>REGM01000003.1:256490-298044 GCA_004194415.1 Aurelia aurita
TTTGGCTTAGAATGCTTCTCTCGATCCCATCTTTACCAATGCCATTGGAAACTTTGACAATTTTGTAACAATTCTCTATGAATCACCATCTTTGGGAAAATTTTTGCGCAAAGACCTTATACTTTGTCCTAGAATGGTTCTCGCAATCCAGTATTTGCTTGACCCCGAAATGGAAGTCTTTAAAATTCTGTGTGTGATAGTACGCCTGGGAAAATTTTCTAAAATACCAACCTTTACTTTGGCTTAGACTGACTCTCCCGGTCAGCTTCCTGCATTTTGTTGGAAAAATTCTTACACACCCTACCTATACCCAGCGACTTTCTCCTCGTTTTTGAAAGAATCTCGAGGACCATCTTTTCACAGAAGTGGGGGGGGGCAAATGCCCCCCCCCATCCCTCCCCGTGGCCACGCCACTGCAACTAACAACTGCAGATGCCTAGAAATAGCATGGGCGTTAAGAAACCCAATCCTCCCTGTGTCCCTATGCCCGTGAAGGTTGTTGTTGTTGTGCCTGGTTTTCCTAACCTTCATGGGCATGACACAGGGAGGATTGGGCATAGGGACACAGGGAGGAAACATTTTTTGTAGCAATAACTACCGCGTTTCTTAACGCCCATGGAAATAACATAAGAATAAAAAGGAAAGTTTCTGCAGTAATATTTTTCCAGTGCTCGGGTTTCTTAAGTTTTTAATGATTTCAGCGTTAAGTTTCTTGTAAAGAGTTTCTTATAAAAAATACGTGTATTAGCTGTGGATTTACGATCACTACATTTCTTTGTTCTAAAAACTTGATACTAAATGTGGTTACTAAAAAATATATACTATGGAGGAGGCGGACGCAAAGAAACAGACAAATTTCTGGCACACTGAGGCCTTTCGAACCTTCTTTGTTCTATGTATCTATTTCTGGCCTATGATCTTTAATGTGTCATACTTTTGAGCTAATTTTAGAAATCATTCTGAACACGAAGCAGACATGGTGTGACATATAGCGTTCTGCAACTTGCCAAGTGAAAGATGAGTAATTTGTCATGCGAGTGCAAAAATAGAGCGAAAAGGCAGCCGGAGCACTATGTAGCATTCACGGAATCACGGACCACGGAACTGCGGATCACGGAACTGCGGGACATATAAAGAACCCTCGTGAAGAAGAGTAATGTAGCAGGCTGTCACGATGTCTTATCAATCTTCACATTTGTGTTTGTCTCCCCTTTGTTGACGTTCACCTGGTTCTCTTCATTTTGAATAGCCCTTTTCACACAAGAAGACTAACATATCTTCTGGACAGACAAGTCGTCTAACAGTTATTCGTCCCAAAACTGGATGGTTTAAAGTACAGATGGCACCCAAAACTGGGTTTCATTGCAAAACAATCATTTCCAACACTGGAACTTCAAACAAAACAAAACTGGAACTTCATTAAGGTTTATAAATCTTTCTCCAAAACTGGTGTTCGCACATACCCGTCCTTGATTATGGGCACCTCCACCCCCATAGTATAAACAAACAAAATTGTCCGGATAGATGAACAAATAGACGGACAAAATCAGCCGACTCATGAGTCGAAAAATTATGCACGGCCCATTTCCATAACAGGCGACTTGTCTCTAAGAGAACTTGTTCATCCAGACAATTCGTTCGTCCTCTGATGTGAAAGGATCATGTACGGTTCAAAACGTACAACGGATTTTAGATTTTGATATATTTAGAAGGAAACTCAATTTAGTTGCAACCGAAGAAAATTCACACTTTACCACATGTGTCAGCTCATATGGTACGTTATCAAAGCTTTCATTCTTCTATTGCTACTAGCACCAGGATGCATTGCGGGTGTCAAGAATACGGAAAAATATTCACGAAGCAGTTCAACCTCGTTACTAAGACGAGACTGTTGCTCTCAGATCGCTGTATTCGATTCAATAAGCTGTTTGCCATTCGGTCAATTCAAGTTTACCAGCTACATAAATGGGCTAATAATCAACAAATGAGAAAATTTCCAATATTGGAGGCACCAAGGTTAAATTTTGGTGAAGATGAATGGTTGTTTAGTAGAATCAAGAAATGATGAACTCTCAATTATCTCTTGCTGATTAGAAACATCAATGTTGCTCTGACCACAAGTGAAAAATGTGGTAAGTTTGCAATATCTACAGCACAGGGGGGGGGGGCAATGTGGGCATACCGGAAAACACCTCTCTCATGGTCCTGGGTCCTCTCTCATGGTCCTGGGTACTGGATCCTAGGTCCTCCCTGATGGTCCTGGGTCCTTGTTTTCCGGTATGCCGGCAATGTGTATTCTTTGGGTACTAGGGACGTGCTATCGGGAAGGGTATCGTTTTCAGGATTTTGGTATAAAAAACGGTATCGATTTTCACGATTTTGGTATAAAGAACGGTATCCATTTTTGTGATTTTGGTATAAAGAACAGGTAAATAGGGGCATATATTTTCGAGAAATTGGTATAAGGAACGGGCATGATTTTAAAACTTGAGTGGCACGTCCGAAACCAAAATCTGGTCAAGTGCCCCCCCCCCCCCCGGGATCTGCAGCGGCAATACGAAATAAATTTCCTCCAGAAGAAAAATGTGAATTCTGGCATCACGGACCTTACATTCTTGGTTTTACCGTTCACGGCCTAACTTTGATGATTTTGACATGCATTTAAAAACAATGTGAGTGAATTAATCCTAATTCTGCAAAAAAATTATTGAGCACAGCATCTACTTGCATTTAAATAAAAGTAGATATCGTATAAGTACAATAAATTCAACAAACGTTCAGTAATACTATACATACTAACTTTTTGAGAGGGCAATACGGAAAAATATCAAGCCCGAGATGGCTGAGTGCTTGATATTTTCCGTATTGCCCGAAGCGAAAAGTTAGTATTTAGTTTATTACCCGATCTAGCGGAAACAATGGAAAACAATCGACGCAGTGATACGCTAGAAGCGACGCAAGACCGATGCGCCATTTTGTATCCCTTGACGACGGGCATTACGGGAAAATATTGCCCGCTCCTCGACCAATCAAATTCGTTATCGTGTTCTCTGATCGGGTAATAATGAAGGAATACATACTTTGCAAGCAAAACTAGAATCAACAAGTCGGTCTTAGGCCCTTTGCCTGTAAACATATGTAACTCCTCCGGCTTTCGCTTCAATGTAAATTCTGTTTTTGAGCACTAATACCTCAAACATTTCAAAACAGATTTTGAAGTATGAGGTATCAATGTTTGAGTTAGTGAATAGGGAATGTAAATTTGTAATTTCAAAACCTAGGAATCAAAGAGATTTCTCTCTATTTTCAACCAAACAGGGGCTACTTTTTTTTACACACCCGGTATAAATGCCTTATAAATGACACTTTAAATTAGGGCCTAATGCCGCTAGGCCATTTCTTTGCAATTGCAATCGTTTTTGTCAAAATTGTTTGCATTCCAAAACCAGCAAGCCCTATTATTTGTGGCTGCTCAAATAGTTTGCTTGCTGTTGTTATTTTTCTTGTTTTTCTAGCAAATTAATCATTCACTTCACAATAACAATATGCAGCATGTTTGCCATATTCATCACTGGTACTGCAATTACCAGCGAAAGAAGCACCATGAATCATATCCACCATCTTGTTTACTTTCTTCACAATTTTCGTTTGTAAATGTATTTACGGAAACTGCTGGTAAACATCGTCCAGTGGTTTAGTCAACAATGAGGCCTAAGGCTGCATTTGATCGACCCATGATCGACCATGCAAGTGGACAATCACGATGCAGACAATTCACGATGCAGACAATAACTAACAATACTCAATACAGCAATTCAGGGCCTAAATCTGTCAATCCTTTCCTGTGCATTCATCGTGATCATCGATTTATTTTTCTGGCAAGTTCTCCGATTGTCAATTTGATAATTCAATTAATTTTAGTGTATCAGAATTATTTTTAATCATACTTTCTTGTTCCGTTATTTCCTGAAGAGATTTATTTGCACTGAACACAGGATAACCTCTCTGTGGTGCATTCTCTATTACGTCAACATTTCTGTCAGTACATTAGCTTATTGGACATCAGCCAAGGTCCCAAGTTTGTATACCGTTCAAATTAGGGATTGTTTGTTTTGGGTTAGTGAAAACGAAGCCTTCCTGCGTCACAGAGTGGACTACAATGCAGGCCAGGGGCACGTCCCTCAGTGAAGCTTTTAACAGTTGATGCAAACACGCCTTGCTGTGTTCACTCACGTTCATCGCTAAAGTTTCCAGAGTTTCTCCAGGTAAGCAACTGTACAACTGGCTTGTAAACAGAATATACAGTTCACAAATCACCAAAATGAACATAGAAGATCTGTACCAACTTTTCGTCAGCAAAGAATGGTATTTTTTCCTTCATGTACACACGCTCTAAGACCCCAAAACAAATGTAACTGTGCATTGACTTTGATTTGACTTTGTGCCTTCTTCATTGGCTCAAACGCTTCTTTTACGTTGGCTCAAAAATGCCATGCTCNTATTTCCTTCATGTACACACGCTCTAAGACCCCAAAACAAATGTAACTGTGCATTGACTTTGATTTGACTTTGTGCCTTCTTCATTGGCTCAAACGCTTCTTTTACGTTGGCTCAAAAATGCCATGCTCATAGACTAGACTAGCGTCTTCAACTTTCCGATATCTATTTGATTGAGTCCGTTTAACGGTTCCTATTCCGTAGTTCCCGGTCCGCAGGATTCGGACGTACGGAATGGGAACGGCCAGACAGACTTCATGAAATAGATTTTGGGTAAATCTACAAAGGCTCCGAGTCGCTTTCTTGAAGTCAGGTCCGATTCGGTGGTTATTTCGAAATTCCACACAGCACAGCTCCGGAAAAATTCTATCTCCGAAACACAGTTCCAAAGCAGGACCCCTGCAGCGGCATCCTCGTAAACATGGCAAAGCCAATCTTCGAAATTAGCGGTCACTAAAAATAGGCAATTAACGGAAGGCAAATAACAGATTATGAAAACAATTAAAGTTAATCGATTTAGGCTCATGTCACGTGCAAGAAAAAGAACAATCGATGCATAAATTTTGGTTACTGGTCTTGCAGGTAAAAGCATGATAACTGGGATCGAAAATGCTCAGCCGTGAGCCGCCGACCGTAAGCTGTCTTGGGAAAGTTCCAGAAAATCAATTAATAGGCTGCGCAGCGTTTCGGTTGAAACCAAATGTGTTTGGAGGTCGAATGGTTAGAGGTCGTCGGTTCGAATCCTAATACTGCCACACAGTACCAGGACGTACCATAGCAGTTCTGTGAACTTAAAGTCCTTGGGGTGAGATACTAAAAGGAGGCTGTAGTACTAAAAGGAGGCTGTAGTACGCAATGACAATACTATGTTATAACCCATTCTTACACCCAGCTGTATAGCTACCATATATCCAGCCTGCGTTAACAAATAAATGTTGCTTGCTTGCTTGCTTACAGACCAGCTTCATCTAAATCAGGTTAAATGGGGTTAAATGTCAACCAATCAAATGAATTCGATTTTTTGGATTGACCAATTAGAGTGCAGCATTGATAACCTGTTTAAGCTGGTTTAACTTGCAAGTGTGGATGCTGGTTTAACTTGCAAGTTAGGCCATTCCTAGTCCTCCTAGAGATTGGCTTATTTGTCTTATTGAACAATTGATCCTCTTATGCTTGTATAAAAATTAGCCAATTACTCTTATTCTTACGAGAGAATCAAAATCGTACCTTGGTAGCCTAGAGGCCTAAGCAATATATGGCACCTACTTTTTCGATATCTTTTTGCATTATATGCTTTCCCGGTGATGAAATTTCTTTTTCCTTCACGGTGTTGAAGCAATCCCTTTTTAGCATCGGTCCCATAACTGAATGCAGCTGAGGGATTTTCTTCGGAAACCGTGTTCCGGCGGTTGTCCGGAATAAGTTCTGAAAATGAAGCTATGTGCTATTTAAGAGCAAAGCATAGAATAGCATGTGGACTTCATAGTACGTTTACAAGGCAGCTGTCAATTCAACTGCCCCAATTCAAGAGTCTGTTTCCTTCAGAACAATATTGTTTGACAGCTTGTACACTATATAGCCAACATTGTGATAGATAAAAAATCTTGTCCGTTCATGCAAAGTCGCCTTTTGAATGTAGGCACGAATGTACCATCTTTAGCTGACGAACATAGATGTAGGAACCAAGAGGCACAGGGTATAGGGACACCATACCCCTCAAAGTCTTTCGCAAGTGCCCAATTGTAACCGTAAGGTGCTCTTTTCTCAAACTGTTGTAAGGTTTAAAACTGCTCCTTTCCGAAAAGTGCTTTTTGGAGATCAGTTTCCCTGCAAGTACGAACAGCCTCCTACGTTCCTGCTGAAGAAATAATAGAATGAATTTAAAGCAAAACGAAACGGGATGATTAGAGAAAGCGGGGTGGATAGAATGACTAGGGTCCCAGTCTTCCTCATTTTTCGCTACAACCACCATAACGATTTACATGTTAGAGGCCCTTTACATGAGAAATTTCAGCCATGCTGAATTGAACACGTTACCTAGTTTTATCAAGCATCTTTCGATTTTATGATATTGTGTCATTATAACAAAAAAGAGCTAACCCAATGAATGGAAAATCTGAAGGAGCTGCTGCGCCCTGTCTGTCATCCTTCAGGAAACGATAGAAACAAAATTAACTGTAATTCGGTGCAATGGCATTGGCCCCTTTTGCCCCTAACCCTTACTTTGGCCCCATGATGGGATGACAATGCAAGAGGAGCGAAATGCTAATGCGTGGAAATTTTAGAAAACGGCTGATTCTTGGGTTTGTATCTAAGCAAAGGTGAGATAAATAGGGGAATAATATTTTCTCTTTAATCTCCAAGAATTGATGCTGCTTTATAGTCTGTTTGAAGATAGTTAACGCTGAATGATTTTCTAGAAAGAATAGAACAGTGCTATTTAGGCCCACTCTGTCTTATTGGAAAAAAAGAACAAACTCGTCTATAGAGAAGGGTCTCAGGTATCTATATTGAAAGATAGAGTAAAACACTCTAAGATTTTTTAAGGACAAATGATTTATTAGGGATTTTAGAAGAATTTCCAAAATTAGGGGGTTTTAGGGGACTTTTAAAGCAAAACGATATTTGCCAATTTTACGAGATTTCCATGGAGTGATCGATCCCTCGGATAGAGATGCCAGTTTATTTTCGCGAAGCAAATCTTGTGTGACAATAGAGATGCCAGTTTATTTTCGCGACGCAAATCTTGTGTGACAAGAGAGATGCCAGTTTATTTTCGCGACGCAAATCTTGTGTGACAAGATTTAATTAGCCATAAAAACTTTCTGAAGAAAGTTTCTATAAACAGCAATTCGCACATAAACACATAATTTCGAACAATTGTCGGAAAACACCTGCAAACAATAAGACACGGGCTCGAAGATGATATCAATTTATCGACACGATTTCCATTTGTCTGGCCGCTATCGTGTCTGACCTTACCAGTGCGCAAGGTCACCCTTTGCAACTGGGTGAGCAGGTACAGACAATGGCTAGCGGCTGGAGGCTGAAAGGCCGCTTGTAGTGCTAGATAGAAACAAAGGGGGCGGTTCCAATAAGAGGAGTTCGCATTTGAGAGTTTGCTTGCATTTGAAAGTTGTGTGCAGGCGAAGGGGTACAGACTGGAATCAGCTGGTGAATGATAGACGTCAAATCTGAGAGGGAAAACATCAACAAGGGAAAGACTAAAGCTGAGGTAAAGTAACTAAAAGGAAAAGAGTTTGTAAACACATGAAAAAAGCAATGAAGATTTTTTTGGTTTGCGGAGTTGCAAGTGATGCAGAGAGAAACCAAGCTATGCTGCTGTTTCGCGAACTTTCTGCAAGGGGCAATGAAGTTACACTACTGGGTGAGTGAGTTTTGAATGTTTTCATACTTTTTTACTATTGGAAGAACTGGGGGGAAGGTTTCGATCTAAGAGCTGTTTGAACAGCAGTTGGGAAGATTTTATTGTTGGATTAGAAAGCTTGTACAAGCTTTATCTTCAACATGTTGCACATAAAACTACCTGATGAAACTCCCCGAGCTGAAACTGCAGTACCCACAAGCTTGAGCATAAAACTTCAAAGGTGATTGTTGCCGAGTCCGAGTTGTTTGGGGGAAGGGGCTGGGGGTTCCAAGAATATTTTGCATTCTCAACAACAGTTAAACTACTGAAATCCAGACTTAGTTTAGAGGGGTCACTTACCCCAGGTAAGGATTGGTTGGTTTGTTCTAATGGGGGCTTAAATACTACCATTACAGAGAGCGAATGGAAGAGTATTTAGGCAAAGAGCTGCTTTTGTCGAATTTGTCGAAAACAGTGCAAGATTAATTTTCTAGACAATTTGAAGGAAATGCAACTGCCTGCTATCCGCTTTTTATCCAGCTTTCTACGACTATGAACGAGAGCCAGATCACAACTAAAAAAAACATGGAAGAAGGTTTCTGTAAAAAAATGATTTTTGGGACTTCCTTGGAGTTTTGGTTTTGCCATTCTACCGTGAATAACGAACTTTTTTAGAAACATTACGGAACATTCCCTGTTTAGACGCTTCTATATTTTAGTAGAAATAGAAACATAGTTTTCGAAGGGCAAATGACTCCTTCAAAAAGCAGATAACATTCTTATGAGAACAAGAAAAAAATTACTTCTAGAGATTTTCAGGGATTTTTCGCGAAAAAAAGGATCTTTGCCAAAGATGGGCGATACCTTAGGGAGTAATTTGCGCCGCATATTTTTTGAATATTTCCTTAAATTTCGCAACAATTACAAACAGATATAAAATTTCAAAATAGTCATGTTTTATTTTACAACCCACCCAGCATGTGACTCTAGGCACCTTCCCTGTTTGCTGTACATATGACCGAAACCAAACCGTTAATTCTATGTATAGAAGCAACAATTGTTTACGTCATCAGCTGATTTCCTGCCAAATGTCAACATGAGGAAAACAAAAAATAGAAAACAAGACGAGAACAAGATTCTTGTGGATTTATTGTGTTTGTTGACAAATAGAGATTTTAGCTTGGGATANATAAAAAAAAAAAAAATCCTCTTATGCTTGTATAAAAATTAGCCAATCACTCTTATTCTTACGAGAGAATCAAAATCGTACCTTGGCAGCCTAAAGGCCTAAGCAATATATGGCACCTACTTTTTCGATATCTTTTTGCATTATATGCTTTCCCGGTGATGAAATTTCTTTTTCCTTCACGGTGTTGAAGCAATCCCTTTTTAGCATCGGTCCCATAACTGAATGCAGCTGAGGGATTTTCTTCGGAAACCGTGTTCCGGCGGTTGTCCGGAATAAGTTCTGAAAATGAAGCTATGTGCTATTTAAGAGCAAAGCATAGGATAGCATGTGGACTTCATAGTACGTTTACAAGGCAGCTGTCAATTCAACTGCCCCAATTCAAGAGTCTGTTTCCTTCAGAACAATATTGTTTGACAGCTTGTAGCCAACATTTGATAGATAAAAAATCTTGTCCGTTCATGCAAATTCGCCTTTTGAATGCAGGCACGAAGGTATCATCTTTTAGCTGACGAATATAGATGTAGGAACCAGGGGGCACAGGGTATAGGGACACCATACCCCTAAAAGGTTTCGCAAGTGCCCAATTGTAACCTGACGCCCTTTTCTCAGACAATTGTAAGGTTTAAAAAGTGCTCCTCCAGTTCAGAAAAATCGCTCTTTGGAGAGCAGTGTCACTCCAAGTATGAACAGTTTCCTACTTCCCTGCTGAAGAAAGAATAGAATCGAGGGCGTCGCCAGGGGGTGGATTGGGGTGGACATGTCCACCCCAGTTTTTTTGAGGGTAGCATTTATTCATAAGCAAAAACGGTGTGAAAAAGGCTGAGTATACCTTTCAGGACATAATTCCTTTCTAAGTCCACCCCACTTTTTTAAGGCTGGCGATGCCCCAATAGAATAAATTTAAAGCAAAACGAAACGGCACAATTAGAGAAAGCGGGGTGGATAGGGTTACTAGGGTCCCAGTCTCCCTTATTTTTCTCTGCACAGCTACAACCACAACCATCTCAGCGATTTACATGTTCGTTTTATCAAGCATCTTACGATTTTATGATATTGTGTCATTTCAACAAAACTGAGCTACCCCAATGAATGGAAAATCTGAAGGAGCTGCTGCGCCCTGTCTGTCATCCTTCAGGAAACGATAGAAACAAAATTAACTGTAATTCGGTGCAATGGCATTGGCCCCTTTTGCCCCTAACCCTTACTTTGGCCCCATGATGGGATGACAATGGAAGAGGAGCGAAATGCTGATGGGTGGAAATTTTAGAAAACGGCTGATCCTTGGGTTTGTATCTCGGTTTGTATCTAAGCAAAGGTGAGATAACTGGGGGAATAATATTTTCTCTTTAATCTCCAAGAATTGATGCTGCTTTATAGCCTGTTTGAAGATAGTTAACGCTGAATGATTTTCGAGAAAGAATGGAACAGTGCTATTTAGGCCCACCCTGTCTTATTGGAAAAAAAGAACAAACTCGTCTATAGAGAAGGGTCTCAGGTATCTATATTGAAAGATAGAGTAAAACACCCTATGCGCACGAGATTTTTTAAGGACAAATGATTTATTAGGGATTTTAGGGGACTTTCCAAAATTAGGGGGTTTTAGGGGACTTTTAAAGCAAAACGATATTTGCCAATTTTACGAGATTTCCATGGAGTGATCGATCCCTCGGATAGAGATGCCAGTTTATTTTAAGCAAATCTTGTGTGACAATAGAGATGCCAATTTATTTTCGCGACGCAAATCTTGTGTGACAAGAGGTGCCAGTTTATTTTCGCGACGCAAATCTTGCGTGACAAAAGAGATGCAAGTTTATTTTCGCGACGCAAATCTTGTGTGACAATAGAGATGCCAGTTTATTTTCGCGAAGCAAATCTTGTGTGACAAGATTTAATTAGCCATAAAAACTTTCTGAAGAAAGTTTCTATAAACAGCAATTCGCACATAAACACATAATTTCGAACAATTGTCGGAAAACACCTCCAAACAATAAGACACGGGCTCGAAGATGATATCAATTTATCGACACGATTTCCATTTGTCTGGCCGCTATCGTGTCTGACCTTACCAGTGCGCAAGGTCACCCTTTGCAACAGGGTCAGCAGGTACAGACAATGGCTAGCGGCTGGAGGCTGAAAGGCCGCTTGTAGTGCTAGATAGAAACAAAGGGGGCGGTTCCAATAAGAGGAGTTCGCATTTGAGAGTTTACTTGCATTTGAAAGTTGTGTGCAGGCGAAGGGGTACAGCTGGTGAATGATAGACGTTAAATTTGAGAGGGAAAACATCAACAAGGGAAAGACTACAGCTGAGGTGAAATAACTAAAAGGAAAAGAGTTTGTAAACACATGAAAGAAGCAATGAAGATTTTTTTGGTTTGTGGAGTTGCAAGTGATGCAGAGAGAAACCAAGCTATGCTGCTCTTTCGCGAACTTTCTGCAAGGGGCAATGAAGTTACACTACTGGGTGAGTGAGTTTTGAATGTTTTCATACTTTGTTTACTATTGGAAGAACTGGGGGGAAAGTTTCGATCTAAGAGCTGTTTGAACAGCAGTTGGGAAGATTTTATTGTTGGATTAGAAAGCTTGTACAAGCTTTATCTTCAACATGTTGAACATAAAACTACCTGATGAAACTCCCCAGGCTGAAACTGCAGTACCCACAAGCTTGAGCATAAAACTTCAAAGGTGATTGTTGCCGAGTCCGAGTTGTTTGGGGGAAGGGGCTGGGGGTTCCAAGAATATTTTGCATTCTCAACAACAGTTAAACTATTGAAATCCAGACTTGGTTTAGAGGGGTCACTTACCCCAGGTAAGGATTGGTTGGTTTGTTCTAATGGGGGCTTAAATACTACCATTACAGAGAGCGAATGGAAGAGTATTTAGGCAAAGAGCTGCTTTTCTGCGCTCCGAGAATTTGTCGAAAACAGTGCAAGATTAATTTTCTAGACAATTTGAAGGAAATGCAACTACCTGCTATCCGCTTTTTATCAAGCTTTCTACGACTATGAACGAGAGCCAGATCACAACTAAAAAAAACATGGAAGAAGGTTTCTGTAAAAAAATGATTTTTGGGACTTCCCTGGAGTTTTGCCATTCTACCGTGAATAACGAACTTTTTTAGAAACATTACGGAACATTCCCTGTTTAGACGCTTCTATATTTTAGTAGAAATAGAAACATAGTTTTCGAAGGGCAAATGACTCCTTCAAAAAACAGATAACATTCTTTATGAGAACAAGAAACAAATTACTTCTAGAGATTTTCAGGGATTTTTCGCGAAAAAAAGGATCTTTGCCAAAGATGGGCGATACCTTGGGGAGTAATTTGCGCCGCATATTTTTTGAATATTTCCTTAAATTTCGCAACAATTACAAACAGATATAAAATTTCAAAATAGTCATGTTTTAATTTACAACCCACCCAGCATGTGACTCTAGGCACCTTCCCTGTTTGCTGTACATATGACCGAAACCAAACCGTTAATTCTATGTATAGAAGCAACAATTGTTTACGTCATCAGCTGATTTCCTGCCAAATGTCAACATGAGGAAAACAAAAAATAGAAAACAAGACGAGAACACGATTCTTGTGGATTTATTGTGTTTGTTGACAAATAGAGATTTTAGCTTGGGATAAACAACATCAACAAATCAAATCAAATTTTGATACAAGGTCGACGTCTTTCCTTTATAAGTCAATACGAGAGAAAGTTTCCTTTCCGATCTTCTGATTTGACGGAATAAGGGGGCATTTTAAGAGCAACGGGGACAGCGGAGAGGGGGCAACTCCCTGCCCTCTCAAAACGCCATTTTTTTGGGTTATTTTTCTGTTGTTTAGCCTTCGATTTTCAGTGTGCCCCCGGGGGTAACTTCAATAGGGAGATGACGGGGGTGTGCCATTTTGACATGTGAAATCACACCCTATTATAAAATTTTCCAAAAACCATACCCTAAAATGTACAGGCCATGCAAAATGCATACCCTAAAATTCAACATAATAGGTCAAAAAATCAAAAACTTTACCCTAAAGAATCATTTTTGAAAATGATACCCCAAAATTTATGATCATACCAAATATGATACCCCAAATTTATGGCTATTTATGATGTTACCAAAGATGACACTCTAAAATTTATTTTCTGCCTGAAAAAAGGCACCCCAAAAAATGGCACATCCCGTACCAGTATATATGGAAGTGAACCCCCCCCCATTAGTGTGCCCCCTAAAATGTGCTCCGTCCGGAATCCCTGCCCGCAATGTATCTTTCCCCAAAATTGTATTCACTTTAAACTTCTCAACAGAAGGTCTAGGAAATGTCGATTGGCAATGCTTCTAAAATTTGGGGTGGGGCAGTAAAAGGACCTATTGTTTAAAGAGTAATCAGGAGAACAGTCGGTCCCTAAAAGCCTCGCACGCCCTTTACTAACGTCTTTTTTCGCATGAAACCCCAGAGCATCTAAAACGTCCTCTTTTCTCAAGAGATAATCACTTTACCTCGAGCAATGCTTTGAAAAGCCTATGGCCTCGCCCAGTCAAGAAAGGTTCTCGCTACTTATTCTTATTGGGACCTTGGGTCCTTAACACTATGTGTAAATGCTTACGTAGTCGTCAATGAACGTCATGTGAGGCCTTCACCATAGCATGCATCGAGCTGTGATCAAGCTCACGTGGAAAGCAGTCAAAGATGGTCAAAGACAACCCCAAACTACACGTATGTACAGAATATCTCTGATTGTCGCTTTATGAGGGTATTAGACCGCTAAAAAAACCACCGACCTCCTTTGTGAAGCTAGAGATCATAAAGCCTCTTCGAGCTAAGAACGGGACGCACCACAGTTTCACTGTACCAATCGTCAAGCAAGGGTACCAACGTAACAATCGTCATTCATCAAGCAAGGGTACCAACGTACCAAGCGTCAAGCATTTCACTCTTTCGAAAAAGAGTACGAGATTTTTCAAAACAAAAGGATTTTTAAGGATTTTTGATGAAAAACAAAAGGATTTTTGCCAAAGGGGTACGATATTTCTTTTTAATGAAATGAAATGCCCCTTGTTGTCAAGTGAGCCCTGGCGAGCTCTGGTGCAAATTTCGAAGTTCCAGCGAGACGCACCCTAATACACTTCTCAAGCTCTTTGCTACCATCTCAGACTTTGCCATTTTGCAATTTCAGCCTCGACACCCCACTCAAAGAATATTAATACGTGCATATAGCCATTAGGAGAGGAGGACATTTGTTCCAGTTTGTAAGCTATTTTCTTGCTCGAATAGAGGCCAAGTTTCATAAACAAAGATCCCCAGTCTGGCACAGACCCCACATTGTGATAGGTACAACACTTACTCCCCCCTTTGCTTATTTACAACGGACTCTGTTGTCTGAGTGACAATATTTTGGCACAAATAAACCCATATAAATTAGCATGAGATAATGACGTCATTATCATTCTAATTGTTGTTTTTTGGCAACATGCAATATGTTCGTAATTAAGTTTGCAGTATTGATTTTCGGATTTGTCAGTGTGGAAATTAGCATGTATGTCATTAGGCAGCGGCATGGCTTTGTTCCAACATTTTAGGGGAAATGAGGTTACCGAGGTGAACCGTTATGGGGGCTATTTCATGGGGCTAACGGGCCTGACGTAAACGTTGTCTGCCCTGGTAATTAAGACTTCCTTCCATTCATCAATTACATTAGCAAAAAAGTCATT
Source organism: Aurelia aurita (assembly GCA_004194415.1). Classification (NCBI taxonomy): domain Eukaryota; kingdom Metazoa; phylum Cnidaria; class Scyphozoa; order Semaeostomeae; family Ulmaridae; genus Aurelia; species Aurelia aurita. The sequence goes on from REGM01000003.1 coordinate 271,246, forward strand.
GAGTAGTTCAAACTTAAAACTTCACATTTGACTGCAACGACAACGACAAGTAAGTTGATAAAAATTTTCGAAAAAAGTGTTTCCTTCCTGAAATTTCTTTTATGCGTGCAGACGATACTTTTCTACTGCGAAGGAGTGCTAACGAGGAACTTGTACAGTTCTTCATTGGCACTCCTTCGCAGTGGAAAGTATAGTCTGCTCGCAGGCTAAGAAGAAATTAGCAAGGAAAGGTTCCTGAAGTGTTTCTGTTCAGGTCAATCAAAGCGAGAACATCGAAGCAATTCCAATTCCAAGTACCAAAAATTTGGAAACGATTTGCCTTGCTTTCGTACTGCAATTAGGCCCACTCTTTAGGCCTTTTTTCTACAATCAGCAATGAGGCCTTTCTAAAATCTATCATTTCGCGTTCACAACTCAAGAGACTCCTTTGCTCATTGCAAAAAACAAGACACCAACATCTAATGGAATATAAACCATTCATAGTTTCTTGTACCTCCATTATTCTGCAAAACTTGATCCAAGGAAACTCTTGCAGAAACCTTAGAAAGCAATCTTTTGAGCGTCATCAACGATGCAACGGGAGAAATTAGCTGGAATCACAAACATGGATGTTTTGCCATCGTGTCATTTAATTTTGCAGTAGTTTAGGTTAATCGAGTTTATTTAACAGCTGAGGTTCAACTAGACTGATGATTTGAGTCTAAGTTTTGTTTCATTACTTATTGTTATAGTCATTCCGCTAAAACTTAGTTCAAGCGGAATGGGTATTGTGGGGGTATGGTTAGGGGAAATGGAGCGAAAACAAGGACTCATGTAATAAGTCTAATCTAAGGTTCAACCTGGAACACCCATTTTAAGTTCGTAAGAGTTTTTATTTAGGCCTTCTTTCCAAAGATCTGAAACAAATTCTCATTTCTTTTAGATTTGTCAGTACTCCTAGAAGATTCAAGAGAAACGTTATCAACATACTTCTGCCAAATGCATTTACTACACGTTCTGGACCTAATCGAGGGAGCTGAGGCCACAATTATCACTACAAACGAAAAAGAAGGCCCATTGGCGCAGATCATTCAAAAGCTAATAAAAGCAGCAACGAATCGAATGCTCGATGGAAACCGTTACGTATGGAATAGGGAGGGAATGAACTGTATTGTCCTTGGGGGCTCAGTTAAAAAGAACCAAGTCGCCCGACAATTATGGGGGATTCTAGCCAACGATGCAAAACTCGATTTGTCTGATATATTTCCAATTGGGATGCCGAAGACGTATCATATTGATCAAAACAGAGAGACAGCAGGGCCTTGTGTTTCATGATGAACGCGTGGCTGGTACCTGTATGTGAATGTTGTTGATACACTCAAGTCAACTATTAATGGCTAGGCCAATGTGAACACTACATTATTTACGCATCTCATTCATACCCAGGCCACCTGGAGTTTTTCGTATCCATGGGAACCAAAATGGTCGCTGCATGGCGATTCAGCGACGCTCAAACATCGATGTTTTCATCGTGGACTTTTTGTTTAAAGTTTTTATGGTGTAAAGCTTTGGAATAGCTGGTTTCTTGTCGTTAGAATAGCTTGGCGACATAATAGGCTACAGACGCACATTAAAAACAGTGATAAGGCCTAAGCTGAAAATTACACTGAAATCGTTTTTCTTGACGCTTGCCAAATAAGGCTCGTATTTTGCAATGCATGAGGAAATTTTGGAGGTGTGAATTTCATTTGGGGTGCGGCAATAAAATGTTTTTAGTGTGAATTCATTTTAGGCCCTATGTTTGTCGTGTTTTAAAGCTTTGCTTGCTTGGTACAGTTGAAAATCGATATAACTCGAACATGCTAACATAGTCATAACGGGGAGGGGATTTTTCGCCGTATGGAAATTTTGACGTAGACATTTGATTTGACTCGGTTGCCGGTCTCGGTTTGGTGCAAGTCTCGTTCTGATGAGCGATTACTGAGACTAATCGTATTTAATCATTCTAGTAAACACACAGGTGTGCCAAAGAAGAGACTCGAGCGATCCCTTTCTCTTTTCCTTTTCCATTCAATTTTGCATTCCAAGCGAGACGTGACCTCATCCAATAAACAACCCAAAACTGGACACCCCAGCATGAGCATCTATCAATTAGAGAGTATTTCCATATCAAAGAAAGGATTTTCAGGATTTTCACTAGTACTTTGCCAGGATCTTGACAAAACATCGTCTGCTTACCACCGTCTATTGACGTCAATTGCACATCAGGTAAATATTGTTACTGTCTAGTTTCGAAATGGAAAATTCAAGAATTCCTATCTGCGCAAATTTTCAATCTTCAAAGTTGGCAAGGTTGGCGAATCACTGGATCGCTGGGCGGGGCAAGGAGCAGGGGCAGCCCCTTGAAATTAGGGAGTGTCTTCTGAACCTGTTTTGGCTTTTTTCAACTGTCACTGGTCCAGGTTTCACGTCCCTTTGAACTGCAAATTCATCCTAGAACACAAACAGTCGTAAAAGCGGTCTTTACGCGATAGAGATTTAAAGGAATTTCGGGAAAAATAAACATCCCGTCGTCGCAGAATTTTTGCAGGATTCAAAATTTTTGCGACAGATAGTTTCAGTCTTTGTGTGCCGAGGCTCCGATACATATAAGTTCAGACCCATAAAACTAATCGAATACACTTAGCTAAAGCTCGAAGAAGCACAAAAGTCGAGGCGTGCTACATTTTCTTCCGTAAAAGTAGATACATAAAAACACAATCACACCCCAAGTGTGAAGAGCGTTCACGAATCGAGCACTTCACGAATCGAGCACTTCAATCCCATGCCCTAGTTTCGGTGGGGCTAACCTGTGAAACTAATTTGAAATAGAAGGTCAGAGATTTAGAACTATGATTAGATTAGGGACTGTAGTACGACTTAAATAGAAAATTAGTTGCATTACTTTAAAGACATTTAAGTCCAGCATTAGGCCACCTATATTTTGTTCAGAGATTAACGTTTTAGTTACGTGTCCAGTGTCAGATAGATATTTTGTGTTTATAAAAGTGTTTTGTCCTCGTCGTAACTGTAGTGTGTCTTTGTAGTTTTCTTTATAGTAAAACTAACACTAACATTGGTTTCATTCACGAACTCGTAGCGTGGCAAAATTTATGTAAAAAGTACCAAAGTTCAAACTTCGTTTCAGAAAATTGTAAATATTTTGTGAATAGTTTTTTGTTTAGCACACAGCGGTAGAATACCAAGAAACTAATTAGTAGTTGCAAAATATGAGAATCTAGGAGATTTTACAGACTTCTGAAAAAAAATATTTTCAAAAATGCTCGGGAAAGTCACGGAATGCATTTATCGACTTCAAAATTATCAACGAGTTGTTTTCGAGGAAGAATGAAAGATGTTTGCACTTTTGCTGAAAAGGAGTCACTATCTTATCCCCAAGGCTTTCGGTTGAACCCCAAAGGTCTAGCTCAGGCCCAGGCCGAATCTGATCTGGGCAACGAGAGTCAGGAATAAAACCGGCCATTTGCTAGTTCCATTCACCAATGATCATATCAGAACAAACTGGTTTTGTTTTGATTGACTGGACAAATTGGTGAATGTAGCTATTGAACCGACCGCGCTATGCCCTACCAGACTGTGTGGTAACGCCTGTCTCTTTATTTGTTTGTACCCTACAAATAAGCTAATTTTTGTTAACGATGGTATGGACCCGTTTGATTGGTAATTCTCACTACCAAATTCTGAAAACAGTAGACTTGGCAAAGATGGAAATATATTCCCCAATCAAAGGCAAAAATCTTGAAACGGCAGGTTTCGGATTCACCACCAGGGTTTGCTAATGACAACGAGATTCTCTCCAAAGTCTGCCAAACATTTTGTCTTTAGGAGTAGAATGTTCAGAAGGCCTTCCAAACCTAACGATTTGAGAATTTCAGGGTCGATCAAACACAAAGTACGAGTCTACCAAGTCTACCGTTTACAGAATTGGTACAAAAATATTCTCGACTCTTCCAAGAAAAAGGAGACGGACTAGGGACGTGGCAAAATAGGATTTTGTCATTTTGACAATCAAAAACGAAACTTCTTTAAAGGGCTTGCTAACAGTTATTATAAGGTCTGCCTGTTTAACTTCTGGACAAAATTTTCAGCTGCTTCAAAGACATTTTATGCAGAAAATTTTTGAAGTGAAACTTTCCTCGAAATTCTAATCAAGGGCTTCGTTTGATAAATTTCGAAGACAAGTTTGATTCTATCAAGCAAAATTGTGAACGATGCTAATTAAAGGGAGTACAAAGACCAGCAGCCTTTGCCATCGTTTGTTTTTGTTTTTGTGAATTCCGTACAGAGCAAGTCGCTGACTGTGCGCAAAGCATGCTGGTCTTTGTACTCCCTTTAAAGCAAGCATGAAAATAGTTTCTGCTATTCTACTGCACTGTAAGAAAAACACTAAAAATTTGATTGTATAATGTTATATGAGACTTGGATTTGAATCGATTTAATTGGTCAACTGGAAATTGTATTTTCTTTACTCATTTCTGTTTCTGTTATTTTCTTTGGCTTAATATTTGGCTTACAACAGCAAGGTACTTGGATTTGAATCGATTTAATTGGTCAACTGGAAATTGTATTTTCTTTACTCATTTCTGTTTTTAGTGTAAATGAATCGAAATTATTTTCGCACTGATCTGACGTAAAGAAATACAAAGATTTCGAAAATGCAATTGAAAAATTAAAATTATTTGAAGAAACACCCATTGTGGGGGTACAAAAGTCGTCGAGAAGCGGCGCGGGGTCTGGGGCGAAAGGCGTGGGAGAGCAATTTCGTGACGTCAGGTGGTTTACAAATTGTAAACAAACAGATTCATTCGAAGCAAGATCAGTACGCAGTTCACCAAAATGGAAGCACGAAGTAAGCGAATAGCCCGAACAAAATGTCTGATAGCAGCGAAGATACCTCTATGACAGCACAGTCATCATGCAGTGCGGTAGAAGAGTTAATTGGAGCATATGGTGGGCAATATTTTGCCCTATCAGCACGAACTATTAGCGACTTCTTCCGAGGAGTCGAGGAGTCTCATGAAAAATGATGGCGGTGAGAGGGTCGAACCTGAAGAGTACCTGAAGACGAACCTGAAGGTCGAACCTGAAGACGTACGACCTTCTCAGTTTCGAGACAAATACAACGGAGACGTTGCAGTTGACCAGTGGTGAGTTTCAATCATTTTCTTATCTATTTACCTCGATCGTTTAACATTCATTTTGAGAGTTTCAAATCAGCAGTCCTCGATTTCCGCCCTGAATAGTGTAGTAGTGTAGGCCACTGTTGGTATTGGGTGGGCTGTGTGCAGATAGACCTACCTAGCAAGACGGGAATGATGATAGCTTCTGTTTCTTACCTGCTACGTGCCAGTGTGGCAAATGCAGCACTGGGTTATTGGCTTCTACAAGGGAATGCCGTTGTTGTAGAGAAGTTCGTAACGGTGTGTATATGACAAGGTAACATTTGCTAACATTTGAAGGGATGCAAGTNCTATAGGAAATTTGCAAAAAGTTGCATAAAATTGCTCCTCTGTTCTACCTCGCGATAGTGAGTGGGGAAAGGATAGGTAGCAATTGTCAGTCAGACCTAAACCTATGAAATAAACACACGAACATGCTGTTTTTAAAAGCAAAACAAAAATTTAGGCCAAGAAAGCTGTGAAAAACTTGCCTTTGCGTCGATAATTTCGTAGTTAGCAGCAAAAACTCTGTCGGCTGCAACTTGCTCGTCGCTTCTTCAAAGTCAACCTTACTTTTAGACATTTGCCTATCTATCTGCTAAAGTTTTTGAATAATTTGAGCAGCTTCCAAGCTTTTTGAATTTATTTTTTGCGATAAATAAACGAGACACTCTCAAAAGTGCGACGCTATACTTTGCTTTAGTTACCCCAACTCTGATTTTCGAGCGCGAATTGGTCAAGTCACGTGACATGTCGTCTGTATGAATTGAGAATACAAACTTTCACATTTGAAACTACAAATATCGCAAATGTTCGGTACCTTTCTTCCGCAACTAAATAGAGCAACGCCAACGGGCTTATTATTTCAAGCGCAAAAGAGACGAAAAGAAAGCTAAATTTGACCAGCGAGTAGCCTGCGTGCAGACTCTTCAGTGCGGAGGAGGGAAAAGGAGAGCAAAGCGGCACAGGCATATTTAAACTACTCGCAAAGAGTAACAAGAACAATGGTAAAACCCACCGGAAAGATGACCGGCCTTAACCGCACTAAAACGTTAACAAAAACAAAAATAGGATTTACTGCAGCTTAACCCCAACTTTATAGCCTGCTCTAGGTCTTGCACGGTTAACTGCGGTTTCTCCCTCTCAGCAAGGGTGGCCTAACCGCCAACGGCTGCAGCAAAGCGCTATGATTTCTACGGACGCTGCCGTAGTTATACGCAACAAGCGAAGGTAAACTAGAATCGAAGTGATAGATAGTGAATTTGTGATCAGGCCCTCCGAGAAGCTGCGGGGTCCGAGGCGAAAAGCCAAACTGGGGCCCCTGGAAAAACAGAGATGGATTGAATAAATGCCATGATCTGTCTTTTTCCACTCTCAGAAAGTAAGGGAAAGCGCCCTTTTCAGCATTCCTCTTCTCAACTTTTTTTGAGCCCACCGGAGGTCGAGGCCTAAAGCAATCTGCCTCCTCTCGGCAGGCCCGTTGGTGATCCTCCTGATTTTCACTGAAGCGTTAAGAAGGGAAGTTATCAAGTTTCGAGGGGGGTGTGTAGGGGCAGTCTCGAAGCTTGGACATTTATTCAGCGGAGGAAAATGGGATCGAAAGCCGCACGATAGGCGTATCCTATAGGGGATATGAAGTCTCTGAAATCTTTTGAAAACGGTAGACGGCAGCAAAATCTACAAAAACGAATGCTCTGAACTTTGTAGAGTTCCAAATAAGCATGTTCAGGGCTCGAAAATGTGCGAATAGAATTAAAAATTGTGACTCACTTTTCTTTTGAATTTAAAGAACAATGGATAAATGCAATGCAATGTCTTCAGCTCGACAGGCTGAATATTCTACCGTCAAATTTCTCTTCCGGTAGACTTAACGAGGCTCGTTAGACCATGGTTAGACTTACAACATTCATCCTTTTTCTCGCCACTACAACCTTAACCATTGCCCTCTCACCATTCTGAGCGACAAGCGAGAAAGTGTTCAAGGTAGTAGTAGCGAAAACTAGGGTTCATGTCATACGCCTAGTCTACCGTTTTCAGAAGATTTTTGAGACTTTAGATGCCTGATAGAAAACATCCGATAATTGGGGAGGGGGGGCACAGATAGAACCATGGCAAAAACCAGTAGTAAGAGAATTCATCCCAACTGTGAAATCATTTATAAAATGACTAAAAAAATAACTCTAGAACATCAAAATTTGGATACTTTCCTCGATTCTGTTCGCCATTTTGTAACATCTTGATTAATTGTATTTACAATAACGGTGTAATCTTTTTCGTTTAACAGCACTTTATCTGCTGATGTTTCGGTCCTTAGCTCTTTCGCATTTTCATGCAAACTTTTCTTGTATAAGGACTGTGATTGCTTCCAAATCTGAAATGGAAAGGACGGAAAAAATCAAACAAACTGGAACAGCAAATCTATAGCCAACATAACTTCAGTTTACAGTTGAAATAAGAAAACGTAAAGGATTCTTGAAGCTATCTTGCACATCTTGACTACGCACAGTTTTATAGTTTCCACCCTCACCTCAGACATTCAAGAGACATCCTATGCTTGTTCTACAAAGCAAACATCTTGGCCTTTTTTATCACGACCTTCCTCTTAAACAAGGATATTCCAAAATAACATTAAACCAGGATAATTACTTGACAGTCCTAAATTTGGTAATCAAACAATTTCTAATAAATTTATTCACTTCTAGCCGGTTTTGGCAAGTTTTAGATCGAAAAGATGTTTATCCCCTTTGGAGAAAACATACGACTACGACCATAACAAAACTGTTCGAAACCCTTGGACAATTTGGGGTACGACCTGCTTTGGGGTACAGTCAATTTCCTAATAGAAGCCAAAAGGCTCTTAATCTTAGGAAGCCAATCTCCTGAGACCTGCAATATAATTTATGGCATGGGTAATATCATTGATAGTATCTTATATGTTATTCAACCTCATCACTGATGCAATATAAGTGGTACTTCAAGACTTCATTATCAAGTAAGAGCACGGATGATTCTCAACGTCAGAGTTACCACTAGATCAGAGAGGTACTTGAAATTCCAACTGTTCACCCAACTTTTTTCGAACAAAAGTTTATCTATAAGAACTAACAGGCCAAGTCGCAACTGGTTGAAAAAAGATCGCTCAAATAGGTTTTAACTATGGTGCAATTGATCGCCAATGGCAAATAACCATAATTTGTATCACCCTCCAAATTTACTAGCTTTGAAATGAAAGTATTAGAAGTAAAAGTTTAACTCTGTCATAAGGACCAATTATAAGGGTGTATTCATATTGTAAAGTGTTATAGTTTTGAAAATAATATCTATTAAGAACTTACTTATTTCTCAATATCAGTTTTCGGTGTGTAATAAATTTTCCCCAATAAAATATTCATTCTATCTCCAAGAAAACGTTCACATCAAAACAGGATTAAACCTTTAAAACCCAAAGGGCTACTCGAAAACTAATCATATGCCACAACAGTCCGATACCTACGAGTGCAAATTTCAAAATTCTTTTAAGGGGTGGCTAAACGGGCTTTTGGCAAGGCCGAGCTCGAACTTAAAAAAAAAATGTTTGTTTATTTAGTGAGGACTTCTTCAAAATGCAATCACAAAGTTCGGTCCAATATGCCAACCGGACAGTTGTGATGAAAAAACTACCCTTCAAGGAGGGGCCAAAGGGAGAGGGCAACAACTTAATACTGAGCAAAGAGAACATTCGCATGTTGCAAATTAATCTACTCACCTTATTGACACTGTCAGAAACTGAATCGCTGAACTTTGAACTTGCTAAAACTGTGACAGGAATTGTATTTGACAGTGGTCTTAGTTTGTTGAGCAACCTAGGAAAGAACAATATGAGGAAGGTTAGAAAGACGAGGCAAGGTTAAGTCGTGCTGTAAATAATAGTTGCTCAACAGAAAGGAACATTTAAACCAAAAGAAACATTAAAATGGCTAGCAAACTTGCTAAAACTGTGAGAAATCGTCTTTGACAGTGATCTCAACTTATTAAGCAATCTAAGAGAGAACAAGTGTGGAGGGATGGGAAGATGAGCCAGGGTTAAATCATGCTGAAATAATGTTTTTTGAACAGAGTGATGAAAAAGAAACACTTGATTTGTAATCTAGGAAATATTTGTTTATTATTACTTTATTGCAAAGCAAAAAATAAATTTGATAAAACTGTGACAGAAATCATTTTTGGCAGTGGTCTTATAGTTTATTGAGCAATCTAATACCTCATTCACACTGAAGCAGTTAAACCAGCTTTATCTAGCCCAGGTTAAATTTCAACCAATCAAATGCATTCAATTTGTTGGATCGACCAATTAGAACGCAGCATTCCATAACCTGGTTTATTTTAAGCTGGTTTAAATTGCCAGTGTGAATGGGGTATAAGAAGAGAACAAATTGAGTACGGTTAGAAAGGTGAATCGTGGGTTAAATCGTGCTGAAATGATGTATTCTGAACAGAGTGGTTAAAAAGAAATATTTCATTTGCAATCTTGGAAAAATTTATTTGTCATTAATTTCTCGCTTTTCCAAGAAAACTTGCTAAAACTAGGTTAGTGTATTGGACAATCTAAAAGAGAGCAAAGCAGGAGGATAGTAAGTCGAGCCAAGGTTAAATCGTGCTACAAAAAACGTTTACTCAAACGAGAGATGAAAAAGAAAGACGTCATCTGTAATCTCTCAGGACAAGTGATGGGAATTCTATTGCATTTGCCGACAGTGATCTTAGGAATCTGCAATTAAAAAATTCCAACTAACGAAATTCAGACTTTGCCTATCAGACAATACTAATAGCTTCTCGACAGAGAGGAGAAAAAACAGGTAATTTCTAATCTGGGAGAACTTGTTATTTCTTAATTGCAAAGCAAAAAAACCTTTGCCATGAATCGCGTTTGGCAGTGGTCTTAGGTTATCGAGTAATCTAATAGCAAACAAAAAAGAGTGCTTGGAAAGGTGAGCCAAGGTTGTATCGTGCTGTGAATAACGTTTGCTCAAATGAGAGATGAAAAAGAAACGTCATTTGTAATCTCGGACAAGTTGCTTTGTTATTATTTTATTGCAATGGCCAGCAAACTTGCTAAAACTGTGACAGGAATTGTCTTTGACAGGTTATTGAGGAATCTAATAGAGAACAAAAAATAGGGCTTGGAAAGGTGAGCCAAGGCTGAATCGTGCTGTAAATAGTCAGTTCACAGCCAAGAACGTGCTAAGGCTCTACTAGCATAGGCGTCGAATCTTTGCAAAACTTCAAAATTAATCGTGTAAAATGTTATTGCCCCATTCTTTCAATTGAATTGCTCCAAGGGAACTTTGGGTAATTTGCCATAATTCCAGAGAGCATTTTTTTATATCTTCATTCTTTTTGGAATTACAGCATTTTTCATATGTCTGCTAGTTTTGAAGTTGTGACGTCATCAAGTTGCTAAATTGTAAACCATAAAAGTTACATACATTTGCTTGCTACCATCTTGTAGACCTTCAAAAATTGAGCATTTCTTGTATTGATCATATTGATTTTCCTCAATCAGTTTAGAGTTTATGGTGCTTTTAATGTTCGTCAAAGCTTTTTAGATACTGCCTCTCGTGCATCCTTTCATAAAACATAAAAAATCTGTAATTCCAAAAATAATGATGGTATCAATAATGCTCTCTCTGGAATTATAGGAAATTACCTAAAGTTTCGTCCGAGCAATTCATTTGAAAGAACGGGCAATAACCTTTTACACGATTCATTTTAAAGTTTTGCATAGATTCGACGCCTATGCTTGGCTCTGCTACAAAATCCAGAAATAATTTTTTTCAGAGTAACGAAATGATAGTAATAAATCAGTCAGTCCAACTGAAAAACAATATGTCACATACACTGAAAACATACATTAAAATCAAAAGTTTCGGACAGTTGGACCTTTGGACAAAATGGTGGTGGCCGAAAAGTTTTTTGTAGGAATCATCTTTAAAAGGACATTGTTTCCCACTTTTCAAAAAGTGTCCAAAACTTCTTTGTCCGAGGTTTCCTGCCCGATACTATTCCGTCTGAAACATTTGTATGTTAATGTAATTGATTTATTTGAAAGTTACAATGAGCAATCAAAGTTTGTTACAGCTAGGAAGTTTTCGAAATGCCGGGTGTCCCAAAAAAGTACTCCCGTTTAAAAATTCACCAAAACTCTTTTATCAAACCTATCATAAAATTTTGTTTTTGATCTGTTTCGTCAATGACCCAAATATATTTAAAGATGACAAAATTTTGGTTTTCATTACTTAAATAGTATAAAATGACAGGTTATTTTGAGCAATTCTATTATGATAAACCCTATTCTGAGCAATACTCTTCAAGCAACATCGTAAATCTTGACTTGATAACGAGCATATGCTCGAAACGTCGTGTTTTTTTTACATCTACGCTATTTTATGGTACTTTAATCATTTATTTATTATATTGTCGCAAACCTTGCCTATATTTTCAGATTTTTCATTATCCTTCAAGTCTACAATGGTATATTTTGCTTTTCTTTCTAAAATTTATGACCAAACTAGAATCTTAATATACACAAAGAAATTAATCTGGTAATCATCAGTGCTTTTTGCAGTATGCTTCAGAACCAGGCATCCCTAAAAAGACCTAAATTTGCAAATTTTAAACCAATCACAAGATCAGCTATAGCTGGGAAAATAATTTGGTCTTTGATCTACATGCCAAAAAAAGAATTTGAAATATCGGCCATGACATCAAATTTTGGTGAGTTTTCAAACAGGAGTACTTTTTTGGGGACACCCGGTAGAATGTACCATAGGAATCAAATCTTTAAAAAACATTGCACGATTGGTTGATGCATCTTTCGTTTGATTTAATGGCTTGAAAGAAACTTCACGTACTTCGTAATAAGTGTTTATTGGCAATCTTTGATATCTTGATTATTTTCAGGATTATTGCAGTTTACTTTTCTTTGGAAGAATTCACGAAAAGCTTTGAAAAAAAATTAAAATCGCTGTAAATTCTAAATTAATAAAGGAAAAACGGTACAATCTTCAAATAAACCATCGTTTATGAAGGTTTATAATATGGCGGTAAGTAGAAATCAGTATCTTGTCTGGTTCACGATTTAGCGTTTGATGAGGTCACAACCGGAAAACTGTTTGAAACATAGAAAACCGCAATAATTCTGAAAATAATATAGATATCAAAGATTTCCAATGACCACTTATAGCAAAGTAACTGAAGTTCCTTTCAAGCAATTAAATCAAACGAAAAATGCATTAACCAATCGTGCAATGTTTTTTAAAGATTTGATCCCTATACTATATCTCGATGGCTTCATTGAGCACGATTAGATGCTGCTACGCAGGAATAGATACAGGTGCTGCTACGCAGGAATCGATTAGATGCTGCTACGCAGGAATAATTCTGAAAATAATCAAGATACCAAAGATTGCAAATCAAGCAAAAGGTGCATTAACAAATCGTGCAATGCTTTTTAATGATTTGATTGCTGTAGAATATAAAAAATCTTCATTTTTCTAACTTTCCTTTTGACGACTCGACACAAGTTTCAAAATAAAGGGAGGTATGACCAAACATGAAAGTAGGTTGTTGATATATAGATTAATAGGACTATCTCGCATAAAAATCAGTTACCTTATTTGTGCCAAGCTCTCGTTTACGAAATAATGCTCCTCCACAGCTGAAAACAAGTGACCAGGCTTGCACATTAGATGCTTCTACAATAAAACAAATGCACACAGAATATGATAACATGTACAGCCAAGATGATAAACTCCAAGAAAAGAACTCAAGAGAAAATGTTTTGATATGATTTGATATGATATGATATGATATGATATGATATGATATGATATGATATGATATGATATGATATGATATGATATGATAGGATATGATATNTACAACCCTTCAGCTACAATATAATAAATACAAATAAAATATATACATTGGTTAATATAAAGTAAAAATTAAATAACGTAAGGTGCTGTTCTTCCAGGGGGTCGTGTTTTTAAATTGGTTAAAAATTTTGATCACAGCATTAGCACAGGCATCAAATCTTGAATAAATGGTTGTTATTAAATTGGTTAAAAAAGATTGGTCGAATGGTTATTAAATCTTTCTTTTGATTCAATGGCTCAAAGTGAAGATCGGGTACTTTGATATGATTCTACTTTGGGGATTTTTGAAATCTTGATTATTTTCAGAACTACAGCCTTTACCTAGGGGCATATGGCTTTGAAAGCTCTCTTCAGAGTTCTTTCTATATGTCCTTCAGCTTAATGAAATGTAACTTAGATGTATTTTTGCTACTATTTTTCGTGCTGTATCAGTTAAATTTAACATCGCTCTTCGTATTATTGTAAATTAATTGATTGCTGAGAATATATACTTGAATTGAATTGAATTTTCTTTTTATTAAAAGAATTCACGAGAAGTTTGAAAAAATTAAAATCATCGTAAATCCTAAATTAATGGAGGAAGAATGATACTATCTTCAAGGAAATTATAATTTAGTTAAGGTCTACAACATGGCGGGAAGCAGAAGTCCTTAGCTTTTCTGGTTTACGATTTAGCAATTTGATGACATCAAAACTTCAAAACTGGTTGAAACAAAGAAGAGGCTGTAACTCTGAAGACAACCAAGCTACCAAAAAAATCCGCAGGGTAGAATTATAGCGAAGTACCTGAAGTTCCCTCTGAGTCATCAAATCAAAAGGAAGCTTCGATAGCTTCGATAACAATTTCTCCAATCTTTTTATTAAAGATTTGACGCCTGTGCTCATTGCATTAACTTTGTGTTCCTTCAAGCAAAAGATTCTTAAATTAAATTTTTTTAAAGGAATTGAGTCCATATAAATACATGAGCGTATACGCTAGCCTGAATTTTTGCTGACAAACTGCTGATGTCCTTTCGTTATCGCACAATAGCAGTAACGTCAATAGCAGCGAGAAACAAACACTTCTTAATCCTTCCATTATTCTCAGGAATTTCTTTGGTTTAATTTCAATAGCGATAAAATGATAACTTTTGTTTGACGATTGAAAAGGAGTTGATATTGGTCATGAGTGGGCTATTTATGCGGACTCAATGCCTTTAATTATTATGAGAAAAATCCAGAAAAGGTACGACATTATGGTAATAAAATAAATTCGTTAAAATAATAAACCTTGATTACACTATCAAAGAAGAGTCTTACCTGTCTACTTTGTAGAATTGCAGGAAGATTTTCACCATTAATAATCCCTTTCAACGCACCAAGATGTAGGCCCATTCTGGTGATACCAGAAACTGCAAGGACATGGAGATATTGCCATGCACCGAGGAATGGTCCATGCCTGAAAAGGTATACAATTTCAGCAACCACAATAATCGGAGAATTTTTTCTGTCACAAGAAATGAGTTAAGTTTAAAGATTGATTGAAACGTGTTGGTCGGCAAAGATGAATTTCAAGAAAAGAGAACACATCAATCATCATTAACGAACTTGACTCACAAATACATTGAACTAAGATTGCATTCACACGATATCGCCACAATTTGAAAACGGCATAAAATAGTTACGGATAGGCCTCCTGTTCACACGAAAACGGCACATTTTTTGCCGGCACAATTTGAAAACGGCAGAATTTGAAAAAGGAACTTTAACGTGCACAATTTGAAAACGGCGTCGTGTGAACAATAAACAATGATGAAAACGGAACATTTTTCGACGCTTTCGAAACAAGGCTGATTGATTCTTTAGGCCTAGATAAACTTCTTTGTCATCAAGATCCTACCTCCTTGTTAGACTGATTACATGAGTCTCAGTTTTCCGCATTGAATTGAATGATATTATGGCTTCAAACTGTCTCTGTTTAGAATCTTTTTGGTCGTGAGTCCTTGTATGAGCGAAAATAAAAACATCAGATTAAAAACATTGAACGAATACAAGGAATCACGTCGTCAGTCTACCTCCTTGTTGCAGAGATTGCCAAGAGATCGGTAACGTCAAATTTTCTATCATTTTCAAATTGTGCCGGTATCGTTTGAACACTAGCTAAAATTTTGATACCGTCACATTTTTTGCCGTTTTCAAATTGTGCCGCCATCGTGTGAACGTAGTCTAAACTGGAAAGCTAATGAATGATAGTGGTGTTTTGAATTCTTGAAAGTTTCTTGGTGATTTTCTAGAGTTGGGCTAGGGTTCCGTTAATTCGTAGTCATCACAGAACTATTTTCATCAAAACCAGTTGTCATGACAAATATGCGAAGGCCTTACCAAAATTGCTCCCATTGGCCTTGCTCCATTACAAACAGGCCTTCGAAGAGTGGGTTTATCANTATTATGGCTTCAAACTGTCTCTGTTTAGAATCTTTTTGGTCGTGAGTCCTTGTATGAGCGAAAATAAAAACATCAGATTAAAAACATTGAACGAATACAAGGAATCACGTCGTCAGTCTACCTCCTTGTTGCAGAGATTGCCAAGAGATCGGTAACGTCAAATTTTCTATCATTTTCAAATTGTGCCGGTATCGTTTGAACACTAGCTAAAATTTTGATACCGTCACATTTTTTGCCGTTTTCAAATTGTGCCGCCATCGTGTGAACGTAGTCTAAACTGGAAAGCTAATGAATGATAGTGGTGTTTTGAATTCTTGAAAGTTTCTTGGTGATTTTCTAGAGTTGGGCTAGGGTTCCGTTAATTCGTAGTCATCACAGAACTATTTTCATCAAAACCAGTTGTCATGACAAATATGCGAAGGCCTTACCAAAATTGCTCCCATTGGCCTTGCTCCATTACAAACAGGCCTTCGAAGAGTGGGTTTATCAACACCAATGATGTCACATCGCTGCAAATACAAGGAAAACAAGTTGTCAGGTTAAAAATGGTGAATGATCACTTTCGTCAAAAATACAGCTTTGAACGAAAGTTCATTCATTTTAGAATTCACTTTAGAATTTCATTTTAGAATTCACTTTAGAATTTTTTATAAGAATTCATATAGTTATCTTTTTACGGGTGTGGGATAGTGGGCGGATGGGATTTCTGCTGTGCGGGCAGCGGGGGGCTGCTGCCCTCTGCTTTAGTGTGCTGTCCCGGTTGGGGCGGTGCATCGGGCGGGGTCGATGTCTGTGCGTCTGCGTGGTGGGGGCCCTCCGTTCATTATCTTGCACTTTTGTTCTCCCAACTTTCAAATTGTTATTTTACTCGCAGATATTATCGCCTGACATCCAATGTAAGACAGACATTAATTCTTTCTTTGTAGTTTTATTTTTAGCGTATTGTCTTTTTGAATTGTAAGTGACTTTCATGGTGGGAAGTTCGATGACCTAGTGTCTATTCCTGCCATGATAGGCACGGTAGATGTACTTTTTTGAGATTTCTTTTAATTGATTATAAAAAAATTAAAAAAAGCTGGAGAATTTTGATTATGTTGCAAAAGTTCGGAGGCAATTTCTAGAACTCAACCTCCTTCCCATGACCCAAAAGGAGGCTGCTGAATCCAGCAGTATTGACGTAGGAAACGGGCCCTCGGAAGCAGGTTGTCTATAACTTTGTTTGGACAATCTGTACGTTGTTCTTTGCTTTATTGTGGCATGGCAGAAAGAGAATTTAAATATTGATGTAAAAACTTCGGTATGTAGAAAATAAATTTTCCAAGATGAGATGCAAAGTCCTTCAAATTAAAAAAGGTTGGTAAGTAAACATTTCAAGGAACGATGCGCAAATTTTAGGGAAAAAATTTAAAACGTAAAATACAGTATGTCCTTTTCACAGGATATAATTTTGATGTTTCGAAAGCGTTCATATAATTATGATATTTTGAATCTTAAACCACAATAACTTTCCAAATGATTTTTAAGAGGATTGTATCAGAGTCTAATTCGAAATCTAATTAAGAACTGATAGAAAGTTTAATTATTTGTGCTTCTATGTATTTGATATCTTTCGACGAACATCTCACAACCCAAGTCTTGGTGTATCAAGAAAACATGTCAGTATTTTAAACACAGGTTGGAAAGCGGAGCCGTATTAACAACGAACATCACTTTGAAAGTCATTTCAAAGAAAGACAAGTGAAAACTCCAATAATGTTACTCAACGTTTCCAAGTTTTTGTTAGATATTTCCAGTTAGTTATTCGACATTCTAGTGTAAGACAAATCCATAGTTAATACAAATATATGATTGTAATTAGGACAAGGCCATGATTAGTACGTTTCGAGACGAGCTTGTCTCATCTTCACCTACGTAAAATAAACTGTCAGAAATGTCCGAATTTTATGGATCAAAAGAAACATCCACTAACGTTCCAAAAGTTGATAGAAAAAACTTATTTTTGTAATAATTTATCAAGGATATTTCCATTTGATATTTCGGTAGAAAATAACCAATACTTACTCTTGATACATCTGTGCATAAAATCGGGCATTGTTTGCTCCAAGCTCTGCTCCTACAAACAGGAATGGCTTTTCATGCTGAGTTTTATTTGAAAACAGGAATCGAAGATCATCGACCATTCTGTAAGGAATGAAATACGAAAATTGCACGAAAATGATAAAATATTATTGTTTTATATCCAAAAGATACAAAAAGGCAAAATGCAGTCAGATCTTGTCGCTTTTTTGCATACAAAACCTATCATCTTATCACAGTTTGCTGCATTTCTTCATGGCAAACGGTTTTTCTAGAATTAAATAATTTTGTCCGGTGGCAGTTGTAAACAGCTATTGCTCAGTGCAGTTTAATCTGCAAAAAAGCCAAATTTTGAATTCTTAAAAATCAGAAGTTGCACATAATCAAATAATTGTTTCTTATTCACTTGCTGGAATACCAAAATATGGTCAAAAAAGGATTGCTATAAAATGCCAAGAAAAACGATTCCCATGCCAAAAAACTGACTAAGAATGGATACAGTAAATACCAAACGTAATGGAAATCTTGCATTTGCATACAAGTTTTGGACTTTGTGGCATCAAAAAGAGGGAACTGAAAATTTGGGAATGGACAATATAATGATGAGGTGACCTGTAGTAACCAGCCTCGGGTGAACAGTGAAGTTTTTCTACGAACAGTAAGGAAGCAAGCTAAATACCTTTCAGTCGTGTGAAATGTACCATGTTTTGCTGTCGAGTTAATCACCTGAAAATTGCAACGAGAAAGTAGAATATACAACAGACACACATTAAACTTTGGAATCTGAAATTTTGTCTGACACTTGCCATAGGAAATCTTTGAAGAAAACAGTGCATTTGGTGAAACTTTGCAGGCCGACATCAAGTTTGTTATTTGAAAGGGTTTTTATACTTTTTAAGTAACATTGTCAATCTTGTTTAACAGCCAAAATTTTCAGATTTTTTATTATCCTGTAAGTGTCCAATGATAGTGAACGTTTCTTTCTATCATTTACAACCAAATTAAAAGCTTAATATACACAAAGAAATCAATCTGGTAATTATCAGTCCTTTCTTGCAGTATGGTTAAAAACCAGGCAGCCCTAAAAAGAGCTAAGCTAACCTTTAATCCAATTACAAGATAAGCTATACCTGGGAAAATAATTTAGTCCTTGATCTACCTGCCAGAATAAAAGAAATTTGTAGTTTGGTCTCGTAATCAACTTGTGGTGATTTTCCAAACATGAAGTACTTTTTTGGGACACCTGGCATTTTCATTGTTAAAATTTAGAAAGAAAAACATTGGGAATATACATACCTTTGGTCTTTCACTGAAACCAATACCAGCTCTATCATAAACACAAACCTGTTGAAAGAAAATATTGAACTTCGTTTTAAAATTCATTTCTTTTAAAATAACAAAAAGAAATTCATTTATTCATTTCTTATATTCATTCCTGCTCAGCATTGGCTGTGAAATTTCACTCTTGGGAGATACAATTTCATCTTTTAATAAGACACAAAACACAGACACTTTACCCAGGCTGACCCAAGCTTGCAGCAAGTTTTCTCTTCACAAATGCCAAGATGACGGCCAATGTTATTCAGGCGAAGAAAATACATATTTCTTACATTTTTCCAAGGGTTCCAAGTTCCAATATTTTGTCAGAATTACTAACACCATTTTAGGCATCCTGTAGAACTCGCCTTGAACAATATCACTTTTAAATCTCTGATCTATCTCAGTCTTTCGTCCATCTGCTCAGCAGAATTTACAAAAACTAATTTTCCAAAACATTACAGTATGAAATAATTCAATGTTAATAATGGTTCTTAATCAACAAAAATAAAGTTTCAAATGTACCTTTGTTTGTTTTGCTACTCCATCAAAAATATGATTCCATATATCTGAATTTAGACCACTTGGTGAGTCCAGGATTACTGTGGAAGAAATGAAATATTTTGAAAACAAAACTTTTGAATTCACTTAACTTAAAACATTTAACTTATTTATATATATATATAATTTAAATCTTTCAGCATTATCCGCTTAAAAATCCATTGAAAACGTACTGAGTTATGAGCTTAAAAAAACTTAGGTAAAGATTCTACCAGCCCGTAGAGAAATTCTAAAAAATGTCACTCCATACCTGTTGGTTTTCCTTCTCCTTTACATTGAACAAATAACTTCTGACCAATGAATGTTTCATTCAAATCACCTGAATAATTTCGAAATAAATGCGTTTCACTAAGAAAGAAGGCGATTAGAAACCATTTTAAGAAAACAACAAGCAATGGGTTAGTTTCAAATCAAGATTTTTGGAACCTCGTCAAACCTTTTCTATCCAATAAAGGGGGGTTGCATGGAAATGACATAACCCTAGTCAAAGAAGACAGAATTATAACTGACGACAAAGAACTCGTTGAAGTTTTTAATGACCACTACATCAATATCGTTGAGAAATCCTCAGGAAAAAAACCCTCTAGCATTGCCGAAAGTGTACCCTGCTTGGACGATCGGAGTATAGTTAGACTAATTCTTCAAAAATATGACAACCACCCAAGTGTTCTAGCAATTATTCAAAGTCTAGAGAATTCATTTACCACCTTTTCTTTTCAGGAAGTTTCAACAGACAATGTTTTCCGGCTTTTACGNCTCAAGGATCCGTCTTAGGCCCTATTCTTTTCAATTTCTATATTAATGACTTGTTTCATTTCATCAAAGAAGCATCTCTTGTCAATTACGCAGATGATAATACTCTAACATATTTTTCCAACAGCCTCCCACAACTAATTGATGTTTTAGAAAAGGAGGCCTGCATTGCTCTCACATGGCTCGATCGAAATGAAATGATCGCTAACCCAGAAAAATTCCACGCACTTCTCGTAAAAAAAGATCAAACGGACACCACAGGGCACAGTATTTCTATTCAAGGGAAAACGATTAAGTCTGAAGCTTCAGTAAAGTTGCTTGGTGTAAATCTTGACCATAAACTAAACTTTGATTTCCACATATCTGATCTTTGCAAAAAAGCAGCAACCCAGCTAAATGTACTAAAACGACTGAAATCTTTTCTTGGTTTTGCGGAGAAGAAGGTACTTGTCCAAAGCTTTGTCTTCTCCAACTTCAACTACTGCCCTTTGGTATGGTTTTTCTCTTCAGCTAGATCCATGGATAAGATCGAAAAAATACAGGAGAGAGCCCTACGTTTCCTTTACGATGACCACGATTCTTCTTACGAAGAATTGCTTGGCAGATCAGAAAAATGCACAATGCATGTAAATAGGCTAAGATACCTCTGTATTGAGATCTTCAAAACTGTTAACCAGCTAAATCCTGAATTCATGCAAAACATTTTCGAAACAAGAATTTCCAATCGACCTTCACGTCGTTCTAATGATTTGCAGCATTATAGGCCCAACCAAACAACGTTCGGTTCAAATAGTCTCAGGTCTCTTGGACCGCAGATCTGGAATCGTTTGCCAGATGACATAAAATCAGCAGAAAATCTAGTCCAATTTAAAAGACTAATTAAGAGCTGGGATGGGGCCACCTGCAGATGCAATGTATGCCTTCGTAATTAATTCTTTATATAATGTATTTAAAATTTTCTATAAACATTCCGTTAATTCGTATTTTTTTTCCTGTAAATAATCGAATTAGACTAGTTGCATTTGTAGCTAAAAGTAATTTCGATTTAAAATAAAAGGCACACACAAATCATACGATTTCAATACTGCTAAACAGATACTTTTTAGAATGTACTCTTTTGTTGGCATCTTTTTAAAATGCCAAGTTTACACTCATGCAGTAAATGTTGATGATGGACATAGGGGCTGGGGGGATTGCAGCCCCCTAAATCAGGGAAAGATTATGGCATTTCAGTCTCCATTCAGGCAGTTTTAGCTCACTGAAGCCATCATATTTGGGCAAAATCCATAAGAAGCACCACTAAACATTGGGCATCCCCTACGTTCATGATGATGGTGAAAGTTCATTCCATGGTCCAAAACAATGAATGCAATCCTAGATTGCTATAGAACAGCTTTTGGTCCAATACAGAAGATTTCTTTATTCCAGTAGACAATTATGCTAAACAAGTGGCAAGGAGCTTTTACCAAGATACACTGTGTTCCAATTACAAATCTTTATCAAATCTACATAGAAGCGATAAGGGATTCGATCAACGGATACAAGGCACCTTGATGAAACATTCCTTGCCACCATCCTTAGCGTAATCATGTATTCTGATTTGAGTAGGGCATGCAGCACTCTACGACTTGTATTTTTTCCAAATAATAAGGTATAGTAATTATTATCGCTAAATTAACTTACCTGCTTGTTTGAATTCTTTGTCTTCTTTGATCAATGCTACATAATTTAGAAATGGTGGCATGACCAGGATCAGAAGGATGTATTTTATTGAATTCTTCAAGTGATCTTTGAGAGTTTTCGGTTTTTGTGGCTCCTCTTCATTTTCAGTATCTTTTGTTGTTTCTTTTGATTTTGCAGCAACCTACAATCAAAAATATATTGTAGACGTATTTAGTAACGTATTTAGTTTTTCATGTGGTACAGATAAAAATCCTTTCAAGTAACAAAATCATCTGCTGATTATTACCATATGCACAATTTGAAAATATCCTAGCACATAGTCAGTTAATGTGTTCACATGATGGATGGAAGATGTACAAAGANAATTTAGAAATGGTGGCATGACCAGGATCAGAAGGATGTATTTTATTGAATTCTTCAAGTGATCTTTGAGAGTTTTCGGTTTTTGTGGCTCCTCTTCATTTTCAGTATCTTTTGTTGTTTCTTTTGATTTTGCAGCAACCTACAATCAAAAATATATTGTAGACGTATTTAGTAACGTATTTAGTTTTTCATGTGGTACAGATAAAAATCCTTTCAAGTAACAAAATCATCTGCTGATTATTACCATATGCACAATTTGAAAATATCCTAGCACATAGTCAGTTAATGTGTTCACATGATGGATGGAAGATGTACAAAGAGAAACAATTTCTTGTGGGCAAGGAACAATGGGTTTGTTAGCTTTGGTGTGCATAGTTTCTAAGACAAAGGTGCAAGGCAGTCACAGGTTTAGGAATTGTTGCTATAACTGTTGGTATATGCAGGGCCGTAGGAAGCAGCTGCCAATTGGGGGGGCTTTTGTTCTTATAAAACAAAGAGAACAATACATCTAATTTATGCATTTGACGTAGCACCATTGCTTTCAAAATTATTGGGGGGCTCAAGCCCCCCTGCCCCCTGCCCCCGCTTCCTATGGGCCTGGGTATATGTTTGAGTTAGCAGACAGCAGATCTGCGCAGAGTTTGGTTCTTTTAGTTGTGTAGTTTTCCTTTTGCAATCTTGTTTTGTTAATTTCATTCTCTCCAGACTGGAAAGTTTGCTATGCGCAGCCAATTTCTCTGCCACGCACTTTAAATTTCAGCCACGATTCTAGTGGCAAAATTTTTCATAAAACAACAGACGGAAACAACAGGCCTGTTGTTTAGCGACACAAATACAGCCATGCAAACAATTTGAATGAAGGAGAGATCCTCTGCCCATTCTGCAAATTTTCCAATTTGGCATTTCCAGGTGGATTTCCAGCAGATAACCACACAGTCGGGTCCAAACGTAGTATACTACAATGTCGTAGTATACTACAATAGTCGTAGTATACTTCGATGTTGTAAGCACATGATCGTAGTATACTACGATAACAAGTTTTAATGGGCCGTGCAAGGAGGCCAAGGGCCGTGCACAAAATGCAAGACATGAAAACAAAGGCCCAACATCTTATCTACAATCTCACCTCACCTTTCTGGAAAAATATTGATCGTTGACTTTTCCGTTGGTGTAAAGAAATATGAAGAAATCCATGGAAATGTTCTCAAACGTGCTTGAAGATCTTGTAGTATACTACGACTTTCAAAATAAAGTTGCGGTTGGTCGTAGTATACTACGATCAAGAACATCGTAATATACTTCGTTTGGACCAGACTGCACAGGAATGTGGAGCATGTTGTGAACCAACCTTTAGGGCCATTTCATATTTCATTTGAGGCTTGCCCTTCAGCAGAGCCACATGCCCTTGTAACTTTGTATCCCACAGCACAGGCACACATTGTCTTATATTTCAACTGAGATGAAACTCATTTGCTTTTGAATCAGTTTCAATTTCAATTGTAATTCAATTTTAAATGTAAATTGAGAACAAATGTGAAACTGATTATTTTGGAGCCAGAGAGAGAAAGTTTTTTGTTAGAGTCTAGGAAATCAGAACAAAAGGGCAACGATGAATCAGATTTTTAGGCCACTCATTGACATTCATGTCATTTCTTTACTTTATATAGCAAGATCATGACAATTGGCTTTGTGAATGAACTGAGCAATTTAAAGACTTTTTTGTTACGTGAAATTATTTCGGAAGCATTCGTTTCTCGATTTTTTCCTAAATCTTCCCAAGAAAAGCCAATCCATACTCACGTGTCGCTTTTTCAAAGTCGTTCTGTTTCCAAGCGCCATCTTTGTCTTTGTGACATGACAGCCTTTGATTCCTGGTTTCCCTGTGATTTTCATAACAGTTCCTCTCTTTTTCCCCCGGAAAAATTAAATTTTGAAGTAGTTTTATTAAACACAGACGGGGGTAAAGTAGATCAACAACAGCAACAACACATTTCAGTGAGCATGGAAGCAAGAAACATGGCGGAATTTTCTGATGCTGTCTATAAAATCGGTGGAATATCAGCGTCCTTAAATGTTGATGCAGGAAGAAATGTTAAAGAAAATACTACTGATGGATTNATTCAATTTTAAATGTAAATTGAGAACAAATGTGAAACTGATTATTTTGGAGCCAGAGAGAGAAAGTTTTTTGTTAGAGTCTAGGAAATCAGAACAAAAGGGCAACGATGAATCAGATTTTTAGGCCACTCATTGACATTCATGTCATTTCTTTACTTTATATAGCAAGATCATGACAATTGGCTTTGTGAATGAACTGAGCAATTTAAAGACTTTTTTGTTACGTGAAATTATTTCGGAAGCATTCGTTTCTCGATTTTTTCCTAAATCTTCCCAAGAAAAGCCAATCCATACTCACGTGTCGCTTTTTCAAAGTCGTTCTGTTTCCAAGCGCCATCTTTGTCTTTGTGACATGACAGCCTTTGATTCCTGGTTTCCCTGTGATTTTCATAACAGTTCCTCTCTTTTTCCCCCGGAAAAATTAAATTTTGAAGTAGTTTTATTAAACACAGACGGGGGTAAAGTAGATCAACAACAGCAACAACACATTTCAGTGAGCATGGAAGCAAGAAACATGGCGGAATTTTCTGATGCTGTCTATAAAATCGGTGGAATATCGGCGTCCTTGAATGTTGATGCAGGAAGAAATGTCAAAGAAAATACTACGGATGGATTGAAGAACCTGTTTGAGACTAAAGAAGATAGCTCAATAGCTTTTGTCAGCGAAATTAAACCTCCAAAAGCCGCCAAAAAGAAGAATCTGAGTGGCCTAAAAAACAGAATGTCGACGAAGAAACGGATTCCGAAGTAGTTACTGGTGTGAAAAGAAAATCAGGAGAAACAGAAACATCCTCAAGTGAACCAAGCCGTAAAAAGCAACGAGAAAATAAAAAGAAGTCCAAACCAGCAGAGGATGGAACTGTAAAGGGAGATGATGACCCTGAAAGACTTTCAAGAACAATATTTGTTGGAAACATCCCCATAAGCGCAACAAGAAAAGATCTGAAAAAGTTTTTCACAAAATATGGAGGAGTTGAGAGTGTGAGATTAAGATCTGTTCCTATTGCAAACGCAAAACATTCAAGGAAATTGGCAATTGTGAAGAAAGAACTGCACCCTGAGAGAAACAACATGAATGCTTATGTTGTTTTTAAGGAGAAGGAAAATGCGGAGAGGGCCGTAGAGAGCAAGGGGGCAGAATTCAAAGGCTTCCATATCAGAGTAGATATAGCAGGGCATAAAGAGACTGATAATAAGTTATCTGTTTTTATTGGAAATTTGCCATTCAACATCCAGGAAGAAGAGATCAGAGAGCATTTCACCCAATGTGGAGAAGTTGATGACGTTCGCTTGATAAGGGACAGATCAAGTGGGATTGGGAAAGGATTTGGTTATGTAAGGTTTAAGAATAAAGAGGGTGTGATGTTTGCAATGAAGATGAAAAACTCTGAGCTGCGGGACAGGAAGATAAGAGTTTTTCCGGCTGTGAACAAAAATGATGCAAAGAAGCCATTCAATAAAAAGAAAGACAGAGAATTTAGAATGAAAAATGTGTCATCCACTGGAAAGAATGAAAGAACTGGGAAAAAGGATAAATGGGCAGGGAAGAAGACTGGAGGACATCCAAAGAGTAAAAGTAAATTTGTCACTACGAAGAACAATAAACCAAAGGGTGGGAAGAAAAGCTTTCCTTCTAAGGGTGGCAAAAAGGCTTTCAAGAAGAGGACTTGAGCTATTCAAAAGGTTTTATTTGTTTATTCATGATTTTATGAAGCTAGAATATTTTTATTATTCATAAGCAAAATGTGGAAAATTCTGCTGACTTATACTGTTTGTGTTCAAAGCAGGAGTGTTGAGAGGGGGTTTGGGGGGTTAAAAGGTTGGGGTCCATTCGTCCCTTCTCCTTTTCTTCCTTCTATTGTAACAACAACAGCTCAACCGCAACAATGACGTAACCCGATCTCGAATTACACAGGTGTTGTTTTCATAATCTGGATCACAGGGAAGCAAAGAAACGAAAACTAGGCTACTCGCTAGGGGATACGCCTGGGCCCCTTGTGATAAGACGACTACAATACAGCACTTGCTGTGTGTACGATGTCACGAAAACAGGACTGCGAATAAACCCAATTCTCACAAGGTAGGCGCCGATGGTCAGATGGAACATTCTGGATTCTCAAGACACTGTAAAGAAGTGGCAATTTTTTCTAGTTTGCGATGAATTGCCACTTCGGGTCCTTTGCCATCATTGGTTGAGGGCAAAATTTAATATCTTGATTATTTATGGAATTACAGCAGCATTTTTGTGTTCAAACCAGTTTTGAGGTTGTGATGTCATCAAATTGCTAAGTCGTTAACCAGAAAAGCGACAGAAATCTGCTGACCGTCGCAAAGACCTTAATAAAATATGGTCTTCTTGAAGACTATGCCACTTTTCCTCTATTAATTTA
>REGM01000003.1:299442-325224 GCA_004194415.1 Aurelia aurita
ACAATTTTGCAAAGTTCTTACCCCACCAAATCTAGATACACTCAACCAGTTTCTCATTTTCTCCTCCTTTTTGTAAGAATCCCAAGAAAGAGAAGGGGCAAATGCCAGGCCAGCTACAACTAAACTAAGATAAGAAATACTTTTGAAAGGCATTGCTTTGATTTTACTTGACAGCTATTTGCAATTGTTAGCTAAATAAAAATTTCGACAGATAAAATTAATAGCTAGTTTTTGTATTTCATTTCACATTACATTGGCTACGTCTTGGTACCCTTAGCTGCATCTTATGAAACTTTTTATCAAGAGGGCTGAACCTTCTGAAACTCTGTTTGAGAAGAATTTCGTATTTTCTTCAGTAATTTTTACTTAACAAAATAAAAGAAAACATGCAACCTTGGAGACTATTGGGGGGTCTGAGCCCACAAGGTCCCAATAACTGCTACGGGCCTGTTACTATTTTTATTGCTTAACCACGGTCAGTCTCTGTAAGGGCCAAACAGTAAATGTTAATCAGTACCTTGTAACCCATGACGTAAAATGAGAGCGTTTAAACTAAGGGCCCCGAAGAGAAATTCATCAGATTTTAAGTATTCCTGAGAAGTGCCGCATTTACAAGTAGGACCATGAGCCCTGAATATTTTGTGTATCTAGGGCCCCAAAATGCTGGAAAACGACTTTAAAGCGCTAGAAGGCCTCAAACGGATGTCTGTATTCACTCAGTTGCCACTGATCACGAGGGAACCTCAGTATGACTGCTTGTAAAGATGACTAAACCAGACAAGTTACCATTTAAAAAAAAATTTATTGTCATAAATTTGAGAGGGCCCACCGGGCGATCGCCCGGTAGCCCGACCGGCCAGTCCGCCCCTGCTAACCTGAGCTGCCAGAAATTAAAATGTTCATCATTTGTTTCATTTCTCATTTCTAAGAACCACTCTGAAGGTTCCAATGAAACTTTCATCCAAGGAGTAACAAACGAAATTATCCCAATTATTTTAAGATTTTCTTCAAAAATATTTTATGTCTCCGAGAATGTTATTTCCCTACTTTGCCATGCTGAGGACATGTAGTCCAATTCCATTAAAAGGCAGGGCATATAGCTAAAGGTCCTGTTTTCTGTGACTCTGTACTTCTAAAGCTCTCTCTCTCTCCTCTTTGAAAAAAGTTCTCTAATCAAGAAGGCCCTCTGCAAGTCTACCTCCACAAATCTAACTGAGGTTAAAAAAATTCATTATCAATGTTCGCAGATAAAATTTCTCCTCCCAAGTCGCTGTCTATTAACATAATAATATATTGTTGGAATTTCTGCATATCATTGAAGCAATTTTTTCATCTCTTTCTACAACCTGGGATAAACTAATTTTGTTTTAGAAACAACAACACCATCTGCATCAGCATACAAATAATGTCCTGGGCTAAACGATACCTCGCCAAATTCTACAACAACATCTCTGAACCCTTGGTTGCGTTTTATTGTTTTTCTTGGGTTCGTTGCCAGTGCTTTAACTCCAATATCCATCGAAGAAATCATATCTGAATCTCGTAAACAACCATAGATTAAAATTCCATTCCAACTATTTTTGATAGCGGCTGCTGCAAGATTGTCACCGAGTAATGCTCTGCTCATGGAGCCAGCTCCATCAACAACAAGGACCTAGAAAAAAGAATATGAATCATGAGTTTTTTAGGCATCACGTTGATCTAACTTCCTTGATGCAAAAGAATGAGACATCTGAAAAAGGATAAGAAGAGCTTTATGCTCAAAACAATTTTTGAATAAAACATTATTTTTTAGCTGCATAAAGCTAATAAAAACCAAATAACAGAAGAACTTTAGAGGTTTCTTTCAGAAACATACAATGAATTGACACTTTTTACTGATTTCAAAGCTAACAAATTTTGCTTTTAATAAAGTCCTGTGACATGTCATTTGAACAAAGATAACGATTCATAATACCCAATTTGAGATATTATCTAATTTTAGATAGATATTACTTTTTACCTTTTGTTGGTGCAAATCTTAAACAAAGCCTTGGCAACCAGGCAACAAGCCGCAAAAAGGTTTCCTACCGTATGAAATGTCTAAAACAACTGACTGACACATCTGACATGAGACAGTCAGAAATAAGAAAGAAACCAACACTAAATTGGTCAGACTCTTTATAACCAGTGGCAAACAAAAAGATTACAGTAGCTTTGATTTTGGTTTCTATCTCCAAAGCTATTACTTATAACTTTTTAACCACTTCCTCTGTGGCACAAACTCCTTGTCTGGTGAACCAGTTCCTGCTGTGTACAGTGCCGGAGCCACGGGGGGGGGGGAATGGGGGGGACAAGTCCCCCCCACTTTTCTCCGAGGTCAGTCTTCTAATTTGTCTAAATCCGTTGAGAAAATATCTAAGGAGGGGTTAGGAAGAGGTAGTTATCTCTAGAGTTTGATAGACAAATAAGGGTTTTTCCTGAAGGTAAAAAGGGCGTTTCCTGAGTATAAAAAGGGCGTGTCCCTAAAAATTTCCTGGGGGCTACGCCCCCAGACCCTCATCTTCATTCGTCCCCTCCACTTTTTTGTGGCTGGCGCCGCCACTGGCTGTGTATTGTGTAAAGTAATCCAACTGTTTCTAGTACTAGTAGAGGAATCGTTGGTTCTTACCCTTCCATTCCCAGGCTCATTCAATGCTTCTTTGACCTTCGAGTTGTCATCATGACATTTCACAGTTGATATTTCTCCTTCAAATTTCTTTCTTCCACCAAAATCACGGAACGTTAGCGGATGCAAATATTGCAGTTCATCTCCATAAGCATCGCATAAATCTGCTGTGTTCATCTTTAAAGTATTTTGATCACCAAACTTGGGTATTTGCTATGGACAGTACAATTTGGCCTAGTCATCAAGAACTACACAACGACACAACACAAAACGCACTAACGCACTGCCAAGTCATCAAACCATTATGAGGCTACCATTTCCCGCATTTTTCTAACAATCAAATTTGGCGCCGATTAGGGGGCGTGGCATACTTCCTATTGTGTTCCGGCAATTCGTGCATTGAAACCACAACAACCTTGTATTTGTTTTGAACTTTTCTTGTTTTTGTGCCCTCAAAGAAAGATCACGCCAATAGTGTTTGAGCATTGAATAACAGGTTGGAAAAACCACTGAAGGCACGCTCTGTGGTAAACAAACAAGCATTTGTCCGGGCCTAAATTTAGCCCAACTCAGCTCAGTTTTCAGAAGTTTCTTCGCAAACATGAAGCCGCAGCCCAGAAAGAAAACAACAGCCAAGGTTCCAGCGAAGAAGGCTAGCAGTTCTAAGAAACCTGCCAAGAAGAAGACTGCCGCTAAACAAGCTCCAGCGAAAGCTGCGAAGAAAGACGCTGCAAAAACGAAGAAGAAAGGATCTGCAGAGCTGACGGCCTATTTCAAAACATACCATGGCGGACTAGGCGACTTTCATATGCATATTTTTCGAGATCTTAAAAGATTCACATCGGCAGAGAAAGTTCTTTACCCAGGCTGCCATCGACATATTACAGCTTCGCTGTTTTTCCAGAATGTTGTTTACGTTGACAACTACGCCAAGGTCAAAGGTATTTACAGTGATGAAAAGGTTTTGGAGTTTGTGAAAGAATACAAAGAGTTCCCTGAAGATCCGGTGATCACATTCAAATGTAAAAATTTTGAATCTGATTTTGGAGAGAAACCCAAAAGTTTCGACTTGATGATGTCTCTTAGTGCAGGCATTGTTTCAACATCATGTGCAAAATATCTAAAGAACGGGGGTTACTTTTTTGCAAGTGATGCGCATTATGATGCAAGGATGGCATTCATTGACCCCCAGTTTGATTTCATTGCTGTGTATGATGACGAGAAGCAGATTTTTGACGCCTCTGATGATATCAAATCTGGTCATTTTATTACAAAGAAAGGAGTCAGCATGACCTCAGAAATGGTGAAGGAGAGCATTGAAAAGCCAAAAGCAAAACGATCTTTCAAGTTGCAGAAAGAGACATTGTTCTATCTTTTTAAAAAGAAGTGACCTGTAACAGATTTTATTCTTTATTGACTTGTTCATATATTAATTTTACAAACACATCACAGAACAACATTCAGAGCATCCGTAACTTTAGAATTTTAGAATTCTTGTAGCTAGATTTGAACATCAAAGGGGGATGATATGATATAAAAAGTAGGTGGAAATCATTTCATTTTGGTAACCTTTGCAAACAATGATCTGATCTTACCAAATTGTGTAACTAATGATTTTGATCCTTTGAATAGTTAGTGAAAAAGATGGACTTTTTTTATTTTTTTTATGATGAGTGTATTTGCTTTTTTAATAGATACACATTCTTTTTCTGTTGCAAGTGAAATTGAATTTTGATCATGTATACTCAGCAAAAAAATCAGTTATATTTGAAATGTTCTGGTTTTGAAGTTTTGAATCTCCCTCTCTTCTTCATTGCACTGTGATAACATCAAGAGGAAACTTCTGAGAAACTGTTAAGAAACTTTTAGCAATAAAATATCAAAAATTTTCCTAGAAAATACATTCATAGTATTATTATAGATTTTTTGCAAGGTTTTTTTGGGGTAGTTATTCAACAAATTTCAGGAGAAATAAATTACTTAACGTACATCCCGATGTTCTAAAGGACTGTTTCCAATGAAGATTTTCTTTCAAAATAAGAATTTTGTGAGTCACAAAAATCATCGGGTATTGTGATTTTGGCAAAAGTAGGTGGTAGCTGCGCTGCATTATTCCAGTCACTGTGAAGGCGGCAGTGATGACAATGTTGTCAACACATTTGAACACTCAATACAGCAATGGCAGTCGATTTTCACCACAGCCACAGCGTCGAAGAATCAAGGCTAAAACTGCAACCTTCACTCAAATGGTAAGTAGTAGTAAACCTCAAACGGTAAACGAAAAGTTATTAATTTAGACAAGATTTGATTTGCCATGCTATTTGCAATATTTCAGTGTATGTGATTTGAGGTTCGCCACTGGCACTCTTTGTTAGGCCTGGTAAAATATGGCTATAAAACCGTTTAGGCCTTATGAAATTTCCACCACAAATTCTACAAATTCTGCCTGAAGCTTCAGTCCCAACTACAGAAGGCTGAAGGCCAAATAATATGTTGAACCATGGTTGAACTGATGTCAAGTTAACTGGAAATTGTAAGACCTCTTCTGGGCTGCCTGGCCTGCATTGTTATGTCACAATTGATATTTGTCCAGGAGGGTGCAAAAAGATTACACCAAAAAGAAAGGAAGTAATCAGGGTTGCCAGATGTCTGAAATGATCGGCGGCCAAAAGTTTTATGCTTCGCGGCCAAATTCGGCCAACCAAACAAACTATTCAAAAACGGCCAAATTCCGGCCAATCTTGTCCAGTAATAATGTTATCGAAAATGGCTTTATATGCTAAAACAACTAATTCATCTTTTTATGTGAAATTTGTTACTTTTTATTTTGTTTCTCGTTTCTTCACTTTCAATTTTGACATTTTGAATATAATGTTGAGCATTATTTGTGCAAAAATAGTTGTTTCTTTTGTTTTTGCATGGTTTTTCTACTTACGGCCAAAATTCGGCCAACTTTTGCTTTTTCGGCCAAAACATTTTTTGGCGGCCAAGGGTTTTGAAAAACGACCAGAATCGAGAAATTTGGCCGTCAAAACGGCCAAATGGCAACCCTGGAAGTAATTTGCGCCAGAAGTAAAATTACAGTTGTATTAAATTTTATCAAAATTACATTGTTCCACCCAATTTGTATGCCTGTGTGCTGAGAAGATGTCTTTCCATAAAATTTCAGGTGTGCAGACTCAGAGTCCAGGTTGGAAAACTTTCACTCGCAACTAGTCATACATACATATACATACATACATACATACATAGTACATGATTTATTTGTTGTAGCAGGTCAATAAATGGCAGCATGAAGCTGATGTGGACCTGCTGTACTACACTAAATTAAAATGCTAAAGAAAATTTACATACAATATAATCCCGGTATAATGAGCTCTAGAGCATCTGACCCAATTCATGCACCGTCTGCCAGGGTGCATTCCATGTAAACTCCACGCCAAAGGTTACGCCGATAACAAAGTAATTTACGCCAGGAAAACAATAGATCAATTCAATTCAATTACAATAATTTCCTATTGTTTCCATCAGATTTTCACGCCACTGCACCAAGAAAATTTCTTTTCCACGCCAAAGATCTTCGGGCCTAAGTGCATGAAATGCACCCTGGACCGTCTGTACAATTTTTACAAGCTTGCTGCTCCCAGCTATAAGAAAATGTTCTAAGTGAGACCAAAGGTTCTATTACTACTTTTGTTACTCTTGCTAACCCTCGCAGCTTTTTAAAGTCTACTCGCAGCTCACGCCTTCCAATTAATTTCACTCACTTAACTACGCGTAGGCCAAATCATGCATGTTTTCTAACCTGGTGCAGAGTATGGCACTTGGACACTGGAGATTTTCAATAGGCTATTTATAAACTTTGGCTAAAAATTTAAGAAACTCTAGTGATATGTGTCTCTTTGTGATAACAGCAACTTGCCTTCCAGTTTATTTACAAGAAACAGCATATTATGGTCTACCGCACACACTGTTCACCCAGAAGAGTGATCATTCTTCTTAGCATTGATCTTATATTAAATGTTATTTATTCCCATAAATCAATTAATTATTTATATCTTACAATTCAAGGTCAAACATGTTTGCGAAATGCAAATTAATAGCTTTCTAATTTATTCCTTTGCAAGAAAACAGTAAAACAAAGGAAATTGATTTCTTAAATTTTGCACAAATTAAAACTTTTGCAAATGAAATTGCATAATATGTTAATATCTCTCTTATGACATGTGCCAGGTGCTATTTTGACTACATCTATTTTTGTCTTTGTTATTATACTGTGAAATAGCAGGTGCATAGATAGAATGGTTGAAATCTTTAATCCTTCAAGACACTTGCTCTTTGAAAGCAACAACAATCATTTGGCAAAGTTGTTCAAATGTGATACTTTGTTAAAATTTAAATCATAAACTGTGTATAACTTCAATCTTAGAAGAAAGACAAGAATTGCTGATGCAAAGTGTGACAAACATTTAAAATGCAGGTTTGCACACCTTAATCCTTCAAGACACTTGCTCTTTGGAAAGCAACAACAATCATTTGGCAAAGTTGTTCAAATGTGATACTGTACTTGTGGAAATTTAAATCATAAACTGTGTATAACTTCAATCTTAGAAGAAAGACAAGAAATGTTGATGCAAAGTGGGACCAACATCTGAAATGTATGTTTACACACCTTAATCCTCCAGAAAACTTGCTCTTTGAAAGCAACAAAAATCAGCTTGGCAAGGTTGTTCATTAATGTGATACTTTGTTGAACTTTACAGTAAATCATAAACTTCGAATTATAGTTAATGTATACAACTTTGTTTTTTAGATAAAAGATAAGAATTGCTCATGCAAAATGTGACGAACCTCTGCAGCTGTAAGTTTTTCACATTTGTTTATTAATTCAAATTACATTTGTTTGCAGTTTTGAGGTCAACCTGGACTTACCCTGCAAGCCTTTCTTGCGTGAATCAAATTTCATTATTTTGCAAAATCCACGTTTTGCCAAGCTGACATTTTTTAACCTTTGCAAAGGAGAAAAAGAAGGAATGGAGAAGTTTTGTTTGGCCAGTATGGGTTTTTCGGAAATTATGAAAAAGGTGGCCATAAGCAAAACTTTGGCAAGTCCAAGGTCAACCAAACTATTGCGTGTTTATATGATTCAAAGTTAGTCTAAATTTTCTTCCTTACATTTCCAGCTCACTGTTTTCACCGGAACTTTCCTTATTTGTAGATTTGATGATAAAAATTAACTATGCATGTTGTAAGGATTTAAAAACAAATTTGCACCATGTAGTTTCTTAGCTAAGGATGATAGGAGACCCTATCAAAACGTACTGATAATAATATGGCCTAGTCTAAATTACGGATCGAAAAAGTTATACAAATGTCCCCTATCAATTAGTAATTAAAGTAAAGTTAGCTAAGAAAAATAACTTAAAAATTAGAAATAAAAACACATTATCCCTACATAATCATCTAGCCTTTTTCTTGAGTTGGAAAAGAGGGTGCATATTTGACCTCTATGTCTGCAAAACCATTTCTACAGTTGGGTCTGCAAAAGATCTTGAATCCTTGAATAGATTCTCTGCTCTCGCTGAGTAATTCCATATCTCTTCATTAGCTTCTCACTTTTACTTTGGTCCAACTGTCCGCCCTCCATTCACATAAATGCATGGAGAGCGGACAGTTGGACGAACGGTTTTGGATGAGAATATAACCTCATGCTCACTGAGTAAAGGGGGGGGGGGTAACAGGAAAAAACAGCACTGCAATTCCCTATCTACTATGACCATGCATGACACAGTCAAATATCTTTTAAATGCATCACAAGCATACTGACTGGATCTCTCTAACCCCTTACCCCCTCAGGTACCAATTTCATTGCACTTTTGTGCAAATCTCAAGGACCATCTTTTTTTAAGTAGCGGATCCAGACCCCCTCTATTCTCCCGTGAATACTTCACTGTGTGTAATGGTAGCTTGATGATGAACCATGAACGTTGAAAACACATGGTAGTTGTTCCTACAACAGTTTTTTCCTCCCTGTGTCCCTATGCCTGTGAAGGTTGTTGTTATTGCGTCAGTCACTCAAATCAGAACACAGGGATACAAGGAAAACCAGGCACAACAACAACAACCTTCACGGGCGTAGGGACACAGGAGGGAAAAAACTGTTGTAGGAACAACTGCCGCGTTTCTTAACGCCCATGGATGAACAAGGGTTAGAGGAGTCTTCTTTACAACAGAAATTGCAATGATTTGTCTGCACAAATAATGTTTGCTGTATGTATAAGTAATAAAGGGTTGAAGTCATTTATCTGTAGTTACATACTTGCCTCCAGCAGGTGAAGACACCTTTCATAAAATCAATTTGCAGGTTGTCTTAATAAATCTACAGGTGATTACTTTGTATGGTTTGAAAACATGATTGAGACGCTTCAATCTTATCACAATTTAAATCAATTGTTCACTACAATCTTTACACTGTATTATGAATCTGAAACTGCTTTTAAAAATAGACTTTCACCTACCTGTTGATCTGACTAGAAGTTGCTTAGAGGCAAGTTTAAGAGGCGCGTTAATCATGAAATGAAAAATGATAATGATCGATTTTTAATTTCTAATTCAATAGTACTAGTTAGGGTTTGCCTGAACTTGAAACTGAGCAAACTGTTAATGACTGCACTGACTTCAAACTGAAGTGCAGCAAACAGAATCTGAAATGAACAAAGTTGAGTCATGGCTAGATGAAGAAAGCATGTGTAGACCGGGTGAGTCAAAAATGTTCCTCTGGTTTTCCGATTTGTATGAAGATGAACCATCAACTAATGTAAATCAATCATATATCATGTTATAATGGAAAGGGTAACTTAGGTATGAACGTTAATTTCATTAAAATTGGTCATACCGTTCCAGAATTATGGGCGATTATACTTTAAATTTGAATCTAGAAGTGCACGAAAAGGGGCTTGACTTTCGTCCATAATTTCGTCCAGTTTTGTGCGTCAGAACAATGTTAATAAGCAAAGCCATCCCCTAGGGAACCAAAAGAAATCAAAGTTGTTTATTATATTGTATTGCTTAAATGTTAAAATCTGGGCAGGGCTAGGCTAGGGTTAGTTTCAACGAAAGAAGGAAATTGTAATTATTCCGATGCTGAAACATGGAAGAAATTCTATCGCCCTTTTTAATCTTTTTGAAGCATTTTCATCAACTGTTGCCAAACAAACACTCCCATAAATGTGAAAGCTCATTGCAGATTTTTAATGAAATTGACTTCTACATTGAAGTTAAGCATTCTGTGATTCATTGAAATCGGCCGAGAATGTTGACTCACCCGGTATTTTAACAAGACATGCAGTACACACATTCTTTGTAAATGTAGGTGAATATCGGTGGTGTGGCCGAGTAATTAAGGCGCAGTGTTTCGAATCGTGTGGGGTCTGCCAGCGTGGGTTCGAATCCCGTCGTCGGAACTACAAAACCACAAGCCAACAAACTCAGCTGTCCATCCTTTCGAGGTCGGTAAATGAGTACTCAGAGGTAACTCTGAGGACACAAGCCGTAGTGCCATAGGCCCACATCAGTTGTATAGCTGCCATATACCCAGCCTGCGTTAACCAATAGATGTTGCTTACTTGCTTGCGTGAATGTTCAGAAAGGAATCTAAAGGATTTAGATGATGATGCAGGGCAGTTCACAAAAGAAGCTAGTTCTTGGGGCGAGTTTGAAAGCCTAACGAATCTAAACATAGGTTTGTATGACTAAATGATATCTCAAAAGCTTGCGAACGTGGAAAGGGACAGTCTTTACATACTTGTTATCACATATGGCATCCATATGCGACCAAACGCTGCATTTCTACTGATTACGTAATGTATAAACACATGTGTTTTCGTAGAAACAGGTGCAAAGCAAGTAGATACCGAAGCAGGAAATTTGGGCCTAAATGGGTCCAACTTAAATGGGTCGAATACTGAGCTCCCCGAAAGACCTTCGATAAATCCATTTAACAAAGAGATCTAGCTACTCATGTCTTTGTAATAGATGGTTTTGCTGTGACCCGTATCAGATGATAATATTGAAAATGTGTTTTCATTGAAAAATGATAATTTTGAGAAAGTTCGATGCCTGGTTGATCAAATTTTTGTAGGTGCAGTATTCACAGGATCTAGCATCGTTTGCAAACATTTCTCGAAGTGTTTGCTATTCGCATCTTTCTCTCTTCTGCCGTTCCGTCAACAAGAACTTGAAAAATTTCGCAGATTTAAGCGAACAGGATGCCTGCAATGTTTTGTTTACTTATTCACTATTTAGTTATGTTTGTTTGTTTGGGTGTTGTTGATTTGCGCTAGAATTTTTTAAATTAATTGATTTAAAATAAAGAAATACTGCGAATCAATATGAGGCAAATAATTTTATACTATCGACCCCCGTGGATGCCTTTTTGCCGCAGAAGAACTTATTACTTGATTACTTATTACCTGATATGTTTTTGGGAGGTAAGATGGCAAGATTTCAAGCAATACATGGTATCTTGCACTTTACCCCCTTCGTAGTAATATTTTGCCTTGCAGGCGTTGTGCTACTTTGTTACTGTCACAGGGGGTGACTAATTTTAAATTTTAAATATTTGCTTTCTAGGTTGAAATTCCACAAATTTTGACATGGAAGGCCCAAGGGAGGTGGATGTTGATGTATTTCAATGTCCAGAAGAAGTTATGGAATCCCTGGAGGATTTGCAATATAAAATAGAAGAGCTCCAAGTTTATTGCGAAGAATTTGCAAAGAAAAATCAAGAATTACACCATGTTATGGTAATTAAAGAAAGAGAATATAAACAGGCAATAAGGAAACTGAATGAAGATATGGCGAAGTTACGAAGTGTTAAAGTTCATATTGTCAGGGAAAATGTTATGAAAGGTAAGTTTTTATTTAGAGGGTAAAAATTTGGGATAAGAAATTTAGGCAAATAATTACCGGGTGTCCCAAAGAAGTGCCTAGACTGATTACCTATGTCCCTTCGATATTATTCAAGTCAAAGATCACAGGGAAACAAGGGACTATGGTAAAATTGTACAGGAACAGCTAAAAAGTCTAAAAAGTACCCCCTATGCTTCGCTGGACAGTAGATGTGAAAAATATTATCAGAA
The DNA here is from genome assembly GCA_004194415.1 of Aurelia aurita. Taxonomy (NCBI): domain Eukaryota; kingdom Metazoa; phylum Cnidaria; class Scyphozoa; order Semaeostomeae; family Ulmaridae; genus Aurelia; species Aurelia aurita. The sequence continues at coordinate 311,230 of REGM01000003.1, forward strand.
ATGTTTTAATCGGGATGCAACTCCATGAAATTCGGTCAAGAACGCATAGTTTTATCATCTTTTCAACGTTTGCTTCATTAGAGTTATTGGTTTCCATTATGGTCTATTTTTAGAATCGAAGTTGTGATAAATCAACGAATATTTGATGCATTTTTATGGGCTTATGTCATCCTTCTTGTTCCTTGGGACAGTCCTTGATTATTTTACTTTTAAGACTGTGCAATGACAACTTCATGTGTCCGTTTTTAGCAAAAAATGCGGAAATCGTTGAGAACAAAAGTGATTTTGCTGTTGTTTTGAGTATGCAAAATTCCCCTACATATTTTATGCCAAAAACAGGTTTAATTAAGATAAGCTCCCTTTAAATGATTATTGGATTCGCTTTTTGCAACCGTGTTGAAGTGCTTAAAAAGACCCCGACAAAAATATTATTATTCATCCAGACGGCTTGACGTCACAGCAGCGTTGAATACATGACGCCATCTTGTTTTGGTGTAAATCTTCAGAAAATGTCTAGGTTTCTGAAGAAATTTGCAAAATGTTGCATAAAAGTGCTCTTATATTCTCCCTCGCGATAATGAGTAGGGAAAGGATACGTAGCAATTGTCAGTCAGACCCAAATCAATGAAATAATTACACGAACATGCTGTCCTTGAAAGCAGAACAGAAATTTAGCCCAAGAAAGCTGTGGGAAACTTGCCTTTGCGACAATAATTTTGTAAACAGCGCCACAAACTCCACTAGTTGTAAGTTTCTCATCGCTTCTTGGAAGTCAACCTTCCTTTTCGACGTTCGCCTATCTATCCGCTAAAGTTTTGGAATGATTTGAACAGCTTGCAAGCTTTTAGAATTGATTTATTTCGATAAATTAAAGGGGAGACTTTCAAAATCCCAATGTGACGCAATATTTTGTAATGGCTTCATTTATTACCCCAAGTCTGATTTTCGAGCGCGAATTGATGAAGTCACGTAACATTTCATCTGTATGAATATTATGATATTGCCATGGGCGTTAAGAAAGGCGGTAGTTGTTCCTGCAACAGTTTTTTCCTCCCTGTGTCATTATGCTCGGGAAGGTTGTTGTTGTTGTGCCTGGTTTCCTTGTATCCCTGTGTTCTGATTTGAGTCAACAACGACCTTAACGGGCATAGGGACACAGGGAGGGAAAAAATTGTTGTAGGAACAACTACCGCGTTTCTTAACGCCCATGATATTGCTATACAAAGCCATCAACATTCAGGTGGTAACGTAGCCTGGGTTCGAGTCCGAGGCTGCGGCCTTTGGATGTATCACTACAAAAGTCCTGCACACTTATCTCCTTGGACAAATTCTTTTCGCACTTAGGATCTTTATTATATTACATACATTTTGAGTTTAAATTTATTTTCTTCAATTTTGCAGAATGTTCTGTAACTCCACGATGGTTCAATGCATTGACAAAGACAGTTAATCAAGAAAAGATGATAGCTGACCTCACACATAAGGCATGTATCATTCATTAGGTTAAGCTCCAAGCTAGCAAATCAATGTACCTTCTTATAGCATAGCCTCCAAATCTTTAAAAAACATTGCACGGATGGTCAATGCATCTTTCGTTTGATTTTATGGCTTGAAAGGAACTTCGGGTACATTGCTATAATCCTATATGTAGCATTTCTAATGTCTTGATTATTTTCAGAATAACAGCAGTTTTCTTTTTATTGTAAGATTCGTGAAAAGTTTTGAAAAAAATAAAGATAATCTTAGATCTTGAATTAAAATATGAAAAACGGTACAATCTTCAAGAAAACTATAGTTTATGAAGGTCTATAATATTGCATTGAACAGAAATCTGTAGCTTTTCTAGTTTACGATTTAGCAATTTGATAACGTCACATTCCCAAAACTGGCCCAAGCAAAGAAGACTGTGTAATTCTGAAAATAATCAAGATATCAGAAATGCTACATTAAATCAAACAGAAGATGCATTGACCATCCATGCAATGTTTTTTTAAAGAAACCAAAGATTTGGAGACTATGCTCCTTCTTATGGGAAATTACAGCTGCTAGAAATTAATGTATAAATCGGGTGTCCCAAACAAATTATACAGATTTGGTCGACGCTAGCGATGATAATTTAGGGCGAATCAATCGGAAATCATTTTTAAAGTATAAATCGATAGTCAACTTGAACATGGATACCTTGTTTCTTGATGTTGGTGCTTTGAGAGTTAAAATATTAATCTTCAGAGTTCAAATTTGCCTCCACCTCCAAACTAGAGCTTTGGCGTTTTGGCCTAGGCAATTTCTTGAAGCACAGCGGATAAGTCAACAGCATAGACTGGAAATAATGTGAAAAAAGGGGAGAAACATTAAAAAACTGCACAACAGATGCGTTTTACAAAATATAATCTACGTGGCACTTATCATAAAGGGAGCTCCAAAGTAAACTTCGTGAAATNCGACCTTAACGGGCATAGGTACACAGGGAGGGAAAAAATTGTTGTAGGAACAACTACCGCGTTTCTTAACGCCCATGATATTGCTATACAAAGCCATCAACATTCAGGTGGTAACGTAGCCTGGGTTCGAGTCCGAGGCTGCGGCCTTTGGATGTATCACTACAAAAGTCCTGCACACTTATCTCCTTGGACAAATTCTTTTCGCACTTAGGATCTTTATTATATTACATACATTTTGAGTTTAAATTTATTTTCTTCAATTTTGCAGAATGTTCTGTAACTCCACGATGGTTCAATGCATTGACAAAGACAGTTAATCAAGAAAAGATGATAGCTGACCTCACACATAAGGCATGTATCATTCATTAGGTTAAGCTCCAAGCTAGCAAATCAATGTACCTTCTTATAGCATAGCCTCCAAATCTTTAAAAAACATTGCACGGATGGTCAATGCATCTTTCGTTTGATTTTATGGCTTGAAAGGAACTTCGGGTACATTGCTATAATCCTATATGTAGCATTTCTAATGTCTTGATTATTTTCAGAATAACAGCAGTTTTCTTTTTATTGTAAGATTCGTGAAAAGTTTTGAAAAAAATAAAGATAATCTTAGATCTTGAATTAAAATATGAAAAACGGTACAATCTTCAAGAAAACTATAGTTTATGAAGGTCTATAATATTGCATTGAACAGAAATCTGTAGCTTTTCTAGTTTACGATTTAGCAATTTGATAACGTCACATTCCCAAAACTGGCCCAAGCAAAGAAGACTGTGTAATTCTGAAAATAATCAAGATATCAGAAATGCTACATTAAATCAAACAGAAGATGCATTGACCATCCATGCAATGTTTTTTTAAAGAAACCAAAGATTTGGAGACTATGCTCCTTCTTATGGGAAATTACAGCTGCTAGAAATTAATGTATAAATCGGGTGTCCCAAACAAATTATACAGATTTGGTCGACGCTAGCGATGATAATTTAGGGCGAATCAATCGGAAATCATTTTTAAAGTATAAATCGATAGTCAACTTGAACATGGATACCTTGTTTCTTGATGTTGGTGCTTTGAGAGTTAAAATATTAATCTTCAGAGTTCAAATTTGCCTCCACCTCCAAACTAGAGCTTTGGCGTTTTGGCCTAGGCAATTTCTTGAAGCACAGCGGATAAGTCAACAGCATAGACTGGAAATAATGTGAAAAAAGGGGAGAAACATTAAAAAACTGCACAACAGATGCGTTTTACAAAATATAATCTACGTGGCACTTATCATCAAGGGAGCTCCAAAGTAAACTTCGTGAAATAGATTGTTGATATCAAAATGAATCAAGTTTACTTCGGAGCTCCCTTAATGATAAGTGTCACCTAAATTACAATTTTTAGAACGCATCTGTTGTGCTATTTTTAATTTTTCTCCTCTTTTTTCAAATGTTTTCAAGGCTATTGTTGACTTATTCGCTGGGCTTCAAGAGTTTGCTTAGGCCAAAACGCCAAAGCTCTGGTTTGGAGGTGGAGAAAAATTTGAACTCTGAAGATAAATATTTCAACTCTCAAAGCACCAACATCAAGAAACAAGGTATCTATGTTCAAGTTGACTATCGATGTATGTTTTAAAATGTTTTCGGATTGATTCACGCTAAATTCTCATCGCTGGGGTCGACCAAATCCGTATACTTTTTTTGGGACACCCTGTATAATGCACACGACTTAAATTAACGCGAATGAGAGAGGAAAGTACTTGAAATTGAAGGAAGTTAACATAAAAAAAACTGAAGAAATTAACGCGAAGAACAGCACAGATATTTGTCATCCAAAAAAGTCTCTTCAAACACAACAACACGTAAAACAGAACAATTTTAACAACTTGAGCAAAATATATTAAATTTGGCAAGACAAGAATGAAAAGAAAATTTGGCATCAAAAGGTATGAAAAAGATCACTAGAACGTGCAAGCAATCAGGGGAAATACACAGATATACTTCTTATCTCTCTCTCTCTCTCTTACGCTCCTCCGTCCGTTGTGGACACTGCGCGGTCTACTAATATCTTCCAAATGTGTCTATGTTTTGCAATTTCTTTATGATCGTTTATTACGACGCACAAACAATGTTCTTGTATATTTGTTTATTTCAACGCTTTATTACGATACTTCTTATGATTTACGAAAAAGGAAATAATTGTCAAAAATCGTTGCCATGTTAAAAAGCCACACGCATAAGGTAAAAGTAATCTAATTCCTTGTAAAAATTGCATTCCTATGATTTGTATCAGGTGTCTGTGACTCTTTTCATTTCTCTCAAATCAAAACTGTTTTCTGAAATAGAAAACTACAAGAAAATTTGCTGGAAGTAGTTTTGTTATCTGGGTCCGTTTCGCATTGCAACTTTTTAGCTTGAGCAATTAGTTGGGAAGCGCAGTTTGACGAGAAATCGGAGAATGAGGCAAGCGACGACAATCGTTTTGTGGGGTTTAATTTTATAGACACATCCAAGGTTGCACGGCAATCCAGTAATACGACATAATCAAGTTAGCGACATAATCAAGACAATCCAAGATAACATTAATTTGACTTTACATATTTTTTTCCGAACGTTTCGAACCAGACTTGGTTCATCTTCAGCAAATATGAATGATAATAAGTGGCAAAATTGTACACAAAAAACAAAGAAAATCAAACGAGGTAAACAAGCGTGAGTTACATTTCCTACGCACAGGGGGACCCGAGGCCTAAACTTTTCAGCTTCTTGGCAACTTTATTGGTCAAAAGAAAACGTGACACAGATTGGATACGAAAGCAAAGGAAAATTATAACTGTGTTTGTTTTTCTTGCCTTCAGGGAGTATAGTTAAAAACAGTTTATTTTTCTTAATTCGTAGGTAGACGAATTGGACTTGAAACTCATGGAAAAAGACGGAATGATTTCTTCAATGGAATGGAAAATTAAAGACTCTGAGGCGACAATAACGGTATTAAATGCAGACCGGAATCGCATAGCGGTCGAAGTTGATGAGATGGCCTTGCGACTCGAGGAGCTTGACTATGCCGAAGATTTACGCCGTCATACGTCAGCGAAACAACAAATGGAAACGATGAGTCGTAATAGTTATGAAGACGAAATGATGAGTAGTAGCGATACAGTTACGAGAATAAACAGCCAGGATTCGTATCTAGAAAGCGACGATGACGAAACGGAGAACTACGGTTCTCTGAAAAGAGCTGCGAATTTCAGCAATATAAACGCGCTTGACGAGTCTGCCGATTTTCAGATGGAAGCGCCGAGTATTTTGGACGATTCTTCTCGTCTTCTTTCGACAGACACGACGAATGAAACGATGAAGGAGTTGCTAACGAGTTTTGATAACAACGGAAACTATGTTGAGTCGTTTGAGGAGCCGAAGGCTGGACAGATCTGGATTGATGAAACTGAATCGGTGGATAGAACAATGGAAGAGGAGCCCGAGAATATTGATGAAAGTTGTACCGAGGAAATCGTCGGTACCAAGGAAATTGTCGGTACCGTGAGAATTGTCGGTACGGAGAAAATTGTCGTTGCAGAACAAGTTTTCGGTGAAGAGACGACTGTCGATGAAGAGCACATTTTCAATGATGACAATCAAGTGTCCGGGAACGAGATTTCTGGTGACGAAGAGGGAGCTATCGGCTGTAGTGATGAAGGGCAAGCCTTCATTAACGATACAACTGTCGGTCTAAAGCAAGTTTTTGACGAAGAGCAAGTCCTTGATGAGGAGACATCAATCGGTGAAGAGCAAATTTTCGGTAACCAGGAAGCTGTCAACAATGAAGAAGTTCTCGTCAATGATATTACTGTAGGTGAAGAGCAAACTGTCTTTGGTGGGAAACCTATGGACGAAGAGCAAGTCTTCGCTAACGTCAAGTCTGCCGACGAAAAGCAAGTTGTCGATAGTGAGAAGTCTGTGGATGAAGAGCAAGTTTTTAATAATGAGAACACTATTGGTGAAGGACAAATCGTCGTTGAAGAGTACCCCGTAAAGTCGGCAGCGCCCAAAGACATGAGCTGGGAAAAATTTGATCGCTCCGACGGTGTTGCCGAATTCGCTGTCTTACGAACAAAATCAAATAGCAACCAACCGATTTCAAATTTCGAGGAGAGTTCAAATCACACTGAATTGATTCCATTTTCAAAAGATGCGAAAAAGTCATTATTTATGCAAATCGTCGAATCGATTCCAGATTCGAGTGTTGATGAGTCGCCAACGGAATCTCCCGAATTGTCACTTTCCGCGACGCCAATACTGACGAGTGAAGATCCGTGGATTTCTCCTCTTCCTTCGCCAAAACCCGAACAGAATACGAAGAAATTTTCGCGAAATCTTTTTTGGGAGAAAAACAGTGATTGCAATAAATATCCGTTCTACTCCCCAAAAGCTGAGGAGGAAGACATAACTCCCAAGGACCCTCTAGCCCCCTTTGAAATGGCCTCGACCCCCTCCAAAACTGATCCAAGCCTACATAGAGATGATTTTACGTCTGAGAATGAGGGGGCTTGGCGCTCAGGAACTTTAAGCCCAATTGGTAGCCAGAGATCAGGAATTTTAAGCCCGATTGGTAGTCAACGGTCAGGAACTTTAAGCCCGATCGGAAGGGATATATTTGATAATGGAGCAGAGGATTATCAAGAATTTCAACCATTCGCAGAAGAACTTGAGATTTCTGAGAGCAGATCCGTCCCCAAAGAATTTTCATTTGATGAGAAGTCATTTTCTTTTGAAGAAGTAAGCAAAGAACCTGTCAAAGTTGTTGTGAAGAAAGCATCGAGAGAAAATTTGTTTGATTTTGAACCGGACAGTATTGTTGATGTTAGTACTGGTAAGAAAATTTCGTGTATTCTGCTGACCAGTCTACTGCACTGAGCAACGATGAATATTTGCAGGAATTTGTTGGTTTTGATAATTTGGTTTCATGTATAATACAGAGTTATCACCGAGGGGCAAATCCCTTCAAAAATCTCGTATACTTTCCTAAAAAATCCTAAAAAATCTTCAAAAATCCTGAAATCTCGAAAAATCTTGGAAATCTCAAAAATCTTTACAAAATCTTAGAAATCCCAAGGAAAGTCCTTAAAATCTAAAAAAATCCCAGAATGCTTCCTCAACAAATCATACAAATTCTCAAAANAGACAGTATTGTTGATGTTAGTACTGGTAAGAAAATTTCGTGTATTCTGCTGACCAGTTTACTGCACTGAGCAACGATGAATATTTGCAGGAATTTGTTGGTTTTGATAATTTGGTTTCATGTATAATACAGAGTTATCACCGAGGGGCAAATCCCTTCAAAAATCTCGTATACTTTCCTAAAAATCCTAAAAAATCTTCAAAAATCCTGAAATCTCGAAAAATCTTGGAAATCTCAAAAATCTTTACAAAATCTTAGAAATCCCAAGGAAAGTCCTTAAAATCTAAAAGAATCCCAGAATGCTTCCCCAAAAAATGATACAAATTCTCAAAAGAATCTGTCGACAATTTTTTGAAAATCCCAAAAATCGTTTCAATCCTTAAAAATCTTGCAAAATCTCGGAAATCTTTGAAAATCTCAAAAATCTAAAACTCCCAAAAAATCTTAGAAATATTGAAAATCTCAGAAAATCTCAGAAAAAATCTCAAAAATGGTTGGAAAATCTGAGAGATCTTTAAAATCCCAAAATCTTTCACTTTATTCCTCTATTGAACTGCAGAATGCATTGTTAAACGTCGAATAAAAACGTTTCAGCTATAAATTTGGCCTGCATCATCGTATCGTTCTCGACAGGCATCGACAGAAAAGTCTCAAAAAGCGGATTTTGAATTTTAAGCGGCTTGAAAGAATCCTAGCAACATTTGTTTCAAATATTTTTGAAATCTTTTAGTTTGCAGATATGGAATCAGGAGGGAAGGTGCTTTCCGGGTGCATAAAATTGATTTCAGAAGAAATGTACTAAAGAGTTCATAGAACTTTCGAGACACAACCCTCTTTTCTAAGGCTGAAACTAAATTGCGTTACAAAATTCAGAATTCAATTTTTGAGATTTTTCAATTGATGCCAGTTTGACAATGATTTGATGAGTGATACAACCAATATGCCTCTTGTCTTCAGAGAACTTTAATGAGGTTTTTAAAATTTACATTTTAGGTCAAACTATTTACGAGTCAAGACAATCAGATGAAGAAACGTCAAGCATACCTCAATCGCCCAAATTAAGCCACAACGAAGACATAGATCAGCCATCTGACGGTCATGGCATCGATGAAAAATATCTAACATCCAAATTAAATACAGACGAAGAGAAAGAGCAGTTGCCTGAGGCAAGACTGAACGAAGAAGAGGAGAATTTACCTGTATTAAAACAGAATGTAGAGACAAATCATTCACCTAAAGCAAAACACATGGAAGAAAGAGGCCAGTCGCTCGCTGCAAGTCAGAGTGAAGAAGATATTACACCAAGCCAGCAATATTCCGAAGAAAATGGCCTAAGTGAGGGCATCATCACGCCACAGCACGAGCGAGAAGTTTCCTTCTCTGGCACGAACTCGAGCATTACGCCACAACACGAGCGAGGAATCTCACACTCTGGTTCAAATTCTAGTCCTGAAAGAAGCAGAGATGCAGATAGGAGTATAGATTATAGAAAGAAGGCTTCATTAGATGCAGAAAATCAACAATTTGTCAGAAAAGGCTCGAGGAAAGAAAGAGAAGCGTTGAATGCATATATGCAGTGGAAATTAAATGGTAAACAAGGGGATCCGCCAGTGAATTTCAAGATATCTTTGTGAGTATTCCTTGAAAATTTACAGTGTAACCAAGAGTGGACTAGCTGAGTCAAAAATAGTTCTATGTATCCGAGCGGTCATACATAAAAAGCAAAAATTTCTGACAGAATATCCTCGGACCTCAGAAAATAACGTCTGAAATTTGTTGTGTGTATGTAAATAAGAAGACATGCTTCAACTGTGTTGATCGAAATATCTTTGTGTAGCTGGAAACATGGCTTGAACTTAAATTGCTCAATTCCAGCGCTAGCAATAATAATAATAATAATATCAATTTATTTTAAGTTGGTTAAGTTCTAGTTCTACATTAACTAATGGGAACTAATTTACACCAACTATTTACAATTTTTACAAGAAAAGAAACCTATGATACAATATAATATAAAATGCTAATAATCATTATCTACAAATCTTGCAATTGCATTTGTCTCCACTCCAATTTTTGATGTTGGTCTTAAATATAGCAGCTGATGAAGCACTCTTTATTAAATCAGGTATGCTGTTCCATAAGAGGCTTCCTCGAAACTTGATAGAATCAATGCCAAACATGATACTTTTTGTTGCAGGAATTTGCAATAAATCTTTTGTCCTTAGGTCATATTTGGTTTCCTTTCTGATAAAACACTCCTGCATGAAGGACGGATTAGTACAGTTAAGTGTTTTATATATCTCAATCATAAGCACACGAAGGTTTTGGATGTGAATAGTTGCTTCATTGTTCTTTGCCAGTAAAACTTCAAATGTCGATTCATGATCGTCAAGTAGCACCCTAAGAGCTCTTTTGTGTACTCTATCTATGTTGTCATTTGATGTTTTTCCGCAAAAAAGCCAAATTAACGGGCAATACTTGAAAGTTGATGCAACGAAAGATTGGTACAATAATTTTGCTTTTTGGAGATCTAGATAGTTAGCGACCCTAGCAAATGCACTCACTTTTCGACTGGCTTTAACGCATAGAGCTTTTACGTGGCTTTTGAAGTTCAATTTTGAGTCAATTGTGACACCAAGTAGTTTCACCTCTTTGGAGGTGGCTATAGCTTTTCCATTAATTTCCAAAACCAAATTTTGGTGCTTTTTAAGACCAAGAAACATTACCTGAAATTTTGTTGGATTTGCCACCATAAAATTTGAATCGAACCATTTCAGTGTATTATAGATATCAATTTCTAATTTGGCAATCATTGATTCAACGTCATGAGATAACGCGTAAATAGTATTATCATCAGCAAAATTACAGATCTCAGAAGCCTCTATTGCATAAAAGATGTCATTAATGAAAATATTGAAAAGCAAAGGACCTAGTACTGATCCTTGCGGGACACCTGATTTAACATCGAGCCAGCTGCTATATGTTGATTTTATCTTTACGCGCTGTTTTCTTGATGTTAAGTAACTATATATCATTTGGAGGCTAGATAGGCCAAAGCCATATGCATGAAGTTTTGCTATGAGGAGATCATAAGGGAGACAGTCATATGCCTTTGATAAGTCTGTTAGTACCATTCCTATTACGCCTTTGTCGTCCAAGCATTTTTTGCATCTCTCCACTAGCCTTAAAAGAGCATGCTGTGTACTGTACCCTTCCCTAAAGCCACACAACAGGTTTGACAGCTTTGGCTTGATGAAAGGCAGCATTCGAGAATACATTAACCTTTCAAATATTTTTGATAGGGTGGACAGGACACTGATTGGTCGAAAATTTTTCTTGCAAGTGGAATCATCTGCTTTGAAGGCTGGTGTCACATCCGACTTTTTTAGGTTACCGGGAAAAGTATTAATTTCAAGTGATTTATTCACATGCCGTGTAATCTCCTCGTAGCAAACTCCTGACGCGCATTTAAGCATGCTTGCCGGTACTGGTCCACTGCTCTTTTTCCCAGTATTCAGTGCATTAATTTCATTTAATACAGCTAGTGAATCTACAGGGGTAAATTCAAAGGTATCGCGAGCGGTAGCGTGCTCTCTTATAAGTAGAATACTGGGATGTTGAGCGTATTTACTGATGGCATTTAGTACTGGATCTTCAGATGTGTTAATGTCTATTAAAGTATCTTGCGCTACAATGTTGAGAGTATCAGTTATATTAATAAAGTACTCATTGAAGCACTCACTTATGCGTTTGTCATCCGACAGTATTTCTCCATCCTCTACCAGTATAATCTTTCTATTGCCCTCCTTATCTGAAAACAATGGCTTGAAGGTTTTCCAAAACGTATCCCCCTTTCCAACCTTTAACGGGTCCAAGTTATTGTAATAGGCACGTTTTGCCCTTCTATTTAACTTGACAACCAAATTTCTTTGCTTTCTATACTTTTGAACATCTTCATCAATTTTTGTTCTATTGGCCTTATTCTTTAGTCGAGTTCGTTTCATAATCTCTTTTCGTAGTGGTTTCGTTGTATGTGGTTTGTTGTTCCCCCTAACAAGAACTGATTTATATGGAGCATACTTAGATAAGGTGGCATCAAAGATCTCCTCAAATTGTTCCAGGTCACGTGGTCGGTTTGCGCTCAGTTTCTGTACTAAGCATGAACGAAAACTCTCTTCATTGAAGTTTCGGTAATCTCTATAGTTGATCTTTTGCGGGGGTAATTTAACATACTGTGTCTTAAGGATGGTATAAATCATATGATGAAAGTCACTGAAACCAGTTTCGAATGTTTGGCTTGCAAAGAAATGGTGTTTCATATTTGTGAGCATCAGATCGATGCATCTGCCGTTCTGCGATTTAAAACACGTCGGGGTTTTTATCATGCTGTACAGGCCATTGTTTTCAATAAGTGAAGACAGTGTAGCGTTGGAAGTATCTAAGTTGAAGTCACCAAATATTAATAAATTTGGTATGGTTTTAATATAGCCATCTATAATAAGCTGTATTTGACTTACAAAATGATTCTCATTCTGCAACGGCGGTCGGTATATTGGGAGTAACAGCCACTTACACTTCCTCAGATTTAGCTCTATAGGAATAGCTTGTAATCCCGTCGGTAATTTTACCTTTTTAAGCTCCCTTGAAGGAATTTGTTCGTTTACAAAAACCAACAAACCTCCCGAATTTCCAGTAACATCAAGGCGATATGGGGGTGCAAAACCCTGTATTTGAAACTGAGCCTTGGAAAAGGTGCTGTCTAGTTTAGTTTCAGCAAAGACCAAAACGTCTACTTTCTTGTCAATAAAATCGATAAAATTTTCAAATTTGTTTCGTATCGAATTTATATTAATGTATGAAACAATGATATTTTTGGGATGCTTTATTCTAAGTCTGTGTAGATCTTGCAAGGAACTGGTATGTTCATCTGACGAGGGTTGTCTTATGGTATTGTGTAAGGGGCTATTACTCATATTTGAATCATCTTGCCTATCAATTGGCTGTCTACAAGTATCTATCTCATTGGCGGGAGAATTAGTAGTTCAATGATTATTTATAAAATTAAGAAGGTTACATGCGAATAGTCCATCTCCTCGTTTGCTCAAGTGTAATTTTTTCATGCCCAGGCATTGTACGTCCAGGTTCGAATTATCGATGATCTGTAGTTGATGGTTTCGGCAAAAGTCTTTGATTTCAGTATTCAGCTCATTCACCTTTTGTTGAAGACCAGGCTTATCCCTCCTCGTAATGATGCTGGAAATAACAAGCTCTGTGTCTGGTGATTCTGCTTTTGCCAGGCTGACTAGCTCGCGCATGTTTTCAATCGTTTTCTCTTGTGATGTTAGATCGTTAGTCCCACAATGAATAATAACAACATCGGGTTTCTTTCGTAGGGCTGGCTTGATATGATCTAGAATATCACGCGTCGTTGCTCCAGGATTTGCGCGGACCGTCACATTGTGTTTCTTTGCAAGGCCACGCCCCTGAATATTATTTAACATGGAGTCACCAACGACAGTGAATTTCTTTCTCTTTTTAACATTTTCTTTTGGTTGTTGTTGTTTTGATTGAACCTGATTGTTTTCCTTGTTGCTGTTACTCCCAAGCGGCGACTTATTCTCTGTATTCTTGTTACTGGTAACTTTTTCCCCATTTGTTTTGTTTGCTGTCTCATTCACTTCTGGTTTCCTCTTTGTCTCGTGTACTTTTTGTGGAACTTTCTTTTCTTTTGTTTTGTTTCCACTTTCTTCATTAATTCCCATCGGAGTTTTTCCATTGTTTGCATTTGTCGTGTTTACGTCGGGGTTGATTTGCCTAGGCCCAGCAATAAGTTTCTCAATTATTCTCTGTTTATTTTCTAATTGGCGCTCAAGTGATATAATCCGATGCTCCATGCTACGTAGCAATGGCTTGAGGTAATTATCTTCATTTTCATCCGCAGCTTTCTTTGATCTTAATAAAGCTATTTCATCAAATGCGTAGCGTTTAAACTCTAGAAACTGTGTTTGCAAGGCCTGCAATTCGTCATCCCGAGTTGTTTCATGCAAGTCCGTCTGTGTATATACAGGAACGGTACTGTCATGAATTATGACCATTGGTTTGCTGGTGATACGGTAAGAAACTTCATTATTCACCACTGTTTCGTGTACAAGGCCTCGTTCTTTTGCTGCTTCAACGGCATTCACGGTGGTTTCTCGTTCCCAACCATGCTCAGTGGTGCAGACATCACAGATATTGTCGAGATATTGGCCAATATGTTTCTTCTTTAATCTTTCCAGGGCGTTAACTATTTTCTTCGCATTCGTTTCTTCCATACTCATAATTATTATGTATTCAATGCGCTTTAATTCTTGTAAAATATCGATGAAGAATCGGAATAGTCAGAGCACTCGAA
>REGM01000003.1:326070-342471 GCA_004194415.1 Aurelia aurita
CTGGAAGGCCTACTCTCAACTGAAAGAGGAAGGATATTTGCACCTCACCGTAAACCACAGCATCCAATTCAAAGACAGTGAAACGGGTGCATGCACCAACACGATCGAAGCAACATGGGGTGCCGTAAAGAGATCTCTGCCAAGATACGGCACAAAAAAAGAAATGTATGACACTTACTTCGCTGAATATTGCATCAGGAAACAATACCTAAATTCCTCGTTCAATGGCCAACTTAAACAATCCAATAGCATGCTATTGGTTGAAATTAATATATGCAAATTATGAAATACAATTCAATTCAATTTGCGGTGATTCTTTAAAAGTGTGTCCGCCAAAGTGCAAACTAGCCGATGTAGGTTGCTAAGTTTCCCATAAGCAGAACATATCAAGAAATTCAATGCTGAAAAATCTTTTATCATCATATTTCAGGAAGGAAAAGATTTTTTGAAGTGTCCTCACAATGAAGATCACAACGTTAGACCTGACAAAATGGAAGATCACATCAAACATTGTAAACTCACAAGTGGTGGTTTTGCAAATGTTACCAATAAGGTATGGAAGATTGCTCATGGCGTTGCTCATGTCATTTATCATAGATTTGGCCTATTAGGTACATAGAAATAGTGTGATTGGAAAACCTATGGTACATCATGAAAGTCAAATTTTGATTTGCAAGATTACGATACTATGTTGATGCAGTGAACTTTGGAAGAGTGTATCAAATTTTCAATGTAGACATTTTTTACGATGCAAGATCTTAATAGGTGTTACAATAGGAAGCTATAGTTGGAAAAAGACATCTGTGCAAATAAAAGTATGAACAAGTATTGGTATGTACAGTAATACAAATTCGTGATTTATTTTGCAGGATATCCCAGACAGTTCAAGCTTCTTTTATGAGTCTCCTTCTTCATCTGTTACCCAAGTATCCATTGGTAAGCTCTTGAAACCTTCTGATTAAACTTAATTCAACTAATTGAGCATTCTACAGAGATTAACGGCGGACTTCCACTTGAAAACATTATATGCAAATCAACACCAATCCACAGAATAGTAATAGCTGAATACTGACAGGCAATTGTCCATGGCTATGCTTATTCATGGTACTACACTATTCATTCATTAATAACTTTTTATTCTGTGACCAATCGGACCATGGAGCATGTGCAGATAATGAAAAGAAATTGAAATCATTTTCTGTGCATTCTCCATGGTACAATTCGTGTCAATAAGTGTATAATTTTATTAAGTGGAAATCTGTGTTAAAGGCAATATCAGTGCCTGAAAGTGTACAGTAATCAGAAGAATTTGCTGTTTTAAAGATAGTTTAAAAGATACTGTCAAATGTGTTACCATTTGAAGGCCTGTATGGGTATAGGCCTCCCTTTCCTTTACTTCAAATTTCACATTTTCAACTTAGACCACCATTTATGATTCAGCTTCTTTTACGTAGGGAAAGAACAGTTAGATGAGCTTGGATTGTGTTTTAAAAAGCCTGCAGGTAAGGCATTTTAAATATCTTTTAATCTCTTGATTGATAAGAAATGAAGAAAACCATTTGAGAATTTCCTCCTTGGTGATACTTTCAGAAATGTAAATCAAATTAGATAGAATGCATTCAGTATAATATATACTCTGTAGTTTATTGAATTTATATGAACTTGCATGCACTGATTCAATTTTTTTACTCAGAGGCATGAATATATATCTGAATATTTTAAATTTTGTAATCTTAAATCCATTTTTAGGTTTCTGCTGCTGTGGATTTGCTCAGCAGGACCACATCAAAATTGGCAGTGCTTTGAGAATCAAAGCATTTATATCCTTTGCCATGTAAATGTGTAGTTTGTCCCCATCTTTTAATAGTAACAATTGTACATTTGCTTAGAGAACTAGGATAGTTTATTAAAGTTGTGGTGGGTCATAGGAAATCTTTGGATATTTTGAATCAACCAGCCTAATATCTTGTACCTGCATGCTAAGTGGAACAATTACCCTAAGACATCTGAAATTTCCAAAAGAAACGAAAAGTCTTGAACATTGTTGATGACTTACAAAAGTTAGTTATTTTGTTTTGCTCTGTTGTGAGCATAATGGATGAACTGTTTCCTGTTGTAATAAACACAAGTTTTGAAAGGAAAAAAACCAAGGCATTGATATCCAAAACACACAAATTATCAGTCAGTGTATTTTTAGTCTTTCAGATATACTGAATGGTTTTAGTTCATAACTTGGCTAGGTCTATGATAAGGTATTCATGTCCGGAAATAGGGTGATACGCCAATATATTAAATCTTGAAATCCCTAACCCCAAAACTGACCCTAACCCCAATTTATTTCAATGATAACCCTAACTCTAACCCTAATTTATTTCAAGGTTTTGATATATTGGCGTACTCCCGGAAATAGTAAATTTTCATATCAAATGTACTGAAAATTGTGAGAGGAGCTGCATCCTTATCTAGTGATGTAGAGCCAGCATGTATGGTGTAAGAGGAAGTTGAAAACGCGTGCTTCTTTGTTATATACTTTTCAGGTATCCTTTTCTCTAGTCATACGGACCAGTAATAGACCTTTTAGCTATTCTACAGAAGAGTCTGGGTCGAGCGAATTTTTCATATATTTTTGTACGAATGGTTCGATTGTGTTGCGTCAGAGATTCTATCACTGTTGTGCACATTCGAAAATTCTACAAAATGTATAGAAATATCGTTCGATTCTTTTGTAGAATAGCTAAAAGGTTTATTGTGTAAATTTGTATTTGGAAAGTCTTCTTGTGATGCAAAACTTAAAGTGAATGACCTGAGCTATATGGCGCCCGTCTATAAATAGGACAAAGAAAAACATAAACACGCCATTGTATGCTTTGGCTTTGCTTTCTCTCGCCACACACTGGATTATCAAATACAATAGGCTATTTATAAACCTATGAGATCTCATCTTTTAACTCAGGTTATTCGCTTTAAGAATTGCTTTGAAGAGCAAAGCCATGATGAATAATGCTGAAATCTGTTCATCATAAATTATTGACAGTAAGAAGCATCTAGTAGCAACCAAATGATGAAAATGATCGGAAACCAATCAGAAACATGCTATGCAAGATTGTATGTAAGATTGGTATTGGTATTGTCTCGGCAAGATTGGTATTGTGTTTTGAATACCAATCAGAGCTGCATAAAATCGGCATAGACTAATGAGAAGTTGGACTGATTACATGAGTCTCAGTTTTCCGCATTGAATTGAATGATAGTTATGGCTTCAAACTGAGAGAAAATAAAAACATCAGATTAAAAACATTGAACGAATACAAGGAATCATGTCGTCAGTCTAATGAGAAGCCAAAATTACTTGATAAGTCCCCGTGAAAAACGAACTCTTTCTGTCTACACAGCATTTTATTCGTAGTCTTGATGTATCTTAATGTGTCCAAAAATGATATACTATGAAGGAGGCAGACGCAAAGAAAAAGACAGATTTCTGGCACACTGAAGCCTTTCGAACCAACGTTCTGATCAGAGTGTGACTTTACATTTTGTCCAAAATGTAAAGTCACACTCTGATGAGAACGTAGGTTCCAAATGCCTCAGTGTGCCAGAAATCTGTCTTTTTCTTTGCGTCCGTCTCCTTCATAGTATATAATTTTTAGTAACCACATTTAATATCAAGTATTAATGTATCCATGTTGAAGTTAACAAATGAGAAAGGCTTTGCAAGTTTTCACCGTGATCTTGGAGATTTGCAAGGAGTAAACAAGCTTTTTGCAAGGAATAGGTTTTGGGCTGTTTTTGCACGGCTCTTAAAGTTTCTATGTGAAAAGTCCTTTAATTTTTGAAATTTCTGTTACACGACGTGATTTGTGCCTCTTCTTCTGGTTGATCCAAACAGAACCTATTATTTAGTCAACTTTGGTTTTGTTTTTTTCCATCGCTGTTAATTCTACTTTTCTTTCTCGTAGATCAAGGGAATGAGAAAGTTGACTCGATCGATGCTGCAACGAATCTTCCTGCCTATTATTTAGATTCGATGTTGAATGCTGAAGAACGGTTGAAACTTTACGAATATGTTGTTCAGGTAATATCATCAATGATTCTGAGTTTTTAGCTCTTTGACAGAGACATTCAAAGAGCTAAAAACAAATATACGTCATTCAAAGTCATTTCACTCATTTCACTAGTCAGCCTTCAAAACCTATACACAAAAGCAAAGAACAGGACATTGTGGAGGAGCATTGTGAAACAAGTCGTTGACTCTGCCTATTCTTGTTGATCACTCATAAAGAACCATCTTTAATCCCGACCAACAAGAGGAAAGACAAAGAAGAAGAAGAATTCTGATTCTGAACTAGAATTATAGATTCCTTGTTCAGGAGGACCCTGTTCATCGTTAATGATACCGAACAAAATTTCCAGATGCTAAAAATTTACAAAAGATAAAAAATACCCTGCTAAAATATTCACAGGAAAGAGATGCGAAGAAAATGGAAAAGATGTTGAATATATCTGATCGTTTTAAGGTATCTTTCTAGAGGATATCTGTGTGTTGTCAGCAAACTAATTATCGTGCTTTCGAATTTCGTAACATGTAGATGTTCTTCACCTACAACAAATATCAGTCTTAGAAAAGTTACGTTTCATCGTCATATATTTGGGGTGTGTTTGCTTGGTACCAATTCTAAAAACGGTAGACTTGGTAGACTCGGAATTTGTTTTTGAGTGACTCCAAAATTCTCAAAACGGTAGGTTTGGAAGGCCTTCTGAACCTTCTTCTCCAAAAGGTAGAGTGTTTGGCAGGCTTTGGTGAGATTCTCGTTTTCATTAGGAAACCCTGGTGGTGAATCCGAAACCTACCCTTTTAAGATGTTTGTGTTTGATTGGGAAATATATTTCTGCTTCTGCGAAGTCTGCTGCTTTCAGAATTTGGTAGGTTTGGAAATACCAATCAAACACACCCTTGGTACAACTGCTTTAAACTTGGGTCTTATTAGATGTTAGTCCGGCAGAGATTTCATTTAAATTTGCTCTCCTTACTCTAACCAGAGCATAGGGCTCAAATCTTTAAAAAGGTGGGTGTAAAATTAGTTTACATATTTCTTTTAATGAAATGGCTTGAAAGGAAGTTAGGGTACTTTGGGAAAAATCTGCCGTGGAAATTTTTTGATATCTTGATTATTTTCAAAATGGCGGCATTTATCATATTTGAGACGGTGACGTCATCAAATTTCTAAATCCTAAACCGGAAGAGCGGCTGATATCTGCTTGCAACCATACTGTAGACCTTCATAAACTATGGTTTTCTTGAAGATTGTATCATTTTTCCTCTATTGATTTAGGATTTACGGTGATTTTAGATTTTTCAAAATTTTCCATGAATTCTTTCAACAAAATTATAAACGCCGCCATTTTTCAAAATAATCAAGATATCAAAAATTTTCCATAACTGATTTACAGCAAAGTACCCAAGTTTCTTTCAAGCCATTTAATTCAAAGAAAAATTAATAGAATTTTACACTCAACTTGTTAACGATTTGAAAAATTTGAGCCCTATGCTTCTAACCCGTGCTTGAGTCTCACAGACCATGAAGACAAATACAATGCGTTTTTACATTGTTGAATTGGATATACTAATTGCTTTCATATTTTATTGTGCCTAGGCTGGCAAATCAATGCAGAAAGGACCTGCAGTAAGTTTTGATGAACTGGAGAAGGAGGCTGAAGAACAACTCAAGGGTAACTATTCTGTGCCCTCTTCTATTTTGTCTATTTCTTTGTAATTACGTAATTGTTTACGTGTTGTATTTAAAGGCTTTTGTTCAACCAGCAACCTTTGCGCGTAGATTTCTATTGAGCCAGCCATTTTCGTAGACCACAAAAACGCTCGTNAGTGCTTGAATCTCACAGACCATGAAGACAAATACAATGCGTTTTTACATTGTTGAATTGGATATACTAATTGCTTTCATTTTTTATTGTGCCTAGGCTGGCAAATCAATGCAGAAAGGACCTGTAGTGAGCTTTGATGAACTGGAAAAGGAGGCAGAAGAACGACTGAAGGGTAACTATTATGTGCCCTCTTCTGTTTTGTCTATTTCCTTGTAATTACGTAATTGTTTATGTGTTGTATTTAAAGGCTCTTCTTCAACCAGCAACCTTTGCGGGTAGATTTCTATTGAGCCAGCCATATTCGTTGACCACAAAAATGCTCGTTTTCATAAAACAGAGCACGCAAAGGACCATGGTTGGATGAGAGACTTTAACTTGGGCTCTATCGATGGGAGAGTTGCATTTTCTCACAAGCATGAAAGTTAAGTGTTTGGCGAATACCAAATCTGTTCAAACTAACATATCCTGAATGCTTTCTGAATTTTTTCAATGTTGTAATTTAGACTGTAAGACTAATACTGATTTCTTCAATCTTTCAAAATATGAATGTAAAAATCAAAATGGTCCTTCATTATTTGAAGCACCAGGATGAAAAGATAGAGGCTAATCACAAGCTATTATTTTCTTATTCATTTCATTCAAACGAAAATAACTTTATTTATTAACTACAAAAAGTACTCAAGTACGCAGGTAGTAGTAAGGTCAGTCTAGCAAGATAGTTCCTAGGCCACAAGATATTAATAACCGTGAAATTCCAAACTTTCAAAGATCATTTAAAGGGTTGGGGAGTGGCAGGAGGGAGGACGTACAGAGAAAACTTGCTATCGACCTGTGACAACGCCACGTTTCATTAGGGCTTTTATAATATTCTACAAGTGCGCTTCATTTGAATTCCTGTGTGGCATGCAGTAGGGGCAGCAATATTCGATTCTTAATAAAGCTACTTATTGTTTCCTTTTGTGCTGTGAATAAATTCCTTTTACTAGTCATTCAAGATGTTGAAAAGTATATCCACAGGGAAACCAGGAAATAGTTGTTGCTACAAATAAAATTTGTAAAAAAATGTGTCTTTATTTGTCCCCTGTGCGCTTAGTCATTTTTTTATTTCCTGGTTTCAATCTACTCTGAAAGTTTTTTCACTTATAATTTTCAAAAATTCTTGACTTTTTGTTCAGTGTTAGAGATGCAAGATCAAGATGGGAACGATAGGCCTAAAGATAAACTCGAAGCATTGGCAGAATTAAGAGATTACAAACGCAGACGACAAACATACAGAGGCAAGAATCCGACTTATAACAGACGACCTGCTTCAGATGTGAGTCATATTTTTATTACTTATACTTTACACTGTCCAAGTATATGGGTTGCCTCTTTGAGATACAGCGTCTTAAAGTAAATGAACGGAGATGTAGCGATCTAGTCTAAACATAGCACAAAAGAACGGCACGCGCCACTTATGTTCCTATTGTATTCATCGTTCGAAAACATCAAATACAATAGGTTCTATTTAGATGGACCCAGTCCCCCTAGCTAAGTTGCCTTTTAACTCCGTTGATTTACTTTAAGGCTGATTTCCAGTCAGTGGAATTTTCCGAGCGGGCGGAAATTCTATTTTTTACAGCAGGAAATATCTCTTTACAATTGAATAGAAATTTAAGGTTGAATGACTTTTGATTGTGTAAAATTCCGCCCGCTCGGAAAATTCCACTGATTGGAAATCAGCCTTTAAGCCCAGTTTCCAGTCAGTGGAATTTTCCGAGCGGGCGGAAATTCTTTTGTTTACGACAGAAAATGTCGCTTCGCAATTGAATAGAAATTTAAGGTTGAATGACTTTTGATTGTGTAAAATTCCGCCCGCTCGGAAAATTCCACTGATTGGAAATCAGCCTTTAAGCCCAGTTTCCAGTCAGTGGAATTTTCCGAGCGGGCGGAAATTCTTTTGTTTACGACAGAAAATGTCGCTTCGCAATTGAATAGAAATTTAAGGTTGAATGACTTTTGATTGTGTAAANTGCCTTTCAAGAGACTGAGAGTTCTTGCTGCAGGAAAAATCACCCAAAAATACGAGGAATTCCATTCTTGTTGCCGTTTATTTTGTTAACAGCCACCCTACTACTCTACAGAAATAGTTTATCTATCATATCTTTGGTAGATGCTTTACATATTTATAGTCAACTTCGCCTGGATTATACATTTCTAATTAACATAAAATTTGTAGCTCACGTAAATTGGATCTCCAAATCAATAGCCAATTGTAATTATAATCGATAGGTTGCGCAGGATCTCGGAGCACAGGGGACCAACGCACAAACATAAAAACGCACAGAGGACAATAATGACTTATCAATGTTAACTTTTTAGCAGGAATTATTTCCCGGCTTCCCTGTGATATTATAATGCTGTTCTACTGGAAATGTAACCAAAGTAGTAGAACATCGTAAAGGACAGCACTAAATGGCGTTATTTTCTAATTCATTTCATTCAACCGAAAGTAATTTCCTTTTCTTTAGTATCTAATTACAGTTGTTTCTAAGAGTCTTTCATAACAGTAGTGCTAGTCAAATTAGCAGTTCTGATCAGCAAACGAGCTATTAAGACTCCTGTACAACCTGTTTATACCGTCACTATTTCACGTGCAAGAAAGAACTTAAAATCACTGGCACACTTGTATCCGCGGCGCTATTATAACGTACTTTAGACTCTATTCTTTTTCCCCTCTTTGGACTAAATAAATTCAGGAACTATCACAATCTCGTCCCCAGAGTGAGTTCGTTGCTCTACCTCTACTCGGGGATACAAGTGGCCGTTCTGCAATTTGATTAGCTTTTCGAAAACAATAGAGATCACAAACTATTTCTCGAAATCTTACTAATTATTCGAATAACAACAATTAAATCTAGTCACTAAGCAACAACCACTACAATGTTGCTTTGTTGTTTGGAATCGAGGTCGCATAATGAGCGTTACCCTGCCAACCGCAGATCCATAATGGCTGCTAATCCGCCCTTATTTTGGGCGGATTGGGACTAAGTGTACCAGGGTGTTCACTCGGCTTCGTGACTAGCGTATGACGTCAGAACACCCTGGGAACGAGGTTGGAACTATCATAGATATTTAGCAAATGGTTGGGTTTTTATTCAACTTTCCAATTTGCAGAATTTCTTCAATCTACTTATTTTGTGAAGTACATACTCACTTAAGTTTTTAATTCGGTGTCTTAATTGCAACGCTTAAACCCAACTTACTACTTAATTCTATCGCATCGCGCGCAAATTCTCAAAGACTGCGTAAGTTTATTTACCATATGGGCAGTAATCCTTTTTAATAGCACAGTTATATTTAAAGAAAATTTTACCACTAGATTTAAATTAATGCAAGAAGCGAACGAATCGGTAACTCCGTGACCCAATTTTTGTAATAGCATGATCAGAACTCGTACATATTGTAAATAAGCTTTTGATCAACCGGGTTTCCCAAATAAAAAGTAACAGATTTGATAAGCCGATCAGAGCTAGCGATGCCAATTTAGCTCCAACCAATTCGCAATAACTTTTAAACTAATCCTGAAAAGTTAACTTGAACATAGATACCTTGCTGGTTGATATTTGTGCTTCCAAAGTTGAAATATTTATCTTGAAAGTTTAGATTTGCCTTCACCTCCAAACCAGAGCTCTGCCGCTTTGGCCTAAGCAATTTCTTGAAGCACAGCGACAGTAAGAATCAAAATTATATCTACCAGGTTTTGATCTACCGGGTGTCCCAAATAGATCAAATTGAAAGCTTGACTTTAGTTGACTTTTCTATCAGTTCAGCTACTGCAGCGTGGATTCATATTTCCTCTTAGGCCAAATTTGATTTTCAGACAGTCTGAAATTGGAACCTCGCCCGCAAAGGACCCTGGGTGACAATGGCTCTTTAAGCGTGCTACGAGATATAAATTTGATTTTGGAAATCACCCCTTTTGATTTCGTGCAATGATTAAGAGCCAGGTACCTGGTGAACGCCAAAGTCTCAACAAATCGAAGGCAAGACTTATTACCTGGAGTCCCTTGTTTCCTTGTGCTCTAGGGATACAAGGGACTTAGGTAATCAGTCTAATTGAAGGCTGCTTCTAGACTCTGCAATAACATTACAGTTTATTCAGCCCTGAAAACAAATGCAAATGCGCAAAGTAACATGTAAATGTTTGGTAAAACAAGATTTAGGCGATTGTTTGAAAAGTTGCAGTTTCTGGGTCATCGTTATCTCTTGTTGAATTTCATCTGATAAATCCATGAGGCTGATTAAGATATCTTGCTTTTTCCTCTACAATTTCTCCACCAGCAGTCTAGACGTTCACATGTAAATAAAAGCTAGGGCCTAGTCATTCAAAGATCATTCTATTTGCTCTTTTCCATTCATAAGATTTAACTGCAAAATCTTCAGATTTCGACAGCTTGTCTAAAGATCAAGCCAAATATTTTGCGTACAAAGTCTCGCTTTAATTAACTGTAGGTTTTAATTTATAACAATTTGATATTTGATTTATCTAATCTTTGTTTTGAGTTAGTTTTCTGATTATTTGAAGTTAGTTTTCAAGTTAGTTAGTTTTATAACTCTTTAATAGACTCATTACATAAGTCTCAGCATCGCTCATTGAATTGGATGGTTAAAATTAAAAAAATCAGATTAAAAATATTGAACGAATACAAGGAATCACGTCGTAAGTCTAACTCTTTAAAACATAATTACCATGAGATTTACATCGCATGCGCGAGATTTTTAACACCAGTGTCTCGGCAAAAGTTTGAGACGTTTTTTGAAATGTAAATCATGAATTTACCATCAAATTTAAACTTTTTTAATTTGATGCATGATATGCTGTAATCAAAGTCTCTGTTGCTCAAATATCAAACGCACTGAAATTAAAGAACTGGAAACATTTTAAACTCAATGTCTCTCGAGTGTATAATTTAACATATTAACCTTTCAAATCACATACATATATATATATATATTATAATTTACAATTATCGATTTCTGTCTGGTTTTCATGGTCATCCCGAATTTCTGTTGTGAATTTTTGCTCATGAGTTACATCTCCAGTGTTTTCATGTTCGTTCACAAATCACAACGCTTTTTTTAGTTTCTTTTCGCAGTTTCTTTCTGCTGAACTTTGCTGTTGTACTATAATTTCGGAAGCTTTCTGCTGCTCATCTGAGATTTGCATTGAATTGTGTACTACTGTGCCATTTTCTATCGACTGTGGTACGTCTCCGTTCATTTCTAACGAATGTATCTGTCCAGTCGCCGCTCTCTCGGATTCTTTCTCGGATTTTTCAGTTGTTTCTATCGAAGCTCGTACTGTTTCGTTCTTTTCTGACGAATTCAGCTCGTCAATCGTTTCTCTGTTTTCTTTCTTCACCACTACGCCGTTGTGTGATGATTCCCTAGGTTTGGGGCTCGCCGATTTCTTTCTTACCGATTCAGGACTAGCTACGGTGGCTGTTCTCATGACATGTTCACTTTGAAACCAATTGTGCTCTCGTTGAACGGTAAAACAACAACCACAAGCCGACAACATTCGCTTGAAAGCTCGCCTCAATTCTCGGTTCATAATACTGTAAACAATCCAATTGCAACAGGAGTTTGAGTAAGCGAAAACAAATGCGACTCTTTGAAATGTTCCTGATACAAGTTCCGGTAAATATGCCCGAATGCATAAGATAACAAAAAATGGCAGCCAAAATGCAAAGAACAGGCCGACTACAACGACGATGATTTTAACAGCTTTTAGTTCTTGTCGGAGAATCTGACCGACTCGTAACCGGACGCCAATCGTTCCGCGCCGTCCTTGTTGGTCAACTACCGGCGTTGAGACTTGTAACGCTGAGATTTTTCGTGTTTGAGTTTGAACCTCTTGGAATATATAATAATAGGAAACTAACATTAGAAGAAATGGGAGAAGAAAGAATGTACAAGCTAGCATAATCGCCATTTTGGGATCTTCGTTCCAATAAATTTCGCAATCTAATAACTCGGAATTAAAAGTCAGCTCGACAATTCCGAAGTATGGGAACAACGACAACAACAAAGCTATTATCCAAATGTTTACAAGTACAGCAATCACTCGTTTCTTTGTTATTATATGATGATGTTGTAACGGCCATCGAATTACGATAAATCTTTCGACACTAATGGCACATAAATGCATTATCGATGAGGCGCACAAGAAAACACCTAACACAGACGACAACTTACACCAAAAGCAGCCGAAAATCCATTCGAATCGTAACATCGCAACTGCTGCGAATAGTACGCGCACAAACGGCGTTACTAGGTCCGTAATTGCGAGCGAAAATATGAATGAGTTTGTAAGCGTTTGTAAGGAGCTGAAGCGAATTATCGCTAAGCATACGAGTGTGTTACCGAAAACCGATAATAGTAGTTGTAGCAATAGAAACACTGCGTAGGCGACAGACTCCACCACAGGGGCCAGTCCTTGTACTCCTCCATCGCAGCCATATAATGGTATAAATGGAGTGCTGATTAAAGTTGTGTTGTTCTGGACTGGCATTTCTTTTAGTGTTGGATTACACGTAATTTTACGTCCAAGATACTTTAATCTTGGCCAATCTATATTGCCAAATATTTGCCCTTTTTTCGGTATTTCAAATATTCTCAAATATTATTTCAAATACTATTTTTCAAATATTTGCCCTTTTTTCAGTATATTTATAATTCGCTGGTATAAAGGATGTCGTTGGAAATCGTTACTTTTGTTCCTGCAATATAACAAATCAACTTTGAACAAATCAACATTTGCACTCCATTTCCGCTATATCGTAGTTTTATTTCAATTCGTCAAATTGATTTCATTCCGTGTTTTATACACAGTTATATTCTCATTGTTCTCTCGACTGGTCAGCTATGAAAGAAATCTTTTTTGACAAGTTTCATTCCGACTTTTATATGGTTCTGCAAAACTCTCCGTTTTTATTGTGATTACAAAATCAGCGTGAAATGTAAACATAAGAACGCGTTGCAATAGTTTTAGTTTCTTTTTCGATCCTTTAACTCTCTATCTTTCCGCAACTCCGTTATCGCAATCCTTTGTAGATGTATATCAAAACACTTCGAAAGTTATCTCTGAATATTCTCCAACCCGCTTCTAAAGTTTGACTCCCCACAGACCTTCATGTAATCAAAATTTCGTCAAATTTCGCTCGAATATTCGACAAATTTCTGCAAATTACATGCAACTTCTCGTGTAGCTAAAAGTCAAAACACCTCGTTGATTTTCGCTCAATGTTCTGAAATCCTTGTCTAAAGTTTGACTTTCCGCAGATTTTCTTGCAATATAGATTTCGTCAAAATTTGGTCGAATGTTCGCCAGTTTCTGCAAATTACATGCAACTTCTCGTGTAGCTAAATTAAAAGTCACGAGACCTCAAAAGTTATCGTTCAATGTTCTGAAGCCCGCTTCTGAAGTTTGACTCTCCTCACAATTTCTTGCAATCAAATTGTAACCAAATTTCACTCGACTATTCGAAAAGTTTCTGCAAAATGACATGAAACATCTTGTGTAGTTAAAGTAACGTCTTTTGCATAGTTAAACTCTCCTTAATACACTCCACAGCCCTTCTGAAACTGTTAAAAAGCCGATGGAAAATGTTATTCTATATCCCCTTCAACTGTTTCGAAAGCATTATTCGGTTAGCTGCGGCTTTATTTCTTTTGAAGGTGTTTTGAAAAATTTATCTGTCATTTTTAACCACGCGATTTCTGATAATTCTTGCTCTTTGTTGCACAGATCTTGACAGGTCAAATTATTAATTCTATTCCCAAAACATGTCCTGGACTTGATAAAAATCGTTCTACAGTCCAACGGTACTAATGCAGTTCAACAGTATCCCATAGACCTGAACTCGAAATGTCAAGGGTCACTCTTTTGTCCATTGCAAACGATTCTTTATTGATAAACTTTCCAGATATTTATTTCGCATTAAATTCAACTTTAACGATCGTACCTCTTTATCGTAGATGAAATTAGATTTCATCTATCTTCAATTTCCAGTCAGCTAATTTTTCTCTCGTTTCCTGTGTCTGTTTTGTCAACAATTGCTTCGCCATAGTTCGAAACAATGCTGCCAATTCGCTCTCATAAAAGACAAATTTCTGCATCGAGAAACATTTAAAATATAGCTGTTTGATCAAATAATCTTTGATTCTTGNCCCATAGACCTGAACTCGAAATGTCAGGGGTCACTCTTTAGTCCATTGCAAACGATTCTTTATTGATAAACTTTCCAGATATTTATTTCGCATTAAATTCAACTTTAACGATCGTACCTCTTTATCGTAGATGAAATTAGATTTCATCTATCTTCAATTTCCAGTCAGCTAATTTTTCTCTCGTTTCCTCTGTCTGTTTTGTCAACAATTTCTTCGCCATAATTTGAAACAATGCTGTCAATTCGCTCTCACAAAAGATAAATTTCTGCATCGAGAAACATTTAAAATATAGCCGTTTGATCAAATTCTCTCGTGATGCAATCTTTAAATTCTTGAAAATTCAAGTTCTCTCTCCAGCTTCCTAATTTGTGATCCTCTCCGAAACTCCTTTAGCGTTGTTAAGTTCTCTCATAAGAATTTCAAATGCTGTTGATAGCAGAGCAGAAACGCAGCTTTCGGTGCCATCAAAAGGAACAATATTACAGCAATACAGTGACTCGATATATTCTTGAATCCCCGAAAGTTATTTCAGCCAACAATATCTTCGATCGGTAGTGAGGTTCGTTTCTCGTTTGGTACGTTGCAAAGTCAGTTTTGTAAACACAGATATGTGAACTGGACAGCAAAAAATCGTCAAACTTCTTCAACTAGTTTTGATAAAGGCTTGAAATTTTAAAAATCAATTGAAGTTGCACAAAACCTTTCAATACGAGTCTTTCCAACATTTAGGCTTCTTCGTGAACGTTTCAGTGTTTTTTCGTTCCAGTGTTGTGCACAATAACATCCGAACTAGACTGCAAATTCGTCAAAATCTCTGCAACAAGAAAAGCTTGTAAAGGCTAGAAAGCTTCAAAATTAATTGCAGTTGTACAAAATCTTCCAATACGGCTCTTCTTTTCACGAGTGAAATCTCCTCATAAACGTTCCATAGTGCCGTCTTTCCAGTGTCGTACACAATAACATCCGAGCTGGACTACAAAATCGTCGACTTCTGCAATAAGAGCTTATAGAGGCTTGAAATCTACACAATTCATTGCAGTTGTGCGAAACCTTTTAATACGAGTCTTCCCAACAGTAAGCCTGAATCCTTGAATCCTTACACACCAATAAATCATGCATTCCCTTTTCTTTAAATTAATCCTTGGACTTAATATAGTTCAACATATGCTTGTACAATGTAAGTCCAGAGTAATTCCAGAGTAATTCCAAAGTATTTAGCTTGAGCATATATCAAATTTCGATGTATTTCGAAACAGGTCGTTGAGTAACTTTATATTAAAGTCGGCTGTCTTGTTCTTCGGACTTGTGTTTAGCTCAAATTTCGATTCATTTTTAAACAACTTCTCCAGTAACTTATTCTCAGGTCGGCTGTGCTGTGTGCTGGGTATGTTCGAATGTGAGTTTAGCTCAAATTTCAATTTCTTTCGAAACTGTTTCTTGTATAGCTCTACTTTGTCAGATCAACTGGCTTGTACTTGTCGTGTTCAAACTTGTGTTTAGCTCAAATGTCGATGCATTTTAAAACAACTGCTCGAGTAACTTATTCTCAGGTCGGCTGTGCTGTGTGCTGGGTATGTTCGAATGTGAGTTTAGCTCAAATTTCAATTTCTTTCGAAACTGTTTCTTGTATAACTCTACTTTGTCAGATCAACTGTCTTGTACTTGTCGTGTTCAAACTTGAGTTTTGCTCAAATTTCGAAGCATTTTAAAACAACTGCTCGAGTAACTTATTCTGAGGTCGGCTGTGCTGTGTGCTGGGTATGTTCGAATATGAGTTTAGCTCAAATTTCGATTTATTTCGAAACTGTTTCTTGTGTAACTCTATTTTCTCAGATCGACTGTCTTCTTCTGATCATGTTCGAACTTCAGTAAAGATCTAATTTCGATGTACTTGTTTTGTGTGACTCAACTCTTAGGTCAACTGCGTTTTTGAGTACAGATAAAATCTCGATCTATTTAAAAATTTGTTCTCTTTCGATTTTATTCTAAGTTTAGCTGTGCTGCTCTAATTAATATCGAACAGTTCGAAATCGAGCATAGATCACAGTTTGATATACTTCAAAATTTGTTCTTGTGTCACTCAATTTTCAGTTCGACTGTGTTCTTCTAGCTGTCTTCAAACTAGAAAATATGTCAACTTTAGATCCATGTAGATATGTGTTCTCTTTCCAATTTATTCTCAGTTCGGCTGTGATGTTCTCATTATTTTCCAACAGTTCGATCAAAGTTCGATGTACTTTCAGGTTGCTTCTTGTGTGATAAAATTCTCAGGTCGACTGTGTTCTCGAGTATAGATCAAATTTCGAT
>REGM01000003.1:344327-356913 GCA_004194415.1 Aurelia aurita
AACAGTTCTAACTTGAGTATAGATAAAAGTTCGATGTACTTTCAGGTTGCTTCTTGTGTGATAAAATTCTCAGGTCGACTGTGTTCTCGAGTATAGATCAAATTTCGATATTTTTCCAAACTTATTCTCTTTCGAACTTGAGAATAGATAACAGTTCGAACTTGTGTATAGATAAAAATTCGATGTATTTCCGGGCTGCTTCTCGTGCAAGTCACTTCTCAGTTCGACTGTGAATTCTAATCATGTTCGTAGGTCACTGCATATGGATAAAATTTGGATGTACTTCCAAACCAGTGTGACTCTCTTCTCAGTTTAACTGTGTTTTTATTATTATGATCAAAGTCATTTTAAGGTGGGATCCTCGACAACAATAAATTGCACTGTTACAATGAAAAACAGCTGCCTCTAAGCTACAAAAACATCAGTTTGCCAATCCACTTAAACTACCTGGAAAGCCATCAGCTCTTGCCAATTCCACTAACTTGATTTTTGCTCTGTTGTTTCTAAAAAGTGAAGTGAAGATTGAATCAATATTTGTGAGAAAGTTTCACATTTTAAATTAGCGTGGAAAAAAGCACCTGTCAGACTTTACTGGTGTTAAGCTAGACTCATTTTTTTTATAAGAAACTTAGCTCTGGGTTTTGTAGTAGTGTTTCTTAACTTTGGGCCCAATTCTTGCAGTTAAAGTTTCTTCTAAAGTTTCTTAAATTTTCGTAAAATGGACTTCCACAATTTATCATAATTCATTGAGGACGGCTAATATAATTTTACCCTGGGTAATATAATTTTGACCCCAGAGACAAATAATGATAAGAAAGAACCAAATCATAAACAAATTGATACTGTTTAGAATTATTTGGGTTGTTAATACATTTTCTGTTTGAAACACTTGCAACGGATAACCAAAAATTGAAAAGTTTCTTAACTTTGAATTGATCTCTTATCGTTTCTTGTAGTGCTTCCTCGTTTTCTGGAGACGCTACTACAGTTTCTTAAGAGCGGTTTCTTATAAAACAAAATGAAGGTATATTTCATATGGTGTCGCCTTTCAAATCAATTTTCAAATTCTATGCTAACGGAAAACGTTTTCCACAGAATTAGTAGTAACTGCTGATTTAAATTTCTTCATAAAGCTAACAGACTTACAATAAAACCTGTTATTTTACCTGCCAGGCAAAAAACATGACAATAAATGACTGATTCCTTTGATCGTCCGTTTCTGAAATGTTCCCGTTTTGTGCATAAAACGCCTCTGTATTTAGCTGTGCTAAACAAGATTGCAAAAGATTTTATATTTTCTATTTCTTAGAGCTAAATTTAATCTATTAGAATGGCCGATGAATTGGCGTGAATTTCTTAAATTAAACTCCAGCAAGGATTCTCCGCCTTGGAATTGGAAGTGTTTCTCAGAATTGTTCACTCTCTTTTTAAGAAGAAATTTGTTTTCTCGAGTTGACAGTCGAGAATGTCTTAAGTTTTTGACAACGTCAGCACAAAATGTTGTTCACTATGTTCCCCCAAGCAGTACAATTCTTATTTTCATTTCTTTCTTGTGTTGTATTACTCGGGAGGTACCGGAGTAATATCTAGACAGTGGCAATGCTCCGCTTCGTACAGATTGGTTGTGAAATGTTGACGAGGGCACCACGATGTAAACATCAAGAATTTAGCAACCATTTCGGTATTCTCTCTGTAGGTCCGTACCGTGGGAGAATGATGGCAAACCCATACATCATTCGATGCGTAATTTTATGATGAATATCTTTATGCGTATATCCAGTCAATTGAAAGTAAATTAATTAATAATAATATTATATTAGTCATTAATACGTGTAATGCAAAAACTCAAGCGAGTTCCATCGAGTAGATCTCGTCACTGAATCTCAAATAAAGGGCAGATCTACAAAGAGTTCGTTGCATTCTCAATGCCATTGTAGGGCATATTGGGTTGATGGTATTCGATGGTATTACTAAATAGATTTCAAGGGGCCTGTTTCAAGCATCGTTCGTTTGAGTGGCATAATCTCTCTTTTAATAGCGCTTTCGCAGAAGTCTACGACACAGCGAGCGAGACAACAGTGCATGCTTACGTCATTCACACAGTGTCCTTTTGCCCGTAGTTTCAGTAAATATGTTGAGCTTCTTAATTTGTTGTTGAACAGGTTACATAAATAACGAAGTTGAAGATATTGTCAACAGTTTATCAGATTGTTAAATTTTTAAATAATACTCTATTTTGAAGATGAATTGGCTGTATTTGTTTCCACAAGGAGTTGCTTACAGTATCCATGGCAACGTTAGATATCAGTTTGTAACTGTAAAATGCGGACTGCCATTAGCATTAGACTCTATTTGCAACGGTGGACACTAAATGCCATAACCTATTTGATGTTGTTGTTGTATGTTATACGGCAAGGGTTAGGGTTAGTTTCAGAAAACCGTTTTTAGGGTTAGTTAGGGTAAGTTAGGGTTCCTAACTTACCCTAACTAATCCTAATTTACCCTAACTAACCCTAACTTACTCTAACTAACCCTAAAAACGCTTTCTGAAATTAACCCTAACCCTGAAACTAACCCTAACCCTTACCGTATGACATACACCAACAACACCAAATTGGTTATGTCAGTTAGTGTCCACCATTTGCAACAAGCAAGACATGAACGGTTTTGTTAGTCACTCAAAGAGAGTTCCCTTTAAAATGAATTGCAGTTTCACTTTTGCAGCAGATATGGATTCTCTCTTCCAAGTTTTTTTAGCATTATCCATATACATTTTGTGAAGTCTTTTTTCCAATGGGAAGAAATTCCTCTCATAGAAATTCGAATTGTTTTCTGGAGCGCCCCTGGAGCGATGCCACCTAATAATAATAATAATAATAATAATAATACCATTCTCCATTCCGGAGCAGTTACTTAAAAGTAACACTGGTTTTTAGAATATACTACTTTTTTTTTTCTTTTAGTTAGGATTCAATGAAAGAGCAGTACCGGGCCCATATCTTTTTCAAGTCTTTTGTTTTTGTTGCTTGCAGGAGTTTTTTTCTTGGCATTTGTTTTTTAAACTCTACACAGGTCCAAAGGTGTTCAATTGTCTCGTCCTCTATCCCACATCTTCTACATTTGGTGTTGGGGTATTTGCCTTTATAATTTGCTCTTAATTCTATCATATTTAGTTTCATAGATAAGAGTTTGTGGGCTAGTTTGTTATCCTTCAGATAGTCCTTGAGTCCGAAGGATGATTTTTTTATCAGACGTAATTTTGTTCTTTGTTCACTTTTGTTTACGGAGTTCATTTTTTCAATCACCTTTTCATTTATAATCTTAAGCCACTCTTTTTCTTTTAAATTGCTTATTTCTGTTTCTGATAGATGTATGCTAAGCTCAGAGGATATTTTACAGATTTCGCTGTACCAGCAGTCTTTCAGACCCATTCTTTTCTGTTCATTATAAATGGTTTTTACTAGCCTTGTTTCATCAAAATTGAGAAGTTTATGCCAGTATACAAGCTTCCTGATCTTAATTTTATATTCTATGGGAAGCATTCCACTTTCAAAGAGTAAACCAAACAGTGGTGTTGTTCTTGGAAGTGCAAACAGCTTTGTTAGAACATCTTTCTGGATTTTTTCAAGCTTACACAATTGTTGTTTGGACATTCCAGTCCAGGTTTCACACCCATACAAGAGCTTTGGTATGAGAATCATATTGATTATTTTCAAACCCACTTCAATTTTGTGCTGTTTTAGTGTTGGATTTTTTGTCAAACATGTTATTTCATTAGTGATTCTGAGGCACTTTTGGCATCTGTCATTTATTGTCTCTTCCATATTACCTTTGTAATTTTTTACATCACCTAGGTATTTATATTTTGTTGTGGTTGGAATGTTTTTACCATTTAGCTTAAGGGAGATTTCTTCTAGTTTCTTTCTACCATATCTCATGCGCATTAATTTTGATTTTTCATTGTTAAATCTTAATAGATTCCTATTTTGAAAATCTTCTGCAATGTCTAGCATTTTTTCCATTATTTTTTCATTGACTGACATTAGCAATATGTCATCCTGGTATAGAAGATGGGGTATCTTTATTGTTCCATAGTTGATACCAAGTGTTTTTGCCACTTCTATTTCCTTGAAACCCTTGTCGATAAAATTTGCACATATGGGTGCAGCCCATATAGTTCCCTGTTTGACACTTTCTCCTATGTGGAATATATCACTTTTTCCAGAATCATTTTGAACAGCTACTTTGCTGTACCTATTGAGCTGGTATGTAGTGACCAGGCATTTTCCTTTCACACCACTTTTGAAAAGATCTAATAGACAGCGCTTTAGCCAAAGTTTATCAAAGGCCTTCTCAAGATCAAGGAAAACCATNCACCTCGCGATTCCTTTAGCCTGGAATTACAGAGAGTTGGCGACTCTCCTCACTCTACGTAGCAGGTTCGACAGGGCGGGGATTAGTAGCCAAGCGCGCTACCATTGAGCCATCCCCGCTTTCTACTTGTAAGCAACGTCGCGTTTCTTTTATTTTGCTAGAAAACTAAACTAGTCATACTACCCTGGGTACCAGAGCCTTAAAATAAGATAAAATTAAATAACTTAATTTTAAGGCTCTGTTACCCAGGGTATGGTCATGCCAGTCTAATTTTATGGGTAATTTTGCTCGATATCTGTCTCTAAAAAACTTGAAAACCAACGGACCGGAAATTGTTTGATGAAATTAATCGCTGTTAGAAAAGCAATAAATACTTAAAAATTCATCCAGTTTTCATGATAAATCCTTCAAAAAATAGCTGTGATTTTAAATATTATTCGAGATTTCACTTCATCAAAATCGAGTGTAACATTTGCAGGCCTTTACACTTTTTCAGTGCTTTCAGAGAAACAAAAGAGTTCTCCGCAAAAATCTGTAAAATTTGTCAGAGTAGCTAAAATCTCCGTCAAACTCCATTCGTGCATTCATTCATCATTCATTCATTCATTCATTCATTCATTCATTCATTCATTCATTCATTCATTCATTCATTCATTCATCCATTCCTTCCTTCCTTTTTACTTATTCAAGTATGGTAGCCCCGTCAGTCCATCAGGAAGGACTGCTATACTTCGTCGCGTTATGAAATGGAAAGAGCACTTTCAAGGCAATCGTCTTGGAAGAGTTAAATGCTACACATAAATATATAAGGCTGCTAGGGATGACTAATTTTCTTGTACTTGAACAATCTTGAAGATGAACAATAAATGTCTTTGCTTGTGGAACATCCATATTTGCATTCGCACTTCACCGAAATTTAATTCATTTAGCGTGTCTTAAATTTTTAATTTTTAATCTTAGTTTCTGAGATTTGCCTACGTTCGTAAAAGATTAATAAAGACGTCTAAATCGTGCTTTTTTTTGTTTTCTGAAAATGTAAATGGACCGATGTTTACCACTCTAAACTTCAAAAGTCCACGCATAGATATGTTATGTTGCCGCTATGCTTTTAAAATGATTTTGTGAAGATTGATTTTAAGCTTGACAATCGCGTCTTCATTTGTAAGCAATCTTTCCTTGACGATGCATGATTTAGCCATTTAAAATGTTCATTCTTTAGAAAATCATAAAAAGGTTGAAATTTTCTCAAAATTTTTGTTTGTGTCTCCATAAATTTTATGAATCTTAGGGTGTGTTTGATTTGATTGGTATAAATTTTGCAAAATGTAGAAATGGTAGAATTCATGAAAAGTTTTGAAAAATATTAACATCATCGATCCTAAATTGATATGGGAAAAACGGTCCAATCTTCATGTAGTTTATGAAGGTCTATAATATGGTGGTAAGCAGAAATTTATAGTTTTTCTGGTTTACGATTTTGAAATTTGATGACGTCACAACCTCAAAATTGGTTGAAGCATAGAAGACGTAGCCTGCGTGCAGACTCTACAGTGCGGACCCCCTCTCCTTTTCCCTCCTCCGCACTGTAGAGTCTGCACGCAGGCTAGGAAGACGCCGTAATTCATGAAAATAATCAAGATATCACAGATTGCCAATGAACAGTTATAGCAAAGTACCTGAAGTTCCTTTCAAGCCACTGAATCAAACAGAATATGCATTAACCATATGCATTGGTCAACAAAGTCTGCACGCAGCAGGCTAGCATTAACCATGTGTGCAATATTTTCGAAAGATTTGACGCCTATGCTGTTTTGTAAAAAGGCCGGCATCAGCAAGCTTTTCGCACTCTTTCGCTCGCTCTCTCGTATGTCTGCATACATGGACTCCAACAAGCTGCGAATCTTAATAACAGCCTTTGTAATGAGCCAGTTTGCTTGGATGTTCCACAGTAGGAATTTGAACAACAACATTAATAAATACACGAAAAGGCTTTAAGAATTGCGTACAAGGATTATGTTTCTAGTTTTGACACTTTGTTAGAAAGAGATAAATCGGTGACTATCCATAAGAAGAATTTACAAATCCTAACGACTGAAATTTGTAAAATATAGAACAATATGAACGCTCCTTTCATGAGTGAGATCTTCAGGGAACGAGAAAATATGTATAACCTAAGAAATAACAATGAATTCGTACTACCCCGGATAAGGACAAAACTTTTATCTCTTGTACTGTATGTATTATCGAGTCATTCTATCAAATCTTTTTATAACCTGTATATTTTTAAGTAGTTGGCCTTAATTAGCAATTATAGTATTTTAATCCCGTTATTTTACTATATGTAGCTATGTACTAGCCCGTACTAGCCAACTTTAAATTAATTGATTATTATACCTAGAGAGATTGTTGAAAAGAAGCCTTCGACAATCTCTCTGGTGTCGATCAATCAATCAATCAATCAATCAATCAATCAATCAATCNGAGAAAATATGTATAACCTAAGAAATAACAATGAATTCGTACTACCCCGGATAAGGACAAAACTTTTATCGCTTGTACTGTATGTATTATCGAGTCATTCTATCAAATCTTTTTATAACCTGTATATTTTTAAGTAGTTGGCCTTAATTAGCAATTATAATATTTTAATCCCGTTATTTTACTATATGTAGCTATGTACTAGCCCGTACTAGCCAACTTTAAATAAATTGATTATCATACCTAGAGAGATAGTCGAAAAGAAGCCTTCGACAATCTCTCTGGTGTCGATCAATCAATCAATCAATCAAACAATCAATCAATCAATCAATCAATCCAACAAATATATCAGCTTATCTTCTATCGTTCTCTTCTCTTCATTAAGAAAACAAATCGTGAACAAACTTTCAGTGTGGGGAATCCAAGACCGCGCAGTTCTGTTGGTATATTCCCAGTGACACACTGAATAGATTCTCTGGTTGCGTCTCTTTCAACGCTTCCGTAAGTACTCCTGTACTGAGTTGATATTCCCTTTGAGTTTAGGCCCGTAGTTTTGCTCCAACAAAATGAACAGTATGTCTCTTGCAGTATCACTCCATTCTCAACTAACACGAATCTAAACTAAATCGAATCTCATCTCAGCAAACTGTTTAAGCCCTTATATACTGTTTAACAAGAAAGTTCTAGAATATGCTGAATCACTATTGCCTGTAGAATAAGCTGAATCACTATTACCCCAAATAAACATGTTACAAAAGTTTACGCAAGTTTTACCCCAGAACGTTCTCCATTATTGTCTCTATCTGAGTCACTACAATTAAATGTTTCTAGTCATCATTACTTAGTTCTGGTGTGTTTTACTCGCACGCAAGCGTTATTAATGTAGAGAAATTTCTCGAGAAGTCCAGTTCACCACATTTACTAGCATGTATACTAGCTATTATAGACTCGATCAAAGACAACCCTCTTAAAATTTCATTACTTATAAAAAAGTTGTTGCAAATTTATTCTCGAACGAAAAAAACTGCAGTATTTATCTTAAACTACACTATGGAACCAGGAAGACGTTTTGTAGAACTCCATTTAGGAAACTTACCATCTCTTTACCATAAACTTTCGTGCTTTACATTCAAATTCAAACCATGCTCAAACCAGCGAGTTCGATCGAAAACTCCTTCCTTGTATCAAAACGTGAATCATTAGATGTGAAATTTGTCTTCATTCAAACGAATCCAATTTGCTGTAAACAAGAACCATGTGTTTATTCTCAAAGGTAAATAAATTATTTATGCCTGTTTCTTCTTAAAAACGACGTCATAAAGTCGACATATTTCAGCTAAAACTTTAGCATCTATTCCATTTTGCCAACAGCTGATAAATGTCTCAAAACAAAGATTCAAAACATTTAGTCAAAATCTGTTGATAAGAAACACAAAGTGTGCTTCGTACAATCAAAAAGTGGCCAACACCTTTGAAATCCAAAGAGTAGAAAGTTCTTAGTAACAAATAACTAAACGAAAGTTGCAGAGCTTTTGTTGTCCTTTTCGTAGATTAGGAAAACCCTAACCTGCGTCACTGACCATAACGAGGTGGAGTGCTATACGAGCAAAATAAACCCAAGAGGTTCGAAGAAGCTACTCTCGAGTCCGGAATAAACGTCCCCCCCGCGCTTATTAATTTGTTGAAAAATATCTACACAGGACATCCTTATTCCAGTTTATGAAAATTTCAGCTTTTAAGCACTAAAAGTTTCTTATGAACCAGTTTCTTTTATATACGCATACAAAAACGTGTAGTGTCTGACATCGCCCAACTCAGTTAAAACGCGTTGCAATTTATGATGTATGAAGTAACGTTATTCAAAACTTTATAAGCAGATATTGAAAGCGTTTTTGACGATTGATTACATGCGGCAAAAAGTATCTTTACCTAAAATATACTGTAGGCTGTAGCTTGTGTTAATTGCCAGATTATGACTATTTATCACAATACTGCTACAATTGGAAAATTAAAATGTGCCGCTGCTGCCTTGGATCGAACCTGGGATCTGATCTTCATGCCAAAAGTTTCTCCGACAATCTTATGAATGCTTATCAAACTATTTCATACGTACTTTTGTATGTCCTTTGGGGTTAGAAGCACAGGAAGAGCCAAGCCAAGCTTTGCAATTTTTCTTGTTCTAATACAGCATAATTCCTTCCTCTAATCAATGGACACAAATGGACTTGCTACAAGTCTCGCTCTCTTTTTAGTCCGAATAGTCCGGAAAATGCGAAACAAATGCAGAATTCTTTTCAAACATCAAATTTGCTTTTACACAGTTTCAAAATTTCGAGCTATTCCTCCTGCTTCCAACAGCTTACATGTTCAACTGGCATTCTGTCATAACATGTTGGAAGTTATTAAGTGTTATATTTTATTAATGTAATCTTATTGATCTATTGTAAATAATATCCTGGCTATAACATGGAACAACACTGCAGAATTTAGGAATAATGGAACGAGGAATAGCCTGCACGCAGACCAAAACATCTGCGTGCGTTTACAAAATCAAGAAATATTTCTGGACCAAATAACAAAATTTATTTAGGAAATTTAGGAAATTTCACGAAATAAACTTTCGCGAATTTCGGCGAAAAACGCGAAAGTTTCTTCCTTTTAAAGTAAAAACGCTGCAATTTTGAATATAATCAAGATATCAAAAAAGTTCGACGTAGAATTACAGCAAAGAAGCCTTTCGAGCCAATGAATCCAAAGTAAGATGTTATAGCCGTTTACATCATTATTTTCAACGATTTGGAGCCGATGCTGTTTTTGCACAACAATTAAAGAGGAAAAACAACAATGATGTTGGCTTCATATTGACAGTGGAAAGAAAGGAAACTTCAAGTACTTACCTTGAACGAAACCTTTTGCATTTAAAGGTTCGAAGCTCCGTTTCTAAACTCCAAGAATCCTGACTTTTCAAATGCAAATGCCTGAATTCAAAATCTGCAAGTTTGTATCTACCGTGTATTGAAACAGATTGCAAACAACTGGTTGTTGGTATAAATTAGTGTTTTTGCGCTCTTTGAGAAAACGCTTGTTGTTGGTTCCTTCAGCTTTCACTCGTAAACATAACACGCAACTGTATTTAGGTGAAGAAAAAACAATTAATTTAAAAGCTGTTTTGAAGCAGGACACGCCATGTTTAACTATTATACCTTCACCACAACAACTGCAAAAGCGTCATAGAAGCAATAAGGCGTCCGAAATTTTATTATTTTGTGTGGCTTTCGTAAGAGTTTTATCGACTGAAAGAATTTTTTAAAAGTTGTGATGTCACTTGGTTTTTAAATACTTTTTAAAAATAGAGATAAGGAAAAGTCAACAATAACCAATGTTTATCTGATAAAAATGTATGTCAGGCGAATAGACAATAACGCTAAAGATGTTGACCGCGCAAAGCATGCTGGTAAAAAACAAATTAAGAAACTTCTAATAGTAAAAAGCGAACATTTTAAAGTTTTAAAGGCACACACGGATGAGTCATGTGATTGAATTTCATCATATCTTCCTGATCTTCCCGTTCTTTTTTTCTTACGTTCGTAATGGGCCTAGCCACATATTGAAAAATCTGTTTGGAAAATCATTGCNTTTTCTAAAAGTTGTGATGTCAGTTGGTTTTTAAATACTTTTTAAAAATAGAGAGAAGGAAAAGTCAACAATAACCAATGTTAATCTGATAAAAATATATGTCAGGCGAATAGACAATAACGCTAAAGATGTTGACCGCGCAAAGCATGCTGGTAAAAAACAAATTAAGAAACTTCTAATAGTAAAAAGCGGACATTTTGAAGTTTTAAAGGCACACACGGATGAGTCATGTGATTGAATTTCATCATATCTTCCTGATCTTCCCGTTCTTTTTTACTTACGTTCGTAATAGACCAGTTCGCAATTTGCAGAAAAGGATTGAGGAGAGCGCGGCCAATTCTGCCAGCCTTGGCAACAAGTAGAATTCTGCCAGCCTTGGCCTAGACTTTCTACTTGTTGCCAAGGCTGGCAGAATTGGCCGCGCTCTCCTCAATCCCTTTCTGCAAATTGCGAAATGGTCTATGGGCCTAGCCACATATTGAAAAATCTGTTTGGAAAATCATTGCAGCAAATGTACTTGCGCTATGATAAAATCAAAATTGATGTGGGCACGGGCCATTTTCTGGCTGTTCTGTAGGACAAATTTTCCAAATTTCGAATTTACCAAAAGAATATAAAAATGCAAAAAATGCTTCAATCCTCTAGCTATTAAAAAACTCAATTCTTATGATTACAGCTTCCGCACTTTTGCTGCAATGACTTTTCAAACAGGGAGACGTTTCTTTTAGTCACCCCGTGTAGAATTTCGTTTTCTATGCAGTTTTGCGTGCCAGCAAATTTGCAGAATTTTGCTTTTAGTTGCACTTTCTTTAGTGATTCTTGATTCTAACTAACTTCTTATAAAATTATTCATAGTTAATTAACGAAGGAAGCCGCACTCCCAAAAACCCAACTTTGCAAACAATGTTTTGTTAGATCTACTTCAAAATCAGGTCATTGCTAAAAAAACAGAGCAAGTTGTGTAATTTTAATTAGCTTAAATAATGAAATTCGAAATTATTTCAAAAATCTGATTAAGTTTGACAAGGAAACTTTTAATATGATTACAGTTGCAACGGTTTAAGCATATGACTATGGTTTAAGATTGCTTACGAGCTCTCATTTTCAGAGCGGGCATGTGAGCATGGGCGAGTAAGTACACTAAAATTTTTGACCCCATGTTTGTCCAAAGGTATTGTGAAAAAAGACCAGTTTGTTGTATCGCAGAGTACGACGTTGCTGCTCAAAACTTCTGTGAGGGCCTGCGAGTGAACTTCTATAAACGAAGTAGCAACGAAGGAGCGTGCAGACAGACAGAGAAGACAACACGGACCAGGAAGAAGACATGGGGAAAACATATTTACAAATTACAAGCTTGTGTGTTTTAATTTTCTACCCACATAAATTTTAGTGCAGGTGCTTTAGTGCTTTCCATACGATACCTGCGCCATACGATAGCTGCGTTAGCTTGTACATATATAGACAAATAAGTAGGATCAATGAGATTCATTTGAACCTATTCAATAAAAGCACTTTTTTTTATATATTTAAAACCCAGTCGTTATCTGTTTCAAAGATAAACAAAGAGCTGTGCAACAGATATTTGAAAAGTTTCTTGAATACGGATGCACTGCTACAACCTTGATTTCCTTGATACAACGGTTGGGGCCTGGGAACGAGGTTGGCACTGCCCACCAACTTCAGGTTTTGTCTTGCTATTATTTAATTTCCAGCATTTTCGGTCCTCATTATTCATACAGACGACATGTCACGTGACTTGATCAATTCGTGCTCGAAAATCAGACTTTGGGTAAATGAAGCTATTACAAAGTATAGCGTCGCACTGGGATTTTGAGAGTGTCCCGTTTATTTATCGCAATAAATTAATTCAAAAAGCTTGGAAGCTGCTCAAATTATTCAAAGACTTTAGCAGATAGATAGGCAAATGTCTGAAAGGAAGGTTGACTTTGAAGAAGCAACGAGCAACTTACGGCGGACGGAGTTTGTGGTTCTGATTACGACATTATCGTCGCAAAGGCAAGTTTCTCGCAGCTTTCTTGGCCTAAATTTTTGTTTTGCTTTTAAAAACAGCATGTTCGTGTGTTTATTTCATTGGTTT
>REGM01000003.1:357024-369186 GCA_004194415.1 Aurelia aurita
ATGTCACTTGGTTTTTAAATACTTTTTAAAAATAGAGATAAGGAAAAGTCAACAATAACCAATGTTTATCTGATAAAAATATATGTCAGGCGAATAGACAATAACGCTAAAGATGTTGACCGCGCAAAGCATGCTGGTAAAAAACAAATTAAGAAACTTCTAATAGTAAAAAGCGAACATTTTAAAGTTTTAAAGGCACACACGGATGAGTCATGTGATTGAATTTCATCATATCTTCCTGATCTTCCCGTTCTTTTTTTCTTACGTTCGTAATGGGCCTAGCCACATATTGAAAAATCTGTTTGGAAAATCATTGCAGCAAATGTACTTGCGCTATGATAAAATCAAAATTGATGTGGGCACGGGCCATTTTCTGGCTGTTCTGTAGGACAAATTTTCCAAATTTCGAATTTACCAAAAGAATATAAAAATGCAAAAAATGCTTCAATCCTCTAGCTATTAAAAAACTCAATTTTTATGATTATAGCTTCCGCACTTTTGCTGCAATGACTTTTCAAACAGGGTGACATTTCTTTTAGTCACCCCGTGTAGAATTTCGTTTTCTATGCAGTTTTGCGTGCCAGCAAATTTGCAGAATTTTGCTTTTAGTTGCACTTTCTTTAGTGATTCGTGATTCTTGATTCTAACTAACTTCGTATAAAATTATTCATAGTTAATTAACGAAGGAAGCCGCACTCCCAAAAACCCAACTTTGTAAACAATGTTTTGTTAGATCTACTTCAAAATCAGGTCATTGCTAAAAAAACAGAACAAGTTGTGTAATTTTAATTAGCTTAAATAATGAAATTCGAAATTATTTCAAAAATCTGATTAAGTTTGACAAGGAAACTTTTAATATGATTACAGTTGCAACGGTTTAAGCATATGACTATGGTTTAAGATTGCTCTTTTTAGTTCCTTTCTGCAAAGATTGTAAAAATGCGTAATTAAGAGGCTTATTAACTAAGCTCTTCGTGCAAGCTACGAGCTTTCATTTTCAGAGCGGACATGTGAGCATGGGCGAGTAAGTACACTAAAATTTTTGACCCCATGTTTGTCCAAAGGTATTGTGAAAAAAAGACCAGTTTGTTGTATCGCAGAGTACGACGTTGCTGCTCAAAACTTCTGTGAGGGCCTGCGAGTGAACTTCTATAAACGAAGTAGCAACGAAGGAGCGTGCAGACGGAGAAGACAACACGAACCAGGAAGAAGACATGGGGAAAACATATTTACAAATTACAAGCTTGTGTGTTTTAATTTTCTACCCACATTAATTTTAGTGCAGGTGCTTTAGTGCATTCCATACGATACCTGCGCCATACGATAGCTGCGTTAG
The DNA here is from genome assembly GCA_004194415.1 of Aurelia aurita. Classification (NCBI taxonomy): domain Eukaryota; kingdom Metazoa; phylum Cnidaria; class Scyphozoa; order Semaeostomeae; family Ulmaridae; genus Aurelia; species Aurelia aurita. The sequence continues at coordinate 358,361 of REGM01000003.1, forward strand.
CTTGTACATATATAGACAAATAAGTAGGATCAATGAGATTCATTTGAACCTATTCAATAAAAGCACTTTTTTTATATATTTAAAACCCGGTCGTTATCCGTTACAAGGATAAACATAGAGCTGTGCAACAGATATTTGAAAAGTTTCTTGAATACGGATGCACTGCCACAACCTTGATACAACGGTTGGGGCCTGGGAACGAGGTTGGCAATGCCACCAACTTCAGGTTTTGTCTTGCTATTATTTAATTTCCAGCATTTTCGGTCCTCGGTATACCTAGCTATCTACAATTAGAGCAATAAAATAGGATAAACTGCCAAATGAATTTTTAGATTTTTAGAATTTTTGGAACATGTTTCCTGTGCCACTTTTGAATGCAGAACAAAAGCGCTTTGCATGCTGGGAGTCTTCTGTCTCGTCTCGCCCGTCTCGCCTCGCCAAGACAAACGATTGGATTTGGCGCCACATGTTGGCGAGGTCACGTGGAATAATGGCGCAACTGGGCGAAAGTTGAAATTGCAGTGAAACCGGTGAAAACGTGATGGATGACTGGTGACTCCTGAAAACTGCATTGAGTTTATAAAGAAAACAAAACATCACTGTCTTAACCAAGAGGAATGCCATGTTATAACCTATTGGTTGAAATGGTGGTTGATTTATTGTCATGTTAGCGACCACAACAGAAAGACAAAAAAAGGAGAAAGAATTTATTCAGACTTTGGATTCATATTTTTACGTGTACAAACCTAGGAAATCGTTGTAATTGGTGGCTCATTATTATGAGCAGAAGCTATGGAAGATGATATTCATCGACGGCCTAGAGCAAATTCAAGATCAGCGAACTGGGAACTCGATGACCCGGCAGGAAATTCCGTTCTTTCGAACTCAAGCCTCGGCCTTAGTAACGATTTGAACCCGAATTTTGACGGATTTATGCACTCATTAGGCGATCAAGGCGAGGGAATACTCACTGAGGAAACAGTGAACAAGATCACGGAGATTTTAACATCTGAACAGCGAAGAGCTCTTGAAGATAGTCATAGTTTTATGAGTGGTTTTGATTCAGGGAAGATAGTGGGCCTAAATCAACAACAACAGGAGCAGCCATGTTTGTCGGGAATTGCGCTTGCGCAGAATGTATACCACGAGGTGGAGCATGCGCAGTATCTGACGCTTGGCAATGCTTCAACAATTAGGCCGAATCATGGCGGACGTAAAGCAGCGAGCTTCGACTCAAATATAACGTCGTTATCTCCACAAAAGAAAGATATAATGCAACGTGCAAATGAGGATGCAAAAGCTGAAACACCAGAGAAACGAAATATCATCACTGCAGGTTTGCAAAAGATCAAACAACAGCTAGACAAGACTGATAAAGTTATACAACCTGACACGGGGCCAGCAGTGGTGACTGAGTTCATTGGCGATAATGGCCTAGGATTCAGGCCCGAGCTTGACGAAACTTCAAAATGTAGTGTTGATTCACAGGAGGGGAGTTCAATGAAAGAAATGATGGACTCTCCAGTTCGTAGGTCGTCACGCAAAACTGTACGGCTGTTTGAAATAACTGGGGCAAATATACGCAGAAAAGAAGAGGAGGAGCGAAAAGATGGTGGGGAGGTTGGTCAGCTGCGAAGGTGAGGCCTGGTTCTAAATGTGCACGCTGGTTGTTATTCTTTGAATTAGTGAATGTACCCCACATGCTACTTTTTGACACATGTTATTTGTGGATGTCTTTTAGAAAAAGGGGAGCATGCATTTTAAAGTCATTTTGAGAGACACATAGCTTGAAAATCATGTTGAGCAAAAGGATCATTTGCTGAGTGAATATGTTCTTCTGACACTGGTCACAGCAACTTAATGGACGAGGTCTGAACAAGAACAAGAAGGAGTTGTAGCGCCGTGCTGTAATCCACTGACTTTGCAGCCTGAATGTCAGGCGGACGGGGTTCAAACCCCACCAGCACCTCTTGAGCTTCATGACATGACAAGGGGTCGCGGACTCGATTAGAGCTTAGCTACTTCTGCGACCCCAGCGCTTGGCGCTAAAAACCGCAACTTAAGCTTCACCAACAAGAGATGAATACTGTATTGCATTTATTCAAGAATGGTTGCTTGAGGATTATTCTGACAAAACTTTTGACAAATTCTTGGATTTCATTTCCTTAAGGACATGAAACCTTAGAAACTGTCAAAATTTTCCAAAAATGAACCCAATTTTCACTGAAATCCAAAATCCATCCATGCTTGTTATATCTCAGATTTGACCCCGAGTCTGATGCAATAGACGATAACGCTAAAGATGACGACAGGGAGCCTTTTGCCAAGATGCATTGCATTCTTTAAAATCAAATTCCTACAGAATGGTTAAAGATTCTTAATTAGAGCGTAATGCATCTTGATAAAAAGCTCCCTGTCACCATATTTAGCGTTATTGTCTATTGCAAGATTTGAAAATCTTGACAAAGTATTGTAAAAATCTGAAATCCTTATCAAAATATTGCGTTGAACAGACAACCTGAAAAGTACTGTCCTCTCGTCCAATCGCAATTAGAAAAAAATGCATTATTTATGTCTTGTTTCATTCCTTTGTAAACGTTCCTAAAATTGATCTCAAGTTAGATGTAGGTGAAGGTTTGCGACAACGCAAAATTACTCAGTGCAAAAAATTTCAATGGTTTTTATTCACAGACGCTTTCACCTGACATCTATTTTCAGATAGATTTTAGTGATTTGCTGATACCAGTGTCAGAAGAAAATATTTAGCAATTGATTTTGTTATTTAATGCAATTTTCTGATTTCCATAATTTATGGCTGTAATGCCAATAAAGTTGCCCAAATTCAATCAAAGAAACCAAAACTGCATAGGTCAGCAGCAAACCATTTTGCATTCCCTAACCAGAGAAAGTCGTCGTGTCAGCTTGTTGACTGCTGTTCATCCATTAAGTTTTAACACTATTTGTATAAGTTCTTGCAAGTTGGTTACTGTACAGAAATCAAATTTGTACTGCTGCAAACGAGAAGAAAATAGAACTTCTTTGACAGATCAAATAGAATAAGAGGCCTTCCCCAGAAGATTTTCATTTTCTTGTAGCCTGACACTGTAGACTTTCAGTGTCATCCCTTGCCATAATCTGCAGCGAAAGGCTGTTCTACTAATTTCCTTATCAAAGTGTATCATGGTGAATAGCATTTAACATTTAATTTTGTTGTTGATTTTTTAACAGTTCTGATGATAAAAAAGAAGATTCTTCAAAGAAAAAGGATTCATCTCAGACAGGATCGTCAACCTCTGATAAAGTAAACAAGAAAGAAGAGCTTCTACCAACCCGAAGATCTCAAAGAAGTCAGAAAACAGATTCTGAAGGTGAAGATAAGAAAGAGAAAACAAATGAACAAAAAGAAGAGAGAGGAAAGAGTAAAAAGGGTGGTGGAAAATCTGAGGAATCTGAAGGAGAAGATGGTAAGAATTATAGGGCTTGGCATTTGTAATCAGCAGAAAATAGATTTTCAGATGACATATGTTTGATATGATGTAGCTGCAATTTGAAACAAAAATGGTGCTAGAATTCCCAAAAGACATAACCCTTTTTAATGAGCACAAAACTCAAATTCCCCTCAAAATTCAGACTGCTCTTCCAGATCTTTTGATTGATGCCTGCTATAATTCTTTGACAAGCTTTGCAGCTAAAAGCATCAACTGTCAACATCTAGTTTTTGGGAGTACTTTAAAGGGTTTGTGCAACGTTAAAAGCTTGCATTTGCAAACAGCAAAAAAATCTAAAAATATCCCATTCAAATCGAAGTTGCACACACTCCGTGAACAATGGATATCCAAAGAAACAATGCAGTATCTGAGTGTTTTCTTTGTTCTATTTATAGACAAGCCTATTTACCATTGCACATTCCCTTTAATTGCACTTGAAAAATGAAAATTTTTGGAGTTTCTTTGATTGTATTGAACTTCATTGTATTTTCAAATACTTCCAAGAGATTTGTTGGAGATGCTCAGATCATTGATGTGTTGCTTCTGATATAGAAGATATAGATCTAAGTTCCTTATCAAGACCTTTGAAAAGCCGTTGTTTGAAAACTACTCTGTATTTTAGCAAAGAAGAGTACCAGAACGAGAAGAAGTTTGAAAGGAAAATCTGGAGATGAAGAAGAGAAAGAAGAAAAGCAAGATGTGAAGGTTGTAAGAGAAAAACACACAGCAAGGAAATCATTTGATGGACGGAGAAAAGCACCTGGATCTTTTGCTGGAAATGAAAAGAGGGGAAGGAAGAAAATCGAAGATGAGGTTAAAGAAGAGAAGGGGAGCTCAAAGGCTGGGAGAAAAAGAAGTGCAGCCAAGACAGAAAGAGGTGCAGTCATTGGTTTTTTTTAACCACAGAGTGCAAACATCTCTCTAAAGATGACCATATTGGTGCCATGTAGCATATTTTGTCTTTCAGAGGTTTNCTTGATAATTTAGGTGAAGTCTGCTCCCATTCAGATGAAGATTGGGATCAATGTTACGATTATCGATAAATGGAATCTTTCTTTGCTGACACATTCGCTCTAGCTTTCCATTAACATCCATTGCTTTTTCGTATAAACGATCTCCACGAGGTACGATACCAGAAACATACACCTTGTTTTCATTTGTGTTTAGTGCCTGTGCCAGTTCTGCAATGTTTTCGGCGATAACATTGCAGATAACATTGGTGAGGCCTGGTTCTCAATGCGCACGCTGGTTGTTATTCTGGTATGTTTTCGGCGATAACATTCGGCGATAACATTGGTGAGGCCTGGTTCTCAATGCGCACGCTGGTTGTTATTCTTTGAATCAATGAATGTACCCCACATGCTACTTTTTGACACATGTTATTTGTGGATGTCTTTTAGAAAAAGGGAAGCATGCTTAAAGTCATTTTGAGACACATAGCTTGAAAATCATGTTGAGCAAAAGGATCATTTGCTGAATATGTTCTTCTGACACTGGTCACAGCAACTTACTGGACGAGGTCTGAACAAGAACAAGAAGGAGTTGTAGCGCCATGTTGTAATCCACTGACTTTGCAGCCAGAATGTCAGGCAGACGGGGTTCAAACCCCACTAGCACCTCTTGAGCTTCATGACATGACAAGGGGTTGCGGACTCGATTAGAGCTTAGCTACTTCTGCGACCCCAACGCTTTGCGCTAAAAACCGCAACTTAAGCTTCACCAACAAGAGATGAATGCTGTATTGCATCTATTCAAGAATGGTTGCTTGAGGATTATTCTGACAAAACTTTTGACAAATTCTTGGATTTCATTTCCTTAAAGGATATGAAATCTTAGAAACTGTCAAAATTTTCCAAAAATGAACCCAATTTTCACTGAAATCCAAAATCCATCCATGCTTGTTATATCTCAAATTTGACCCCAAGTCTGATGCAATAGACGATAACGCTAAAGATGACAAAGGGAGCCTTTTACCAAGATGCATTGCATTCTTTAATCAAATTCCTACAGAATGGTTAAAGATTCTTAATTAGAGCGTAATGCATCTTGATAAAAAGCTCCCTGTCACCATCTTTAGCGTTATTGTCTATTGCAAGATTTAAAAATCTTGACAGAGTATTGTAAAAATCTGAAATCCTTATCAAAATATTGCGTTGAACAGACAACCTGAAAAGTACTGTCCTCTCGTCCAATCGCAATTAGAAAAAATGCATCATTTATGTCTTGTTTCATCCCTTTGTAAACGTTCCTAAAATTGATCTCAAATTAGATGTAGGTGAAGGTTTGCGACAACGCAAAATTACTCAGTGCAAAAAATTTCAATGGTTTTTTTTCACAGACAATTTCACCTGACATCTATTTTCAGATAGATTTTAGTGATTTGCTGATACCAGTGTCAGAAGAAAATATTTAGCAATTGATTTTGTTATTCAATGCAATTTTCTGATTTCCATAATTTATGGCTGTAATGCCAATAAAGTTGCCCAAATTCAATCAAAGAAACCAAAACTGCATAGGTCAGCAGCAAACCATTTTGCATTCCCTAACCAGAGAAAGTCGTCGTGTCAGCTTGTTGACTGCTGTTCATCTATTAAGTTTTAACACCATTTGTATAAGTTCTTGCAAGTTGGTTACTGTACAGAAATCAAATTTATACTGCTGCAAACGAGAAGGACATAGAACTTTTTTGACAGATCAAATAGAATAAGAGGCCTTCCCCAAAAGATTTTCATTTTCTTGTAGCCTGACACTGTAGACTTTCAGTGTCATCCTTGCCATAATCTGCAGCGAAAGGCTGTTCTACTAATTTCCTTATCAAAGTGGAGTATGGTGAATAGCATTTAACATTTAATTTTGTTGTTGATTTTTTAACAGTTCTGATGATAAAAAAGAAGATTCTTCAAAGAAAAAGGATTCATCTCAGACAGGATCGTCAACCTCTGATAAAGTAAACAAGAAAGAAGAGCTTCTACCAACCCGAAGAACTCAGAGAAGTCAGAAAACAGATTCTGAAGGTGAAGATAAGAAAGAGAAAACAAATGAACAAAAAGAAGAGAGAGGAAAGAGTAAAAAGGGTGGTGGAAAATCTGAGGAATCTGAAGGAGAAGATGGTAAGAATTATAGGGCTTGGCATTTGTAATCAGCAGAAAATAGATTTTCAGATGACATATGTTTGATATGATGTCGCTGCAATTTGAAACAAAAATGGTGCTAGAATTCCCAAAAGACATAACCCTTTTTAATTAGCACAAAACTCAAATTCCCCTCATAATTCAGACTGCTCTTCCAGATCTTTTGATTGATGCCTGCTATAATTCTTAGACAAGCTTTGCAGCTAAGAACATAAACTGTCAACATCTAGTTTTTGGGAGTACTTTAAAGGGTTTGTGCAACGTTAAAAGCTTGCATTTGCAAACAGCAAAAAATCTAAAAATATTCCATTCAAATCAAAGTTGCACACACTCCGTGAACAATGGGTAGCCAAAGAAACAATGCAGTATCTGAGTGTTTTCTTTGTTCTCTTTATAGACAAGCTTATTTAACATTGCACATTCCCTTTAAGTGCACTTGAAAAATGAAAATTTTTGGAGTTTCTTTGATTGTATTGAACTTCGTTGTATTTTCAAATACTTCCAAGAGATTTGTTGGAGATGCTCAGATCATTGATGTGTTGCTTCTGATATAGAAGATATAGATCCAAGTTCCTTATCAAGACCTTTGAAAAGCCGTTGTTTGAAAACTACTCTGTATTTTAGCAAAGAAGAGTGCCAGAACGAGAAGAAGTTTGAAAGGAAAATCTGGAGACGAAGAAGAGAAAGAAGAAAAGCAAGATGTGAAGGTTGTAAGAGAAAAACACACAGCAAGGAAATCATTTGATGGACGGAGAAAAGCACCTGGATCTTTTGGTGGAAATGAAAAGAGGGGAAGGAAGAAAATCGAAGATGAAGTTAAAGAAGAGAAGGGGAGCTCAAAGGCTGGGAGAAAAAGAGGTGCAGCAAAGACAGAAAGAGGTGCAGTCATTGGTTTTTTTTAACCACAGAGTGCAAACATCTTTCTAAAGATGACCATATTGGTGCCATGTAGCATATTTTGTCTTTCAGAGGTTTGGAAGTCATTTGGGTTAAGGCTATAAGAGCTCAGTGTACTGGAAGCAATGTGCTGTTGAAGATTTAGTTTTGTTTTCATAAAAACTTTGAAGCTTTAGAATCTGTGGTACCGAAAAGTCTCAGAAAATTTGAGCAGATGTTTATTCCTTGATTTTACTGAGACTGAGAATTTACTCAAAATGCTTAGAATCCTAGTTCATTAGAAGTTTGGTTTAATTTTCGTTCATATGAGAGCATTTCACTCACAGAATTTGAATTATTATGCCAAATAATATTATATTAGGTTGTGCTTCACAGGAATGAATTAAAAGTGAAATTTGAATGTTATTCCCTGTTTCAAATTTCAGTTCTTTTTTCATGTTCTTTTCCAACAATACTTTACTCCATTGACAGGTAAAGAGAGAAAAGTTGCAAGGAGAGGAGCTAAAAAAGAAGAAAAACCAACAGAGGGTGGTGATTCAAGTTCTGCTGAGAGTGTGCCTGACGATGGAGAATTGAGTGATGAAGATTCTGATTTTGATCCAGATGAAGACCCTGATCGCCCTTGGTGTATTTGCAGGAAACCACATGGAAATAGGTATGAAATAATCCCCGGAAGGCACTCTTCAATCAGGCCTTGCGAGGAAGAAAAATACAGTCGCTTGACAATTCAAGCACCTTGAAAAATTTCAGGTGCTTGATTGAGCAGCTGGGAAAAAAGTTGATCCCTGAACATTAAGAAATTATTGTTAATATATGACACGGCAAAAAGACAGCAACAGATGACAAAAACAAGCCAAATGTAATGAGAATCTTTGTAGTGAAATTAACATGCACACTAACTGTAGTAAAGAAGCTATCAGCCGAGGCGCTCACTTTATCAAGCTCCTAGAATTTTCCAGGTGCATGTGGAGGCACGTGATTGAGCTTGAGCGCCTCTCCTTGCAAGGCCTGTCTTCAATGCTAATTTTCAAAGTTGAAATGCAGACGTTGTGGTCTTTAAACTGTTGCTTTGGGATTCTCAAGAATTTTTAAGAATTCTTGCTTGATTTAAAAGAATGCTTGTTGATACCAAAGGCATTTCTGCTTTTAGCCAAAAATGCAACACCCAAACAAAAGTTCTTCGTAAAAGTTTTCTTTGCGTTAATAGAATCTTTACAAAAATATTCTTTTTCAGAAAGCAAGATGTTTTCTTTTAAATATTTAGATATATAAATATACTCCAAAGGATTCTGTAAGGTAAAGAAGAAATGTTCCATTTAACTCAAGAATTTTATCACAGAGTTTGAAGTATTTGTAGGAATTCTTAGGAAGTTTTGGTATGCAAGTCAGATACTGTAAATCTCTCAATCATAATGCCCAGACAGCGAAATAATATATTAAATCATTTTTTTTCCAGCTTGATTGTGTAAGATACGTTCTTTGCTGAATAGCATACAGGGATCTCTATTAACCGCTAAAATCACAAGTCTGATTTCTCTGTCAGGGTTTTTTTGTTTTAGCTTCATTATTTGTTTCATCAAAAGATCTTTTTTATCAAGTTCAGGTTTATGTCATATTGTGGCTTTGTCAGCAAAATCATCTTTCCCTCGTTAACCAAATCTGCTTCCCCTCGTAATGCGCATTTGCCATCTCTTGAGAGAGTTAATGTAACATGGATTTGCATTCCAACCTTTGGTAGATAATTTGACAAATCCTTGTGACCATTTTTGCTGTGATACTACTTTTTGACAGCCATATTTCCTTTTTGAATAATTTATTCACTTGACAAACAACTTGCTCTCTGCAGAATCTTTTTTGTGTCACACCTCCCACTAGTATTTTGGTGATACACTTACACATCTATAAGATTGGTGACTACATTTGTGTTTTTACCACCATCATTGACATCATTTTGCAGTCATTCTTCATATTTCAACAATTCCATTGACCACATCTGTATTTTCTGACACCTCCTCAATAGCAGCTTCATACCTTATACCAGCTTGCTTGCATCATTTGCAGTTTTTATCACCATCCTTGATTGCGGATTTCTCTGTCCTTGCCACCATGATATTTATTTTGACAACTGTACTCAATATATGGCAGACAGCTGTCTTAGTGTCCCTCCCACTTTAAACATCATACTTTCTGCAAACTTGTTGTCTTCATTTCCAGTTTTAACACCTTTTGTGGATGCATATGTTAACAGCCTTCCAACCATTGTTGATATCTTTGGCAGATGTATCATTCCAAAGTAACCTAATAAAAAAGTGTCCGTTTTCGTCTTGCGTTCACATTGCTCCACCCTGAAAACGGAGACTTTTGAAAATGGACTTTGAAAACAGATACTTTTGAAAACGGAGACTATTGAAAATGCAAAAACGCAGTGTGAACGAAACATCATGAGCAGAAAAAACGAAAACAGATACTTTTGAAAATGCTAGCAACTACAACAACACAACAACATGCTTAGCACATGCTATTTGAGCTGTGTGAACGCTTCATCATTTTTGCAGCATTTTTGTTTTTACCCAAAGCAAAGCAGTGTGAATGGGTAAACACATCAAAATGAAAATGGATAAAAGCAAATACAGTACAGGCCTTGCGCACATTAACCCTATTCTAACCGGGGGGCGTTTTTCGCCCCCCCTACCAAACTTATTTTAATAGCTCCTAAACGATGATAGCTATAACGCTGAAACTTCTTGACTTTTATGGAAATTTAATTGGCAATCAAAAAATTAAAATTTCAATGCCTATTGTTTAACCACGTGACCACCAGATGCCCTTAATGTATCAGTTGTTTGTACGTGCGGCTATAATTATTCAAATGTAAACGAAGATATTGATAAAAGATAAAATATAAGCCTTGAATATTATGATTAGACGTTTCGGGCATAACCCTTCATCAGTAATAACGAAGTAGAGTACGATAAAGTAGGAAGAGTAGAAAAAGAACGCTTGGTAGAACAGGTATATTAGTAGAATGCAGAAAAGAATGCGACGCAAGAATGTGACGTAAGAGAAAGAGTAGAAGATTCGAAAAGAGATCTTACTACAAAATGAAGCTATCAAAGATACTAGGATATAAATGAAAAACGTTTGTTAAGTCCATGTGGCAGAAGAGTCCCCAATTTAAAAATTATTCTTTTCTCTAATGTTTTTCTCTTTGTAGCATCTTTATCTGCGTATAACAAGCCCAAAACCGACATATTCTCCGTGGAATGTCCTTCTGAGTTGAAATGTCTTGAAACGTTCGTATCAGAATGTT
>REGM01000003.1:370875-411172 GCA_004194415.1 Aurelia aurita
CCCCCCGGTAGAAAATCGAACAAAATTTACCCGGTTAGAATAGGGTTAACATGACAAGAATTCTTAAGACTTTTCAAGAATCCTTCACATCATGATAAGAATTCTTGAGCCATATAAAAGCCTGTAAATTTGTTTAAAGAAGAATTCTTAACAAACTAGAGAGAATTCTTAGGCAGGAAACCCATGTTAATGTGTGCAAGGCCTGTACTGTACGGAGCAATGTGAAAATCTTCTAGGTCTCCTGTGATAAAGTTTGGTGACAGTTCAGTTTCTAGGAGATAACACAAAACTGTAAAAGTTTGTCAAGCTTAATTTAATAATTAATTTAATTAATTTACTTAATTTATTTATTTCAAAGATTTATGATCTGTTGCGACACATGTGAAGATTGGTTTCATGGAGATTGTGTTGGTGTTACTCAAGCAGATGGTAAAGAATTAGAGAACAGGGGTGAAGAATGGATGTGCCCCAAGTGCAAAAGTATGTAATACTCTATTTTAGCTTTTCTTATTCATATTCAGCGCAAGGAAAAGCTTGTGAAAATATTTGAAGAAGAAGTCACCACCAAGTAGACAAGTTTTTTATAGCATTAATCATTAGGTACTAAAAATGTAAAATTGTCATCTTTAAGAAGTCATCAACTTTAGAAGCTACAGTACATTTTCAGGGCTGTGATGTTTCACAAAAACAAATATATGAATTTCATAACCAGAGGCAGGTTTTGTTTATTACTGCTCTTGAATCATGGTATTTTAAGCTTGTATGCATCTCAGTCGCCAAAGAGCTTATGTCACTTTTTTATAAAATATAACTTCAGGGCCATGTTTCAAACTTTCATTCATTGACATGAAAGCGCGCTTGACTACCAACCTGAGGGTTGGTGGTTCGAGTCCCCGCCCTGCCGAACCTGCGACGTAGAGTGGGGAGAGTCACCAACTCTCTGTAATTCCAGGCTAAAGGAATTGCGAGGTGTGGTCACATCGAGAGGAAGGACCAGGACATGCTCGATAAGCTTAGCTTCTCAGTGTTCTAAAAACTACCTTCGGATGCTAGGTAGCAATATAAAAAGAAAAAAAAATTCATTGATATTATAGGTTATATTCTTTGTTTGGTTTTTCTATTTCCATTTTCTACAACATGTGGCTTTTTAAACAGTGTTTTTAAACAGTGGTTTTTTCTCAATTATGTAAAGCAAGGATTTTAAGTTTACCTTTGATTTTGCAAACTTCGTTATCCCAAACGAATCTGTCTATTTCATTTGGGTTTAAGGGTTTGCTAGAGTAATATTTGTCATGTTTTGCTTGCATTCTGTTAAGAGTAATTTCAATGAAATTGTTGAAAGCATTGCATGGATACAGTCTCTTCAAATATTTCCTTCTAGAATTGTTTCAAGAATTGTTTGCCCAAGTAATTTTCTAGTTCTTGTATACAGTTATATGTAACCTGCAGGAACTTACATTTGAAGACGTAATGTAACTAACGTTTTGCTGTAATGAATTATTTGGTATATGTTTTTGTTAGGACGACACTCCAATATTGTGTAGCAAGTCTGAATTTTTAAAATGAAATGAAAATGAATGGTAACGTCTTCTTCTTGTCCAAAGCGTCCATATTTCAAAATCATGTACATACAAGTACTGAAAGTTCAAACATCTCGAATGTAGTATGTTTTAAAATTGTATTTCAGAAAAACTACAAGCACTGGCAAAAGAAATGAAAGAAAAGGAGAGACAGGAACGAATAAAGAACAGACTAAAGACCGAAGGAAGCTCAGATGTAAGTCGTTTATGTCCAGTGTATTGATTCCATTATAATAATAGGATTACTCTATCTAATCTTGTGACTTTTTAGATGCGAGTATTGGATTTTAGTAAATATAGGAGCTTTTTTTGTCCCAACGTCCTAATTTATAAGTATTTAGTATTTTCATTTTATGGTGGAATTATTTCATTGAATAGGTTAGTAATTTTAAGTGATTTCTTTCATAATCCTATGTAAATTATGTTATGAACTCTAATTTTTATGTTAAGTTAATTAGTAATGTTGTTAAGCGCCTATGAGCCCTGGGGATATATTATTATTATATTATTATATTATTATTATATTATTGTTATTATTAATAGTGAAAGTATAATTCACGTGTGTATAGTATATTGATCCAGCTTCTCACAAAATTAGAAACGTGGTTCATTAACCACAGTCTTCATTAGTTATGTGTGTTTCCCTTCGAGGAGTCCCAGTTGAGGTTTTTCTGGTGGTCCCTTTTTCAGAACTATTTTTGATGAAAAAAGCTGTGTCTGTTACAGAAGTCTTGGTGAAATTTCTGTTATCTGTATTTGAATTAAAAAGAGCACGAATTAGGACCTCTGTATGATGGTTTATCGTTGATAAGTTGAGTGAATTAAACTATGTATGTGATAAGTACAGTTGNTTATGTTAAGTTAATTAGTAATGTTGTTAAGCGCCTATGAGCCCTGGGGATATATTATTATTATATTATTATATTATTATTATATTATTGTTATTATTAATAGTGAAAGTATAATTCACGTGTGTATAGTATATTGATCCAGCTTCTCACAAAATTAGAAACGTGGTTCATTAACCACAGTCTTCATTAGTTATGTGTGTTTCCCTTCGAGGAGTCCCAGTTGAGGTTTTTCTGGTGGTCCCTTTTTCAGAACTATTTTTGATGAAAAAAGCTGTGTCTGTTACAGAAGTCTTGGTGAAATTTCTGTTATCTGTATTTGAATTAAAAAGAGCACGAATTAGGACCTCTGTATGATGGTTTATCGTTGATAAGTTGAGTGAATTAAACTATGTATGTGATAAGTACAGTTGCTTTAAACGGCAAACATAGCAAACGGTCGTTGCATGTTCAAGCAAATTTGCTAGATAATATCCCAAGAAGAAATGAGATATGGACCATCCAGTTATGTCTGAAAGTAGCCTGTTTAGAAATGTGTACACGAGTATATTTGGCTTTCCAACACGAATATTTTCGACGTTTGGGGGAAGCCTGTCCAACTCTAAAGATTAATTTTTTTTTATATTGTGTTGTTCAATTAAAATGTACTTGTTGGGAATCATCGAAGTTCGAAAGCAAACGGTTATCCCCAAAAGGAAACCTATGATCATGCACAGAGAGTATGTTTGGTTTGTGGAAAGAATGTGGGCGGAGAATCCAACCACAATCCAAACAAGGATTAGCAAAGAAGCAAAGATTCTTGCGCATGGCAATAGGTTCCCCGGCTATTGATTTGCTTTGAACTTCACCAGCATAACAAAAAGCTTAGACAAAAGGGGTAGTCCTCGGTATCCGCAACAATACCAATTTGATTTCATTAACATCTTATTTGTAGGAGGGCATGCGTAAAAAGCTTCTCAAAGCACTGGAAAAAGAATGGATAGAGGAGAAAGAACCCAAAGATCTGTTGACCCTAAAGAAAGAGGACGATGATATTTCAGATGACAGTGACGATGTAATTGTTTTGAAATTTGATTTAATGAAAAACGCCTTATTAACTATCTGGCTCCTCGATGACTCCCTAGATTTAGCGTTATCCAACACATCGATTATTGTCCGCCCTTTATGGAATCTTTGTCGGTTGTGTGAAATAGTGCCATTAATTGTGTCAAACAATGATTGATCTTGAATATAGCCTCAGGAATATTGAAAATGTTCTCGGAATTCTATTTACTTGTGAAAAATTCTGAAGATTTATTGCAGTGCATATTCTGTCAATATTTATATCTTAAGGGATTGCTTGGAATTTAAAGACTATAATTTGGAAAAGAAAAAATTGACAGCGCTAAAATATCTAGGCAAACATTCCAGATTGGTGGAGCTGAAATTCTTTTAAATTTCGAAAGCTAGCATTGAAAATCTCTAATCGATGGCNAGCTTAGACAAAAGGGGTAGTCCTCGGTATCCTCAACAATACCAATTTGATTTCATTAACATCTTATTTGTAGGAGGGCATGCGTAAAAAGCTTCTCAAAGCACTGGAAAAAGAATGGATAGAGGAGAAAGAACCCAAAGATCTGTTGACCCTAAAGAAAGAGGACGATGATATTTCAGATGACAGTGACGATGTAATTGTTTTGAAATTTGATTTAATGAAAAACGCCTTATTAACTATCTGGCTCCTCGATGACTCCCTAGATTTAGCGTTATCCAACACATCGATTATTGTCCGCCCTTTATGGCATCTTTGTCGGTTGTGTGAAATAGTGCCATTAATTGTGTCAAACAATGATTGATCTTGAATATAGCCTCAGGAATATTGAAAATGTTCTCGGAATTCTATTTACTTGTGAAAAATTCTGAAGATTTGATGCAGTGCATATTCTGTCAATATTTATATATTAAGGGTTTAATTAAGAATTTAAAGAGTATAATTTGGAAAAGAAAAAATTGACAACGCTAAAATATCTAGGCAAACATTCCAGATTGGTGGAGCTGAAATTCTTTTAAATTTCGAAAGCTAGCATTGAAAATCTCTAATCGATGGCAAAAGTTGTTTGATGAATCGGATGAAAGTTTCTTGGCCGTCGTTTTTATGGTTTGTCGGTGTACTCGCACAAAAGATATTTATGTACATGGCTGAGGCTCCCAATATTGTGTATATTTTGTGTTTTATGTAAGAATTGGAGTCTATTTTCGCAGATGACTGCTTTTTACACTCCTATTCATTCACTTGACCTATCAGTGATGTTATTCAATTGTTGTTTTCCACAGGTTGAAGACGATGATGGTGATGATTTGAAGGACGAACCCATGGAAGGAGAAGAAGGAGAGAAAATTCGAATAAAACGAGAAAGGAAAAGAGAGCGAAAATTGCAGAAGAAAAGAGCGAAAATCAGTAAAGAAGAAAAAGAGCTGAGGGAAGCTAAGAAACGAGAGGAAGAACTTGAATGGAAGAGGCAGTTGAAAGAAATGAAAGCAAGAGCACAGAAAGCTGAAATGGCAGCCAAAAGACGGGAATCAGGAGAAGGACAAATCACTTTTGAGAAGATCGGAACACAAAAGATCATTAGATTCAAAGATGGGAAGGAGGTTAAACGTGAAGGAGGCAGTATTAAGCATGAGCTTGCAGAAAGAAAACATAGTGATTCTAAGAAAGGGTTGTTAGTAAAGGGGCCTGAGGACATCAGGGATAGGAGGAAAAGTGATTCGAATGTTAGGGATGTGGAAAGGAAAAGATCTGGGGAAGTTTTCAGGCGAGCGTCACATGATGAACCAAAAGGGAAGATTCCAAAGGTAGAGAAGGATGATGGGAGAAGTCCGTCTTCCAAAAAGGTAAGGGTTTAGGGTTGTTAAAGAAGCTAGGGTAATTCAGTCAAGACCATCTGTACTTTCAGAAAGTCCTGTATGAAAGTTTGTTTACAATAACTTGCAGGGAGGGATTTTTTAACGTCAACTTGAACTTGTAACTTGCCCTTGGGACTGATCAACATCAATCCAATTGTTCCCCTAGTTTTAAGGGTCATCGAATGTATAGTTTTTTATCTGCAGCTGCATGTTTATCTAAATATTAACAATAGCCTTAAAGGGAATCTAAGCATATATAAGCCGTTGATGAAAATAGCCGAGCAAACACAATAAACTCTGACACACGCCAAACCATATCAGATGTATAGTTTTGAGCTGAAGACGAAATAATTACCGGTTGAGGCAAAAACGTTTCAGGGTATCATTGGATTCATAATCATGAAAGATCCATCAAGCCATTTTCAGTTCTTTTACAAATTCTCAAATTGTATTGGTTTTGTTATTGTTTCATCGCAATTTCAATTCTTGCTCTGCCCTTTTCACTAACAATACAGTTTCTCGCAGTACACTCTGTGACAACACAGTCATGTTTCTTGCCTTTGTTCGCCCGCGTGCATTACTTTGCGAGGACGGTACTTTACACGACTCTTGAACTTTTCAAGCGAATTCCTATCTGTATCATTGGTCTTGTTCGGTACAAGCATGTAGCCTTGAGGCAATTTCTGTTCTTGTATGCGTATTTTTACATTGGGTGCATGACATGCGACACACTTCATACGCAATGGTTGGTTTTCAGGACAATTTTGCTCAGTGGTGATGTAGAAACGAACCCAGGCCCTGAAACATTTGATTTTTGTACTTGGAATCTGAATAGTATTACCGCTTATGACTTTTTACGAGTCTCTCTCGTAGAGGCTTACAACTCGGTGTATAATTATGACATCATTGGCATTGTTGAAACTCACCTTGACAACACCGTTGAGGAAGATAGACTGGCACTTGATGGCTATACGTTTATTAAAGATAACCATCCTCAAAATGTGAAAAGGGGTGGCGTTGGGCTATACATCAAAGATTCTCTTGCTTCAAAAAACCGTTCTGATTTAGTGACCCTCCCTGAATGTATTGTGTACGAAATTCAATTAAATAGGAAAAAGTACTTCTTCGCCGTAATTTATAGAAGTCCAAGTCAGGGCCCGGAGGAGTTTGATAACTTCACGATTAACTTTGAGTTGATGTTATCCAAAATGCATGCTGAAAATCCATTCTGCGTTATCATTACTGGCGATTTCAACTGTAGATCAACTCAGTGGTGGGAAAATGATATCGAAAATAACGAAGGTAGACTATTTGAGCCACTAGCATGTGACAATGGTCTTCATCAGTTGATATCAGAACCAACTCATTTGATGGGTGATTCCAAATCCTGCATTGATTTGATATTTACTGATCAACCTAACCTCATTATTGAGTCTGGTGTTCATCCGTCTCTTCATGAGCAATGCCACCATCAAATTGTTTACGGAAAATTATCTGTTTCAAATATAGCACTACCTCCATACACTCGCAAGATTTGGTACTACGATAAGGCTGACTTTATAGCTATCAGGAAAAGCATTGAAATGTTTGCTTGGAACGAACATCTTGACAACATGACATGCCCTAATAAACAGGTNGCTTGCTCCTTGAAATTTTCTCCATCGCTCTCTGTGGAGGTCGAATTTTTCTTGCAAGCACGTTGAACCGTGTGTAACTGTTCCTTCAAAACTGTGGGAGGTTCAAATATTCTTCTTGGGTTTCTTGCGAAACAGAACCAGGCAAGTGACGATTTTAATCGTGGGAAGGGTTAAAAATGGATCTGTTAATTGTTTCACATTATTATTTATGGAAATTTTCTAAATGTTACTTCAATTATTACTCACTACTCAGAAATTGGCAATGATAAATTTGATAAGTTTCAACTGGAGAAAATATTTATTTTTAGTCTTTGCCCTTAAATGTTTATTCCAGTTTACATTTGTTTTTAAAGCTATTAAACATAGGTATAATGTTTATATAAGGATAAGTAATTGTTTATAGATAACTTTATCAACAGCGTCTTGTCTCGCATACATATCCTCATGATTATTTAAACCCATAGATCATCGTGCTGGAACTGTATGCAAAATTGATAATGAGGACAACACAGATTGGTGTACTATTTCATGTCATCTATCCACAGATTCCTCAAACAATTTTTTCGGCAAAGAATGGGTCGAGGATTTGCTCATCAAGGCTGAAAGATATGTTCTTTGTTAAAAAAGAATTTGTTTCCTTTTTGCGTCTTTTCCATTTACTAGTACGATATATTTCACAGAGCTCGAAAGCTACGGCTGTCAACCGTTCAATTTCAACAACAGATGAAGACAGACAAGACGAGAGAATCACAGTTCTTGAAAGATCAACAAAGAAAGTTATCGCAGGAGTGATGGCCCCTACTAGAGCTAATATCTATAAATGGGTTGAAGAACACCCTACCTTTGAAGTTTTCAGACCTGGTAAGGCGTTTGTTCTTTCTTTGTTTCTCTGAGTCTCCGCAAGTGGTGATCACATTTACAAGATGTTTTTGACCTTAGTTGCAGTACAGCAGAATTATGCCGCCATTTGTGTTCAACGTAACTGGGAATAAATGAGTCCAAATATGGCTATGAAAAGCGAGCTCATTGTTCATAACTTTGGAATTGTATACCCTAGCAATTAGGGTGGCGCCATTCTAGTAGATAATTCATGTGGTTGAAATTCAATTTAACAGATGAGTAGTAGATATTTTCACTGTTTAAAGGGTCTGTTTCAACCAGCATGCTTCGCGCTTGCTATCTTTTTGTTGGCCTTTGTTGTCGCCATTTCCATGGCCCATGAAAATGGCGACATCAAAGAGATGAAACGTGCAAAGCATGCTGGTTGAAACAGACCCTTTAAGATAGTTTGGAACAGTCGTTGTTACACAAATTGATCCCCGTATGAATCACTCGTCAAGTGAATAAAACAGTTTCCATAATTGTATAGTTAGAAAAAAGGGTCGTTGCAAATTATTTACATTGCAAAAGGTCCGTCACCCCAATTTTTTTCGCCTTAGTTGTTGGAAAGGCAGGAAGTTTAGTGACATCTTCTTTCTACTCAAGTGGGAAAACCGAGAAAAAACTGATAAGTGCACCGGGTAAAATGCATATTTTGATTTGATTACTTAAAAATTTTGCCAGCAGAGTATCTTTTTTTCTTTTTTCCACCTTTATTGCGTTATTTTTGACTCCGTTATACTGACTGGTGTTTCTCTTTTGGATATTATCACTGTGTAGTTAATTTCAGTGCTTTATCCTTGTCGTCGCAGTCACTTGTTGTTCGTTTGTCAGATCAACACTATGTTCTTTAGTATGTTTGTTTCTTATGTTCTTATTGGAAAGCTAGCGTTGGAATGGTCGATATCGATATATGACTGACCCTTAAAGGGTCTGTTCCAACCAGCATGCACAGCGCGTGTCATCTCTTCTTTGGCCTTTCTTGTCCCCTTTTTCATGGCCCATGAAAATGGCGACAACAAAGAGATGACACGTGCAAAGCATGCTGGTTGAAACAGACTCTTTAACATTGAAAGCTGAATCATACCAGCAATTTCTTGTCTTGCATACATATATCCTCATGGTAATCTAAACCCATAGATCATCGTGCTGGAAGTGTATGCTAAATTTATAATGAGGACAACACAGAATGATGTAATATGTCATGTCATCTTTCCACAGATTCCTCAGACAAATTTTGTCGCCTCCACACCTTTTCTGTTTTTGCTGCATATTATAATTTCGATAAACTACTGGGTCCACCAGAAAAAGATTCAGAAGTTTTGTAACTGCTCATCAAATTCCTTCAAAGTGATGGTTAAACCACTACAGCTAACATGTCAACAATGATAACAAAATTAGTCCTCTCGTTCCCTAGTTACAAGTGATTGTTGGGCAACACAGCCGTCAAAATAGGACTAAAATCCTTGATCACATTTGCTACTAATTCAGCCTCGTAATACTATTAACTTGATGAGAAACTGATGAAAGACGACAGTCCTTTTACAAAGAATTATGAGTTAAATCTTTTCACAACATTACCATGGGCGTTAGGAGACGTTTGGATTGCTTTTTGAAAAATGTTGTGGTCATAGGTTGCGGTTATTAAGATTAAATTAGCCGCGATGTTTTCAGAGCGGCTTCCTGTTATTTTGTAGCCACTTGACGGTTGACCAACGACCGATGAGCAGATTAGCGTCTGCCGGGTCAACCGTCAAGTGGCTATGAAATAACAGGAAGCCGCTCTGAAAACATCGCGGCTAATTTAATCTTCCGCAACCTATGACCACAACATTTTTCAAAAAGCAATCCAAACGTCTCCTACCGCCCATGACATTACCTGTGACTTGACAACTACACAACTGATTTTGAGCAATTAAATTTTTCCCTTGGTTGACACGTCGACCCGATAAAAGATCGTCAGTTTGAAAGAATCTGATGAATAGGTAGGAAATGTCAGGGTCACAAACGTCTGAACCTTCTTCTTAGGCCTGTTTCATATGTCGTGCCGCGCCGTGCCGAACCAGTGGAATTTGAGTTCGACCTTAGTTCGACTTGGAGCGCCTCTGTTTTATAAGAATAAAAATTGTGTCACGTCTTGCCGTGCCGAACCATAATGACGCATGCGCACAATTAGAAGTTTTGAAAATTTTCTTTTCAGTTTCAGACGTTTCTTTGGTTAAATGAGAAATTTGATGAAAGGATAAACATTTTCATCTTCTCTCCAAAAAATGTTGATAATATTGCGATAGTTTATGTTGTAGTATGCATGTGTGAGTATGGTGCGACACGGCGCGACTGAAATTGGTTTTATAAGTCGCACCGGGTCGACCCAGACGAGAGGCCTTTGGCGTATGGTTCGACTCAGTCGAACCAAGTGTCAAGTTGGTTTTATAAGAGTCGCGCCGCGCCGAACCAGACAAAATTGGTCTGAATTCACTCGGTTCGGCACGGCGCGGCTCGACTTATAAAACGGGCCTTACTCACCCGGCATAAATGTAAATAGGAATGGATCATGGATCCGCTATGCGATGATGAGACGAAAACAAAGATAATACTTGACTTCGAACTGATTCATCGTGGTCCTTTATAGTAATAGACAAAAATGCTAAAGATGGCGGCTTCAAAGACTGTGTTGTATTTTGCTGCAAAGCATGGTGGTAAAATGCTCCCTGACGACCACCTAACGACATACATATTGCAAAAGCTATTGCAATATTGCAAAAGCTACAAAATCGCGCAGCTCGTGTTGTTACAAACAGTCCCTTCGATAAATCATCGCTGCCATTAATATAACAACTAGGATGGTTAACAATCAAAGAAATGATTGACTTTGAAACAGCCTCTATAGTGTACAAATTATTGAATCGGCTTGCACCTCCCTATATGCAGTCAATGTTTCACAAATTGTCAGATTCTTGCAATCGAAACCTACGTAATACCAGTACTGATCTCAGGATTCCACTGTGTAAGACCTCCAATGGACAACGGAGCTTTTCCTATCGAGGAGTTACTGTTTGGAACCTATTGAGATATGAAATCAAAACTGCTCCTTCGCTAGCTACTTTCAAAATGAGNCTTATTCCAGATTATACTCTCACTAAAAGGCATAATTATTAAGGCATTTTTTAATCTCCGTAACCTCTATTAAATCTAGGCAAATCTTTTTAAGATTACAAGATAGAAAGGACTTATATTTCACGGCAAATCACAATTTATTGCGTAATTAAGTCGGGAAACTAGCAAAGTTTGGATAATTTTAGAAGAGGGATTATCCTGAACTGACGCTTGGCTAATTGAAACATATTTTATGGTTTGTTTTTGCAAGCTGTCTGCATTGTATTTTTAGCATTGACTGATGCAATAAAGACATTATAATTGGAACTTCAACATTCCAATTTATTATGGTAGATGAAGTTCCTGTTGCCTCCAAATCAATAAAATTTAAACTTCGGTTCTGAAAATTTATGTTTGTCTGTTTGACAACTAAAATCGAAATCAGTGCCATATAACCACGTGTTTTTTTCTCGATTCTTTAGCTGAGGATGGCACGAATTTGAGTGCTGAAACATTACCCCTGGGGTATTTGGCTTGTTTAAACTCGAAAAACAATCAAAGTGATGAAACTAGCCACTTTACGCTACCAATAAACTATACTTTAACTGCTGTGACGCATCTGCTGGTCGAGGATGAACAGCCAGTCTCTCAAGTTAAAATGGAAGAAGTTAAAATCGTTTTCTAGACCTTTTCTTTTCTTTAATGGATCTGTTCGACTGAGGCATGAAAGAATTGTTGCACATTGTTATTTATGGAAATTCTTTTTCTGAACTTTGAATCCGGCATACTTCGTTATCCGAACAGAAAATCAATATTTCTCTTTGGTTTAAGGGTATGCTAGACAAAAATTGCAGGACTGCGCTAGACTTGTGTTGAATAATTTCTACACAATAGCAAAGCCTGAAACAACTACTCAGGATACGATTAACTCGGAAGTCACTAAGGGTGTGTTTGATTAGTAATTCCAAACTTACCAAATTCTGAAAACAGTAGACTTCGCAGAGACGGAATTATATTTCCCAATCAAACACAAAAATCTTCAAAACAGCAGGTTTCGGATTCACCACCAGGGATTTGCTAATGAAAATGAGAATCTCTCCAAAGTCTGCCAAACCTTCTAATTTTTGGAGCAGAAGGTTCAAAAGGCCTTTCAAACCTACCAAACCTACCGTTTTCAGAATTTTGGGATCAATGAAACGCGAATTCCGAGTTTACTAAGTCTACCGTTTTCAGAATTGGTACCAATCAAACACGCCCTAAGATAAGCGAAAATTAGGCCTTTTTCGATGTATTTACGTGCATTTACCATGCCTATTTCTTCTATCATAGCTACACTAAAGAATCCCTTCGACTCATTTCTGAAGACAAGCAAAAACGACTTGGTCCTAAATCTCCAGATGTGAAAAGTCCAACAAAAGAGGTATTTAATTCTCGTAGTTTTTCGTTTATCTGCCATAAAATTGCTTGCTCCTTGAAATTTTCTCCATCGCTCTCTGTGGAGGTCGAATTTTTCTTGCAAGCACGTTGAACCGTGTGTAACTGTTCCTTCAAAACTGTGGGAGGTTCAAATATTCTTCTTGGGTTTCTTGCGAAACAGAACCAGGCAAGTGACGATTTTAATCGTGGGAAGGGTTAAAAATGGATCTGTTAATTGTTTCACATTATTATTTATGGAAATTTTCTAAATGTTACTTCAATTATTACTCACTACTCAGAAATTGGCAATGATAAATTTGATAAGTTTCAACTGAAGAAAATATTTATTTTTAGTCTTNAAAATTGCTTGCTCCTTGAAATTTCCTCCATCGCTCTCTTTGGAGGTCGAATTTTTCTTGCAAGCACGTTGAACCGTGTGTAACTGTTCCTTCAAAACTGTGGGAGGTTCAAATATTCTTCTTGGGTTTCTTGCGAAACAGAACCAGGCAAGTGACGATTTTAATCGTGGGAAGGGTTAAAAATGGATCTGTTAATTGTTTCACATTATTATTTATGGAAATTTTCTAAATGTTACTTCAATTATTAGTCACTACTCAGAAATTGGCAATGATAAATTTGATAAGTTTCAACTGAAGAAAATATTTATTTTTAGTCTTTGCCCTTAAATGTTTAATCCAGTTTACATTTGTTTTTAAAGCTATTAAACATAGGTATAATGTTTATATAAGGATAAGTAATTGTTTATAGATAACTTTATCAACAGCAGCGTCTTGTCTCGCATACATATCCTCATGATTATTTAAACCCATAGATCATCGTGCTGGAACTGTATGCAAAATTGATAATGAGGACAACACAGATTGGTGTACTATTTCATGTCATCTATCCACAGATTCCTCAAACATATTTTTTTCGGCAAAGAATGGGTCAAGGATTTTGTTAGCTGATTGGCTAAACCAAGCCTCTTTTTCGTTTTACATTTTTTCTGTTTGTTCATCAAGGCTGAAAGATATGTTCTTTGTTAAAAAAGAATTTGTTTCCTTTTTGCGTCTTTTCCATTTACTATTACGATATATTTCACAGAGCTCGAAAGCTACGGCTGTCAACCGTTCAATTTCAACAACAGATGAAAACAGACAAGACGAGAGAATCACAGTTCTTGAAAGATCAACAAAGAAAGTTATCGCAGGAGTGATGGCCCCTACTAGAGCTAATATCTATAAATGGGTTGAAGAACACCCTACCTTTGAAGTTTTCAGACCTGGTAAGGCGTTTGTTCTTTCTTTGTTTCTCTGAGTCTCCGCAAGTGGTGATCACATTTACAAGCTGTTTTTTATCTTAGTTGCAGTACAGCAGAATTATGCCGCCATTTTTGTTCAACGTAACTGGGAATTTAAATTGCACTTTAACCTAAATTGCACATAGACGTTTGTGGACGTTGGAAAAAATGAGTCCAAATATGGCTATGAAAAGCGAGCTCATTGTTCATAACTTTGGAATTGTATACCGCTAGTAATTAGGGTGGCCCCATTCTAGTAGATAATTCATGTGGTTGAAATTCAATTTAAAAGATGAGTAGTAGATATTTCACTGTTTAAAGGGTCTGTTTCAACCAGCATGCTTTGCGCGTGCCATCTTTTTGTTGGCATCAAAGGGATGACACGTGCAAAGCATGCTGGTTGAAACAGACCCTTTAAGATAGTTTGGAACAGTCGTTGTTACACAAGTTGATCTCCGTATGAATCACTCATCAAATGAATAAAATACTTCCCATAATTGTATAGTTAAAAAAAAAGGTCGTTGCAAATTATTTACATTGCAAAAGGTCCGTCACCCCAATTTTTTTCGCCTTAGTTGTTGGAAAGGCAGGAAGTTTAGTGACATCTTCTTTCTACTCAAGTGGGAAAACCGAGAAAAAACCGATAAGTGCACCGGGTAAAAATGCATATTTTGATTTGATTACTTAAAAAATTCTGCCAGCAAAACACCTTTTTCTCTTTTTCTCACCTTTTATTGTGTTATTTTGACTCCGTTATATTGACTGGTGTTTCTCTTTTGGCTATTATCACTGTGTAGTTAATTTTCAGTGTTTTATTCTTGTTGTCGCAGTCACTTGTACTTCGCCTGTCAGATCAACACTATATTAATCGATAATCTCTAACTGTAAATACTTCAAACGCCATAGGATATAAGCACTAAACGTATCGGGCTGTGCCCTTCATCAGTAGTCATTGTGCCAAACGTATCAGGTCTACTGACGAAGGGCACATCCCGATACGTTTAGTGCTTATATTCTATGGCGTTTTAAGTATTTACAGTTAGAGATTATCGATTATTATTGATATTCATACTTCGCCACACGCTGCACATTTATTTAGTATGTTTGTTTGTAAGTCTGAAAGCTTGCGTTGGAATGGTCGATATCAATATATGACTGACCCTTGAAGGGTCTGTTTCAACCAGCATGCACAGCGCGTGTTATCTCTTCTTTGGCCTTTCTTGTCCCCATTTTCATGGCCCATGAAAATGGCGACAACAAAGAGATGACACGTGCAAAGCATGCTGGTTGAAACAGACCCTTTAACGTTGAAAGCTGAATCATACCAGCAATATCTTGTCTTGCATAATTGCATACATATATCCTCATTGTAATTTAAACCCATAGATCATCGTGC
The DNA here is from genome assembly GCA_004194415.1 of Aurelia aurita. Lineage (NCBI taxonomy): Eukaryota > Metazoa > Cnidaria > Scyphozoa > Semaeostomeae > Ulmaridae > Aurelia > Aurelia aurita. Next base: position 385,914 of record REGM01000003.1, read on the forward strand.
TGGAAGTGTATGCTAAATTTATAATGAGGACAACACAGAATGATGTAATATGTCATGTCATCTTTCCACAGATTCCTCAGACAAATTTTGTCGCCTCCACACCTTTTCTATTTTTGTTGCATATTATAATTTCGATAAACTACTGGTTTTACCAGAAAAAGGTTTAGAAGTTTTGTAACTGCTCATCAAATTCCTTCAAAGTGATGGTTATTTCACTATAGCTAACATGTCAACAAAGATAACAAAATTAGTCCTCTCGTTTCCAAGTTACAAGTGATTGTTGGGCAACACAGCCGTCAAAATAGGACTAAAATCCTTGATCACATTTGCTACTAAGGTGCTGTTTACATGGAGAAGGGCTAGCCCTCCTAGGGGGGCTAGCCCTCTTTGCCGAGATATCGACCTTCTGGTCTAATCCCTTATAAAATTCTTTTTCGTTTACATGAGAGGAGGGCTAGCCCTCTTAGGCGAGATCTCGCTATTGAGTACCCGAGATCTCGCCTAGGAGGGCTGGAAAAACGCAATCAAGAGGGCTAGCCTTCCTAAGCGGGCTGGCGGAAACAATAGAATCAAAGCAGAACAATAGGATTCGAATTGTTGGCGCCATCATGTCTAGCCCTCCTAGAAGGGCTAGCCCTCTCCATGTAAACGCAAAATATTTCCAGCCCTCTTAGGAGGGCTAGCCCTCTCCATGTAAACAGGCCCTAATTCAGCCTCGTAATACTATTAACTTGATGAGAAACTGATGAAAGACGACAGTCCTTTTACAAAGAATTATGAGTTAAATCTTTTCACAACATTACCATGGGCGTTAGGAGACGTTTGGATTGCTTTTTGAAAAATGTTGTGGTCATAGGTTGCGGTTATTAAGATTAAATTAGCCGCGATGTTTTCAGAGCGGCCACCTGTTATTTTGTAGCCTCAACGACCGATGAGCAGATTAGCGTCTGCCGGGTCAACCGTCAAGTGGCTATAAAATAACAGGAAGCCGCTCTGAAAACATCGCGGCTAATTTAATCTTAATAACCGCAACCTATGACCACAACATTTTTCAAAAAGCAATCCAAGCGTCTCCTACCGCCCATGACATTACCTGTGACTTGAGAACTACACAACTGATTTTGAGCAATTAAATTTTTCCCTTGGTTGACACGTCGACCCGATAAAGATTGTCAGTTTGAAAGAATCCGATGAATTGTTAGAAAATGTCAGGGTCACAAACGTCTGAACCTTTTTCTTACTCACTCAGCATGAATGTAAATAGGAATGGATCATGGATCCGCTATGCGATGATGAGACAAAAGCAAAGACAAGAATACTTGACTTCGAACTGATTCATCGTGGTCCTTCATAGTAATAGACAATAACGCTAAAGATGGCGGCTTCAAAGACTGTGTTGTATTTTGCTGCAAAGCATGCTGGTAAAAAGTTCCCTGACGACCACCTAACGACATACAAATTTTAGTCTGCCATTTCGACTAGCTAGCTTGAATTCGAACCGACCTTGAATTCGAATGCAACATGGTTCGAAAGATAACCTTTCCAAAGCAGAAAAGTGAATTTTTGATTCGAATTGATTATTCATTTTCGAATTACAAAATTTTCCTATTTGTTTACATTGATTACTTGTTCTGAACTTTACCACAGCTAGCTAGTCGAAACGGCAGACCAACATTTTGATGTCGTTAGGTGGTCGTCAGGGAGCTTTTTACCAGCATGCTTTGCGCGGCTGCCATCTTTAGCGTTGTTGTCTATTGAAGCATTTGGATTCCAAACGTTCAGCTTTGAACTCCCATCCTAAAATCATATTTTCGTTGCAGCAACCCAAGGTAACAATGCATTGAAAGAAAAGAAAGATCTGACTGAAGTTATTAGAAATAATGTAAAGAAATCATTGAAGGAGACGATCATCTCAAGGTATTTTGAAATCGCCCATCTTTATGATTCATGATAAAAGCTTGCTTGTGGGTGCCTGATTTCAACATTATAGGTAGTAATTCTGTCTGAATTGTCCGATTGGGCAGGTTTACCGTCATGGCTGGACACGCCATTGCCCCGTTCAAGGATAAGTGCATGCCAAGCCTAGACTGAGGTCAGAGTTTAATTTCATTATTTTGGAGGGTGGGTCGAGTGCTCAACAATGTTGACCTTTTATCTTAGTGGGTAAGTTGGCAGCCACATCTTAGTATATTCCAGGAACTAGGCACTTTTGTCGTGGTATATGCAGGAATTGTTTAATTTTAAAGGTTTTTTTTTATTGCACATTTCATGATTTGTTCTTTCATTCATTGATTTATGACATTCATTCTAAGGCAGAAACTAATTTTCTCTGTGGCTGCATCACAATATCTTGCCGAGGCGGTTTCTTTTTTCCCAAAGGCCAACGTCATACTTGGAACATGAGTTGTCTCATTTAAAGCAGTCACTTGGTGGAGCCAAATTTTGTCAACTGAACATTATTGTCTACAACGTCTTGTCTCGTATACATATCCTCATGATTATTTAAACCCATAGATCATCGTGCTGGAACTTTATGCAAAATTAATTATGAGGACAACACAGATTGGTATACTATTTCATGTCATCTATCCACAGATTCCTCAAACAAATGTTACTGTCTTCAGAGTTTCATTTCTATGAGCAAAGAGCCAAGATAACTAAAAGCACCTTAAATGGGCTCCGTCGCCAAAGTGTAAACAAATCTGTAAACACCATTGTTCAGGCACGTGTCCATTGTCTTTAGCAGTTTGTTTGGTGGCTCCACCCAAGCCACCAGAAAGTGACCGTTAAAAATCCACTTATATCCGAGCAATCGTAAAAGATATGAATGTTTAGTTTGTTCCTCTGTGAAGTACAAGAATTTATCTTCAAAATAACGCTTTCATTTTAAAAAAAAAAGATAACAAAGAACTCCAAAATCACCCTTTCGACGGAACTTTGGAGACGGAGCCCCTTTAAAAGCATTATGGAAAATGCATTCATTCCCCTCTGAAGAAGTGCCCATAACCGAAGCCTTCGAGATCTAATTTTAATTCATGCATGTTTCTATCGCTAGATGTAATTTATTTTATTTTGATCCTTCAGGTGTCGTGAAGTCGACATGGATTTCAATTCAGACGATTTGACAAAGTTATGCACGACAATAGAAGAGGAAATTGTCAAATTGTATGGGGGAACTGGCCAGAAATATAAAACTAAATATAGAAGTCTGATTTTCAACTTGAAAGATCCGAAAAACAGGGTGAGCTACTTGAATGCTATTTCTTCTCCAGCATCGAACTGATTATGACTTATTAAATATTTTGCAAATATCAAAGCATCTTAGTTTCTTTCCTTGCAGCCAAGTCTAGGGCTCTGTCCAGAAGATAAGCCCCATGATTTTAGATTTCACTCGTGTCATCTCTTCGTTGGCCTTTCTTGTCGCCATTTTNGGTTTGGATCGAGCGTCCAAATCTGGTAAATTTTGTGAAGGAAAACAAAAGCATGACCCCCGTTCTCAGTAGAAACACTGCTAGCTGTGGCATGAAGTTGCTTCGGATTTCGGAACACTTTTCAGAGAATAAATCAACGATAACTTTACTCAAATTGAGTTACGAACACAGGCAAGTTTTATTTGCCTTCTGGCCTTGTTTCTCGTTGTTTTCGTTCATTGTTAGCTGATTTTGCTGTTTAACAGTTGCAGAACAAAAGTGCGAGCATACAAGGGTTTCATTTTTCGAGTTTAATAGCGATTCGAAGTTTGCTGTTTTCAACCGTCGTATTCAAATGAAAAGAAACATTATTTTGATATTATTATTGATAAAATTATAAAACGCAGAGAAGGAAAACACATACACCTGCATACACCTATCGAAAGAATTTGGGCAGAACATATCAGGTGAAGGCCTCAAAATACTTGAACGGTGGAAAAGATTTGCTGAGAGATTGCTGTGTTTTGATTAAATATGGGCCTAGACTGTTGCATAACAAAATCAGCTAACAATGAACGAAAACAATGAGAAAAAGGCCAGAAGGCGAATCAACTTGCTTGTGTATAAACTGTAACATTCGTAACTCAATTTGAGCCAAGTTATCGATGATTAACTCTCTCAAAAGTGTTTTGAGATCCGAAGCAACTTCATGCCACAGCTAGCAGCGTTTCTACTTAGAACGGGGGTCGTGCTTTTGTTTTCTTTCTCAAAATTTACCAGATTTGGACGCTCGATCCAAACCTCTTTTCTGGCAAGTAAAAAGGTCTATTGTCCGATTGGGCAGGTTTACCGTCATGGCTGGACACGCCATTGCCCCGTTCAAGGATAAGTGCATGCCAAGCCTAGACTGAGGTCAGAGTTTATTTTCATTATTTTGGAGGGTGGGTCGAGTGCCAACAATGTTGACCTTTTATCTTAGTGGGTAAGGTGGTAGCCACATCTTAGTATATTCCAGGAACTAGGCACTTTTGTCGTGGTATATGCAGGAATTGTTAAATTTTAACGTTTTTGATTCCACATGATTCGTTGTAGCATTCATTCATTTATGGCATTCATTCTAAGGCAGAAACTAATTTTCTCTGTGGCTGCATCACAATATCTTGCAGAGGCGGTTTCTTTTTCTCAAAGGCCAACATCATACTTGGAACATCGGTATTCTCGTTTAAAAGAGTCGCTTGGTGGAGCCACATTCCGTTTACTGAACTTTGTCTACAACGTCTTGTCTCGCATACATATCCTCATGGTTATTTAAACCCATAGATTATCATGCTGGAACTGTATGCAAAATTAGTAATGAGGACAACACAGATTGGTGTACTATTTCATGTCATCTATCCACAGATTCCTTAAACAAATTTTACTGTCTTCAGAGTTTCATTACTATGAGCAAAGAGCCAAGGTAACTAAAAGCACCTTAAATGGGCTCCGTCGCCAAAGTGTAAACAAATCTGTAAACACCATTGTTCAGGCACGTGTCCATTGTCTTTAGCAGTTTGTTTGGTGGCTTCACCCAAGCCACCAGAAAGTGACCGTTAAAAATCCACTTATATCCGGGCAATCGTAAAAGATATGAATGTTTAGTTTGTTCCTCTGTGAAGTACAAGAATTTATCTTCAAAATAACGCTTTCATTTTTTAAAATAAAGATAACAAAGAACTCCAAAATCACCATTTCGACGGAACTTTGGAGACAGAGCCCCTTTAAAAGCATTATGGAGAATGCATTCATTCCCCTCTGAAGAAGTGCCCATAACCGAAGCCTTCGAGATCTAATTTTGATTTATGCATGTTTCTATCGCTAGATGTAATTTATTTTATTTTGATCCTTCAGGTGTCGTGAAGTGGACATGGATTTCAATTCAGACGATTTGACAAAGTTATGCACGACAATAGAAGAGGAAATTGTCAAATTGTATGGGGGAACTGGCCAGAAATATAAAACTAAATATAGAAGTCTGATTTTCAACTTGAAAGATCCGAAAAACAGGGTGAGCTACTTGAATGCTATTTCTTCTCCAGCATCGAACTGATTATGACTTATTAAATATTTTGCAAATATCAAAGCATCTTAGTTTCTTTCCTTGCAGCCAAGTCTAGGGCTCTGTCCAGAAGATAAGCCCCATGATTTTAGATTTCACTCGTGTCATCTCTTCGTTGGCCTTTCTTGTCGCCATTTTCGTGGCCCATGAAAATGGCGACAACAAAGAGATGACACGTGCAAAGCATGCTGGTTGAAACAGACCCTTAACGTTGAAAGCTGAATCATACCAGCAATTTCTTGTCTTGCATACATATATCCTCATGGTAATCTAAACCCATAGATCATCGTGTTGGAAGTGTATGCTAAATTTATAATGAGGACAACACAGAATGATGTAATATTTCATGTCATCTTTCCACAGATTCCTCAGACAAATTTTGTCGCCTCCACACCTTTTTTATTTTTGCTGCATATTATAATTTCGATAAACAACTGGGTTTACCAGAAAAAGATTTAGAAGTTTTGTAACTGCTCATTAAATTCCTTCAAACTGATGGTTAAACCACTACAGCTAACATGTCAACAATGATAACAAAGTCACCTTGTCTTAATTTTCTGTTAGTCTGGAAGATTTTTCAAAGTCATGAACTGCCAATGTTTTCGCCCTATCATTTGTAAAGTCCCTATGAATTTAACATTTTGTGAAGGAAATATAAATGAGTTATCGTTCGAAATTGATTCCATTTATGCCGATATATTTCATATCGCTACTCTCCGTAGTTGACTGTGAAATTATGACTTCTTTCATACAGGCGATTTTATAGTTTTTGTTTATCATTGATTCAGGAAGTATGTGTTGTCCAAAACGTCTTTGGTATCATTTTGAAAAATCTAGTTGTGACAGGAAATACATTTTTTGTAGAGCTTATATAAGCAAGTTGTTCTCGGCGAACTTTCACCTTCCAAGTTGGTTCACATGTCTCCAGAACAATTGGCGTCAGCAGAGCTTGCAAAATGGCGGGAAAAGGAAGCTAAGCATGTAAGTTTTGTCAGAAGACAAATTCTCACGATCATTCTTAACATTCAGTATGATTGAAAGTAAAAATAAAGAATTCCCTTGATCACTTAATCATTTAAATGGTTTGCTGATTCTTTGAGGAAGTGTTTGAAAGATTTCTTTAAAAAAAAATGAGAAGGAAGGTTGCGTAGGAATGTTGGAGTTGTCATGGTTCATTTTTTACCGGCTTCATTGACACTTCCAATTGCGGCTATGGTTGTGGCCTGAGTGTGAATTTAAGGTTAGCTGATTTATCACTCTACAGCAAATACCCCAGTCACACTGACACAGTTAAATTAGCTTATCTAAACCAGGTTCAAGTCCAACCAATCAAATGAATTTGCTTTGTTGGATTGACCAATAAGAACGCAACATTTGATAACCTGGTTTGGTTTAAGCTGGTATAAGTTGCCAGTGTCAATGGGGTAAAAGTTACCAGCAGCAATAGGAATAATACCAACATTTAGTTTAGTTATCCAGGCTTCAGATAGAATTATTTTTGAGGTAATTTGGTAAAAAGTGATGGTTTCAGACTTTTTTAAACTTGTTTACACTAATTTAGAAACCCCATTTTGGGATTTCACTAATGAACAGCCTTAACAGATGTCCTGGAAATTTTTCTTTTAAACCAGATGTTTTCACGTCGGTACTTGAATTTTGTTGACAATGTAACATAAATCAATTAAACATATACATCTTATTTCATATTTCATATTTTTCATATTTCAATATTTATCTAAGGGCGGGTAGCCCTCCCTTAAAATACAAATACAATTAAAACTATTAAGATGACCTCAATTTAATGCTATTAAAGTGCAATTGTAATTTTGATATCTTCAAAAATGATATTTTGATGTCATTATTACCATAAATTGTGTGAAATTGCAAATATTTTGCTTCATAAATTAAGTCATTTCATAATCATTAACCATTGCATTCTAATCCTATAATCTGGTAAGATTTTTAATGGACTGTTCTGGTAATTCTGGATACCTGAAAATCACAATTTTGTGATAAATGGATTTATTTAAAGGACATCTGTCTCGATCATAATTGGCTGAGATTGTAAGAGGGAATTAAAAATTTCTATGGCAGGATTAACAGAAAACAACTGGAAAGAGATCATTTCACGAATTGAACTGCATTTTTATCATGCGAAAAAGTCAAAGAGTCTGGGCTCTAGCTCCTTTCCTTTGTCTAAGCTTTGTTCTCTAAACCAATCACCTGCGAGACAGAGCTCCTTTAACGAAATATGGCAACTTTACATCAAATCTGCTTTACTGGAGTCTCCATTTTATGATTTCCTTGTTGATATTTTACGCACAGCTCTAAACCTGATTAGTTTACGTGCAGCAAAGCAGTACCGGGTGGCTAGAAGATTTATGTTACTTGAAAAGAGAATATTTTAGTCGTTGATGCAATTGCACATAATGAGTCATGTCATTCCCATAACGCCAGGCTCTCTGTGAACCTTTACTGTACACACCACCTCTTTACATCCATTGCAATCTTCTGCAGCCCTGATACATTCATTAAAACTCTTTGTCACCCCGGTCTTGACATCTGCAATCCAGTTTCCTCATGGTCTACCTCTCCCTCTCGAGCCACCAACTGAGCCCTGCGTAATTATATGGGCCATTGTTCTAGGTCCTGCGAACATGATTGAACCATTGAAATTTTCTTCTTTTAGTTGTTTGAATTAATGGTTCATACTCTCCAATGTATCTTTTTATTTCATTTAAATGTTTGTTTTATTTGACACCAGTAGCCTGATCAAATTTTTATCTTTTGAGTGAAGGTATTGTTTGTCGTTCTTCCTTTACACTGTAAAAATAGATTAGAATAGAGAGGCAACTTGGAGTAAATTTCTGTATTTATTTTGTAGACTATTGAGATGATAAAGAAGCGAGAAGAGGAAGACGCATATGCATTGAAACATGCGGTAAAGAAAACTCATAAGGTAATTTATCTCTCTACTCGAAACGTGCATCAGGGCATAAAAAAATAGTTTCATTCCTGCGACCAGACAAAAATCGATTCTTAAATTTCCTGCAAGAATAGAAAAGTGATAATATCCAGCTTTCTTGAAAAGAGGTCAGGTTCTAGATCCGAAGATAGCTATGCAATAACATGCAACCGGTTTTGTGTAAATGCACTTCAGAAATTGAGAAAAACAAATTTGTATGAAGTTGGGACCCTATCAAAGAAATAATTTATGATTTCTAAAAGGCGTAAGGGAAAATCTAGTTCTTTACTGATCTGGATCTCGTATTTGTTGTATACATACGATATGGATGCAAATTGTACTTGATATACAATCTATGTTAGGTAACATTTTGCTTGACTTTATTAGTTGTGTCCCATATTTTGAAAAATTCAGAAACAGTGCATGTTATATGAAAAAGGATAATTTTGAAAATTCCCTGCAAGACATCATGAATTGAAAATTTCCTGCGACCCTCCGGTCGAATGGTCGGGTGGGTTTTCATGCCCTGCCCTGAGTGCAGTTTGCTTTTTGGAGATCTTTTTGGAGATAATTAAAGTCTGTCTCAAATTAGATGTCACGTGAAAATGTCTGGGAATAAAAACAATTTAAGTATTCAGCATGATTAATTTTGCGTTACTAATTTAGACAGACTTTAAATGAATTTGGTCATTTGCTTTGCTAATTCACGAGATTAATTACATGATCTACAGTTTTAAAATGAGTTTTTCATTTTCTCCTTTGAACAATTGAGACTAAATCATAACCTCACGAAGGCATCAACTGCAAGAATGCCTCGTTGAAATCTCGGTTGAAATCATCCAAAATTCTTTTGGATTTTGTAACGAAAGAAATGATATGTCCTTTGGATTGTCTTTGAGAGATTGTTCTCACTTTTGATGTGTATGGTAGAAATATTTTCACGCAAAACGGTTTTGAGGAAAGCTTTGAGTTGATTTTGACCGCAGTAAATTTTTTAAATTTATAGTTGACCAAACTTTTCAAAATCAGCATATTAACGAGACGTGTTGAACGTTAAAAGATTGAGAAGCAATTTAAATTTCTTTACCTGCATTTTGCTTTTATTTGTTATACTGTTTTTTGCCAGGGAGAAGTTGAATTAGAGAATGATGGTGAAGAAGACATGAAGAATCTTCAAGCACACATCGAGACTGCGGAGGAACAGAAAGAAGTCACGACTGAGGAGGGAGGAGCCCCTGTTGTACCCGTAGAAGATACGACTGATCAACATACAAAACATTTGTTTGATTTGAATTGTAAGATATGTACAGGGAAACTACAGCCGGCTGGTGAAAGGCAGCCGATATTACCACATGTGTCAACCAGTCAGTAAGTAATTTAAAGGATGTTTACCTGATCGTTCCCAGTGGCGTAACGGAAACACTCGGGGCCCATATGTATATTGTGAGATGGGGAACCTTAAGCAATGACCGTGAAGCGGTCATGTAATAGGGGCTATGAGCGAAGTGAAGTTTAAAGGGAGTATGGGGGCACCCCAGAAAATTTCTCTTGTCAGGCACTTTAGAACCTCAGAAAACGCAGCTTACGAGGAAGAGACTGATTGTGGAGGCACAGGAATCCACGTGTGAATGTAGTGTCAACAACCATATCCTAAACAAACTATGATTCATATCATTGAGGTCGAAGTTCTTTGGGGCTCTTCGAGGCCCCTTTTTGGTCGGGGGCCCTTAGTTATCGAACTAAGGTGCCCTAAACTGCGTTACGCCACTGATCGCTCCCCTGAAAATGCAACCCAATAGACGATTACGGAAAAGATGGTGTCGGAGGCATTTGACCAAGATGCATTGCGTTCTATAATGGAATCCACAATGATTCTATAGAAATTCTGGAGATATTCCGAGATATTCCCTTTGCTGAAAGTAATTTAAGGGTTCTGTGCAACTGCTGATCGTAATTTAAAGGTTCTATGCAACTCAGTTTTCAGAGTTTTTCAGACGAAGAGAGGACAAGAAAAGAGTTCTGAACTGATGTCAAACAATAGAAATTCGATAATCAAACGCAATGCATCTTGGTCAAATGCCCCCCCTGAGGCCATCTTTTCCGTAATCGTCTATTAAAAGATAGAATAATCAATTGAGGAAGTAACTGTTCTTGACATAATACACCACTTCGACGAACGGCCGCTATTATGGAAATTTTTCCAAATTTCATGATACAAAATTTTCGACTCCAGATATTCAGCACTCAAGATATAGTCTAGATGCAACGTTTCATCTTCCTAGTCCTTGTTATATTGATTTTACGGTGCTATAATGTTAAATGATAAATGATTTGACCGCAAAAATCGTTTGTTTTTTCGTGATCAAATCCCTTATAAAATACAGAGCGTTATGTCATCTCAAAATCCTCCAAAACAGGCGTAAAATACTTGATCAAATTTGCAAGCAATCCAGCCTCATGAAACTAATGACAGTCCCAAATATATGCAATTATACAGCAGCCTCTTTATATGCCTAGTAAATATTTGAGAATAAGATGGACAGATAGAATTTGATCATGATAGCTGTGGGGCTAAATTGCTAGCAAATTTGATCAAGGATTTTAGGCCTGTTTTGAAGGATGTTAAGATGAAACATTTTTATAAAATCGCTTGTAATTTGAGAACGATATGACCGATTTTGAGAAACTAAATTTTCTTATCTAAGTTGATATGTAAGCTGCACAGGTATTATCAGTTTACAAGAATCTGGTAAATGGTTTGAGAACAACAGGCATTCAAACGTCTAAACATTTTTCTGACTTATCCGGTACTATGTTGTAATATTGTTGAAGATCGTTATGTTTTGTTTCTTACTTATTTTTAATGTTTGTATTTCTTTTGCAGAATTCACTCTATACCAGAAAGCTCTGTTTCTCCAACTGGTTCACCTGATGAAAATGATTTGAGGCAAAGGTGAGTTCATGTTTCTCTATCCTGTGCTCGCCCTTCTGTTTCTTAGTTTTACTCTTGACCATCAAGAAGTTGCATTATAAAATCAAACACTATAAATGAAATTGCCATTTCTTGCAAGAAGAAATTCTGTAGCAAGAATTCTTTAAAAACGTCGAATTCTTCATCATCATCATCACCATCATCATCATCATCATCATCATCATCATCATCATCATCATCATCATCATCATCATCATCATCATCATTACTTTATTTTAAGTAGGCTGAAAAGATTTCTAGCTACATTACAGCTAATTTATGCCTACTAATAGCAGTGCATGACGCATCCAGTCATGTGACCCCTAGTTTAACCTCCCTTCCGAAGGACGGGGAAGTGAGTTATTTGGTCAGGCATCTGGAAGGTCACCCAATGGTAGCCCAAACTTAGAAAAAGTTTGCCATAACTTTCGACTAGGTACCACCATATATTTAAAGCACTCTTAACAACAACTTTTAGACTTGTTGCCCAATTCCCTTGTTTCCTTGCGTTATTTGACTAGGATAATGTCACCTAGTGACTTACTTAGTTGAGGTAAGCAGCTGAGTAAGGTTTTACTGCAAATAAAAAAGGGGCTCAAGTGACTCAAGTAATAATTCGAGTAGCTTTGAAGACACTTTTTAAAAGAATTTCTTGGCAATATTGAACACCTTGATTTTCTCTTCTGCCATGAATATTTAACGTTTGATAACTTTTGAAGATGTGTTATTTTTGCCTTTTCAGTTCTCCAGATTTGATCGAAAGCATGAACAAATCACCAATCCACATTCCATTACCAAGTCAAGAAATATCTGATCCATCTTGGAGTGGTACTGTCTCAATGCAAGGTGTCTCAAAATTTGAAACAAACGCATATCGTATCTCTGGTCCATGTGACAATTTATCGAAATTGATTCCAGAAACTTTGCAAATTTGTGGACGAATTTCACATGAACAAGTTTGGGATTATATGTATCAAATTAAAAGCACCACGCACAAGGTATTGTAGTCAGTTTTTGTGATTATCTTTTTTTTAATGATTGCTTTCATTGTTGATATATTTCATCAAAGAACCTCCCATGGGATACATTAAATCCCCGCATATAAGAACCTACAAATAAAAGAACCTACAGGCTGTTTTTCATAAATTATGCACCTCGCAATTAAGAACCTGTTTCAGTTTGATGGAAAATATGTTCTTATTATGAGGGTAATAAAGTTAAGTTTTTTATTGTCCTTATTAAAGTGAATGACCTGAGCTATAAGGCGCCCGTCTATAAATAGGATAAAGAAAAACCAAAACACGCCATTGTTTTCTTTGGCTTTTCTTTCTTTGCCCACTTGCTGGATTATATAATACAATAGGCTATTTATAAACCTATGAGATCTCATCTTTTAACCCAGGTTATTCCCTTTAAGTTCGTTTTTGTCACAGTTGGCTGTTAAATCTTACCTCCTCCTCTGCTATTTGTAACCTTAGAATTAGCTCTTAGGTTGTTAATAACATTGCTAAAACAAATAACAGGGTTGAAAATCATTTGGTGACCCCTAAAGGTTTAAACAAGGGGACCCTTCAAATAAAAACCTTTAGGAGCCTTTATACCCTGAAATAAATCTAAATACATTTAAAATAAGAACCTAATTCAGCCTGGCTCTCAAAAAAGTAGGTTCTTTATATGCGGGGATTTACTGTACTCCATCTAATGGTAATTATTCTTCTCCAATTTAGTTTGAAATCAAGTGGAGGAAAATTCCAGATTTTAGACCCTGTTGAAGGAAATTCAACCTTGCGTTCTACGAGATGTTTATCATTTTTTAAAGGGACGAGAAGGGTGCAAAATTAACTAAAAGCCCAAAATTACGTTGAGACAATGTAATACTTTTTGAAGGATTTTGGGGGTTGGGTGCGCCATAAGAATCTTTTGTTGATTTGGTTTCATTCAAAGAAACTTTGGTTTTTTGTGTTTCAACAGCTGCAACTTTTTACAAACGGTTCTAAATATTGAATTGATAGCTTGGATAATTCTGCAGGTTTTTTTCCTCTGTTTTGATGATCGACACTGGTTCTAGTCCAGTACCTAAACATCTTATGTTTTGCTCACATTTGAGCCTATTGGCACGTGGTATGGTCTGTGTTCCATACTATCTAAAGTACCGTGATTTGTTTCTAGTATCAATATTATTGTCGACTTTATTATCGAAAACTGAATCTTGTCTCTTGTCTTATCTCTCGTCTTGTCTCTTGTCTCTCTTGTCTCTTGTTTTGTCTTGCATTGCATTGCATTGCATTGCATTGCATTGCATTGCATTGCATTGCATTGCATTGCATTGCATTGCATGCATATCCTCTTGATAATCTAAACCCATAGATCATCGTGCTGGAACTGTATACTAAATTTACTGGCGAAAACAAAGAGATGACACGTGCAAAGCATGCTGTGAATCATACGAGCAATTTTTTTGTCTTGCATACATATATCCTCATGGTAATCTAAACCCATAGATCAACGTGCTGGAAGTGTATGCTAAATTTACTGAGGACAACACNCTTGTCTCTTGTCTTGTCTCTTGTCTTGTCTTGTCTTGTCTTGTCTTGTCTTGTCTTGTCTTGTCTTGTCTTGTCTTGTCTTGTCTTGTCTTGTCTTGTCTTGTCTTGTCTTGTCTTGTCTTGCATTGCATTGCATTGCATTGCATGCATATCCTCTTGATAATCTAAACCCATAGATCATCGTGCTGGAACTGTATACTAAATTTATTGGCGACAACAAAGAGATGACACGTGCAAAGCATGCTGGTTGAAACAGACCCTTTGACGTTGAAAGCTGAATCATACCAGCAATTTCTTGTCTTGCATACATATATCCTCATGGTAATCTAAACCCATAGATCATCGTGCTGGAAGTGTATGCTAAATTTACTGAGGACAACACAGATTGATGTACTATTTCATGTCATCTTTCCACAGATTCCTCGTACAAACTTTGTTGCAAATGATGATCTGTTTTCATTTTTGCTGAATATTATACATCCTCAAATATACTCCCGGGGGCTTATTTGTATAAATGAATGATAGTTGCAGATTAATTTTGTTTCTTTTATCTGACACTGTGTTACCCCTGCAAAAGATATACATTTATGTAAAATTCAATTTGTGTTGAATTCAAACACCCCCATGTGGACTTATTTGAAGGGGATGTTGTATGGTACCTATTGGCACCGAATATGTTACCTATTGGCACTCAATGGTCTGCGTTCCATACTATCCATAGTACCATGATTGTTATCTAATGTTGATTATTGACTTTTGTTGCATTTGAATGGAGAAGAAACTGGTTCATCTTTTTGCTGATTCTGAAAGTTCAGAATTCTTGCTTCATACTTCAAAGAATCAGTCATTATTTCTTGTTATGTGAGCTGGAAAAATTTGTCCATGAAATATGGTACATTTTGTTAAAAATATGATAGTTACAGGTTGAATCTCCGTTATTCCAAGGCTGAACCTTATTTTTCTATTTGCAGACCATAGACGTTCTGAGGTTCGAAATGGCTTCTGAAGAAGAGAAAACAAATTACATTGCACTTTATACATACTTTTACACGAGGAAAAGAATTGGTGTTATCGGGAATTGCCACTCAGGTGTTAAAGACATGTATGTTGTACCGATCGCCTCGCATGATCCTGTCCCTCCGGAGCTGAAACCGTTTGATGGACCAGGTGAGAATTTTATTTCTGGTGCTGGTAGGCATCCGGTTTTACAATGTAAAATGAACGGTATGAATGGGAGAAGGGACGATATTGGGGGACGACGGTGCCAGTTGATGATTTCTTTGGATAAGTAGTCGAGGGGCAAATCACTTCTCAAAATAGTGTACTTGATTTTTGTGATTTTAAAATCACGAGATTTTTGCTGTGATTTTTTGTGTGATTTTGTGTGTGATTTTTTGGTAAGTCTTGTGATTTTTCTCTGATTTTTGTGGTTTCGTGTGTGATTTTTGTGTGTGATTTTTGTGTGTGATTTCAAGGAAGGTGTTTGAAAAAAATCAGTGATTTGCCCCTCGTAAGTAGTAACGAACAAATCAAAGTTCAGATACACTATATAGCGACACATGAGGAGCATATCTCGACTTTGAAATAGTTTCCCTGAAGTACTTGTTGGAAGTATTTGCAAACATTCTTAACTTGATGAAACCTGTTTCTTTCTTGGATGGTGTCTAAGTTGGAACCTGCAAATTGTTTTCGAAAGTGTGAACAATTGGAAATTACAGTAATTGTAGCGAATGCACCTAGATAGACAGATAGACAGAAAGATAGACAAGAAAACAATATTGATTTGTTTTCAAATTTAATTAATACTTGATCAAAGAATGAAATTCTTGTCTTCATTAGTTTTGGGGCGGGCCTCCGACATTGTCCGAATTGAAAATAAATGAGTTTGGAATAGGGTAGCCAAAATTTGAGCAACGCTGTAATGTTTAATTATGTTAGAAATAAATACAACAAGAGTTTTGAACCAGTTTTCTAAAATTGATTTCAATATCACATTTATGTAATTTTGCAGTAAAATTGACATTTATGACTGTCTCTTAGGAATGCCTGATCCACGTCCACACATGCTCATCGGCATAATCGTTCGAAAGAAAGAAACCATTCCTCAGAAGCGATCGAAATCAAGTCATCACACAAACCCTGAACACGTGTCGAAGAAATCTAAAAAGAAACATAAAGAGAAACACAAGAAAGACGACAAAAAACGGTTTGAAGATATTGTATTTGGAAAACAAAGAGCGACTGCTTTTGATGAGAAGGGGTCACCGTCTGAAACTGGTTCTTACACCCCTTCTTATACCCCTGATATTATGACGCCCCCTGCTGCTGCTACAACGCCTGTAAAACAAAATGTTCCTCCGACTGTTAAAGATGAGAAGAATGACGAACTTGCAGATAAATTGGAGCAACAAAAAGCAGAGTTGTTGAGATTACAAGCAGAGGTATTGTTACTTTGTATTCACAGGGGGATTTTTATCTTCTTTTTTAATATATTTAATCATTAAAAATATTACAATACATGCTTACATCCTTTCNAACGCTGTAATCTTTAATTGTGTTAGAAATAAATACAACAAGAGTTTTGAACCAGTTTTCTAAAATTGATTTCAATATCACATTTATGTAATTTTGCAGTAAAATTGACATTTATGACTGTCTCTTAGGAATGCCTGATCCACGTCCACACATGCTCATCGGCATAATCGTTCGAAAGAAAGAAACCATTCCTCAGAAGCGATCGAAATCAAGTCATCACACAAACCCTGAACACGTGTCGAAGAAATCTAAAAAGAAACATAAAGAGAAACACAAGAAAGACGACAAAAAACGTTTTGAAGATATTGTATTTGGAAAACAAAGAGCGACTGCTTTTGATGAGAAGGGGTCACCGTCTGAAACTGGTTCTTACACCCCTTCTTATACCCCTGATATTATGACGCCCCCTGCTGCTGCTACAACGCCTGTAAAACAAAATGTTCCTCCGACTGTTAAAGATGAGAAGAATGACGAACTTGCAGATAAATTGGAGCAACAAAAAGCAGAGTTATTGAGATTACAAGCAGAGGTATTGTTACTTCGTATTTAAAGGGGGGTTTTTATCTCCTTTTTTAATATATCTAATCATTAAAAATATTACAATACATGCTTACATCCTTTCTAATTACTATACCGCTATACAACACTACAGGAACGATACCCTGTAGGGGAGCAAAGGCCAATATGGCTACCCCAAATTTTTGTTTTTGATACCATGCGACCTAAAGAACTACAATTTTTTGTAAGAAATCCTCACAATTTGATCGTGCATCGGTTTTTGAAATTTACTTTTTATGCATTTGTGTCAAGGACCAAAATTGATTCTAGGTATTCTATGAAATGGCTTAAAATATTTCATTTTTCCAACCATTTATAAGAAATTGCAAGAAAAATCAGGCTGTCTAGTTTCTTACAAAGAAGAAAATAATTCCTATGATGGCAGGCTGCAGTTTATTATATGTTTGTTTCTTATATGCGGGGACTTACTGTATATGTCCCTGTATGTCCATGATAGAGTCCTATTATTTATAAGATTCAACTATTCATATGAAATTGCAAACATAGTTTTTTGGCTAAAAATACGATTTTGAAGAAAGCCATTGCTCACAATAGGAGTTGTCAAGTTTTAGTTTCGTCTTATTTTACTTATGAAAATGAAACTCTGAAAATAATTTGATCCTTGACACAATCCACAAAAATGTTTTGACAGCAGTAAAATCATCAAATTTTGGTAGTTTTTCGAAAATTTGCAGTTGTTTGGTTTGAAGAAAAAATTTATTTTTTATCTAATTTTTTCAATATCTAAATTTGAGAAATTTTTTAGATTCAAGCGCAAATTCAAGAAAACAAAGCACTTGGAATACCAACTCCTGTTCAATCTCTTGTTGCTTCTTCAACAACTTCCACTCCTATTTCGACTGATTTATCGTCCACCGCATCGACACAAAACATCACCACGACTACAACCACCCAACCTGCACCTTCAGCTGCCCCCGGTGATTACCCACAAGCTGCCTCAACAAGTTTTGCTCCGGCTGCTGGGAACGTTCCTAGCTCAGCTGCAAGTATTATGGCAATGGTGCAAAGAGTTGGAGCAAATATACTGCCAGGGCAGACCGCCACAGAGAGCGCCAGCCAGCTTGGCACACCGACTACACCCACTGCATTAAAGCAGGTACAAAGCCAGGGCAGTGCCACAACAGCAGGCATAGAAACCGTGGGATCCTCAATAGCGAGCAGCCTAAATATTGCCACAAGCACTGTTGCAGTCGCAAGCCAGCCCATAGGAATAACAACAAGTCTATCGACTCCAGTCGCAATGTTATATCAGTCGCTAATTGCAACACAGACAGCCGTAACTGCAATAAATACGGGGGGATCAGTTATGAGTTCGACTGCAGTACCATTAGAAATGGCAGGGCAGCCAGTCATAGGCCAGGCGAGCGTTGCAGCCGTACACGAGACACTAAAAGCAGCTCAGCCTGGGAAAGAGACAGCGGAAGCCTTGACGACCAAAACAAATGATATAGCTGACGGGGACGTGCCGTACGACCCAGCCGATGCCTTGGATCTTGAATTAGAGAGCAAGACTAAAGAAGGAGGGGCTGTTGGAAGTGGCTTAGCAGGAGAGGGGGAAGATGAAAAAGAAGGGGAAAGCAGTGTCAAGAAAGAGAACGAGAAATCGAAGAAATCTGTTGATGGAGATGAACCTTATGATCCAGAGGATGATTTTGTGTTAGATTTAATTGAAGATATTTCAATGCCTGCGGCTCTGAAGAAGATTGAAAAACCAAACGTGAGTTTCTTCAAATTTCAATTATTTTTTCCTAGTGTTAGGGAAGTGTCTTCTAAAATTTTGTTAGTTTGTGGGTGCAGAACGTTGTCTTAAAATTCATTCGTTAGAAACTGTGAGATAAAACCACAGGGAAACCAGATTAACTGTTGATTTTTGTAGTTTTTGTTATTTGGTAATTTATTCTATTTTTTCCTTCCCTTCGCTCCTTGGCAGTGGAAGTTCGCTGCGCAGCACAATAGATAGAATCACGGAAAATAACAGGAGGTTGATTTAATACAAAAATAGAATAAATTACCAAATAACANATCGTAGAAACAAGTTTTGGTTTGATAGGGTCAACAGGGGTAAAATGGTTAGACAAAAAATGTAACTAAACTTTGTAAAAATCATGACTCAAAGCTTTTCTCTAGCTACAACTAGAACTAGACTGATTACATGTCGTAGTTTCGCTCCTCCGCCGAACTGATATACCCTCTCCGTTTGGCTGGCGTTAGTATCATTTTGATGAGCGATAACTGGGACTCACTGTAATCAGTCTATGTTTGAACTACCTTCCTTTCCTTGATGTTGTGGATGTTGATTTAGCAGTTCACAACTTAGACTGCGTTTACACGATACCGACACGATACCGGCAGAATTTAAAAACGGCATCAACGTGTTACGGATAGGCCTCCCGTTCACACGAAAACGGCACATTTTTGCCTGTGTAATATGCTCAAGTGTTCGCATACGAGGATGTGACTATGCGTTTGTGTACCCGTCACTAAACAATGGGGGACACTTTCACATAACCTAATTTTTTTGTGCGTTTGTGTACCTGGACACTTTTGCATAAGGGTACCGAAACGTATAGTAGACCGGCACAATTTGAAAACGGCAGAATTTGAAAACGAAACTCTAACCGGCACAATTTGAAAACGGCGTCGTGTGAACACTCGAAAACTGAACATTTTTTCGACGCTTTTGAAACGAGGTTTGTCGCGGAGATTTCAAAGATATTGGTACCGTAAAATTTGGTATCGTTTTCACATTGTGCCACTATCGTGTGAGCACCCACCTAACACCAGCTGAAATTTTGCTACCATCACATTTTTCGCCTCGTGTGAACGTAGTCTTAGTGTTTTCCACCCATCAACACAACCCGTTTTACCCCCTGCCTACCCATCATACCCCTGCAGACCCTACTCATTACAGAGGAAAATAACGCTTCCAAAATTAAGGAGGGACGACTGCAAAGTCAAGTCGGAGGCCTATTGGAATTTTATAAAGTTGTTGCATAATTTTTGCGGAATGATTTTTCAAACAGTTGATATGTCTCTTGACTCATTTGCGTGTTAAATCCTTTATTGCAAAGGTGCTTTCCGCTCTGGAAAGGGGTTGGGTAAAAGTGCAAGGTTGGACACGAGGGAAGAAGACTGCGTTAGATTCACACAAATTAAAAAGGCAAAATTTTATCAGTGAAGAATTTCCTCAATTACCAACAATGCATAAGACGGGCTTAAAATAATACCGTATTGATAATAATAATTCCCAAAAATAGATGATGTACCAGCAATACAAAATATTCTCGTTACTAAATAACATAAAGATCCAATTAAAAAATGTGATCAGGGTGAAACAAAGTGCAATGTGTACGAGAAGAACGAGGGCTATAAACTTGATGGGAAATGCCTTTTAAAGTTCTAATAGGAATTGACCTCTCAGAAAGAAGTATTTTTGCGACGTTACAAAATGGCGAAACTTAAGGGGAATGTGCAATGGTAAATAGGCTTGCCTATAAATAGAACAAAGAAAACACTCAGACACAGCATTGTTTCTTTGGCTATCCATTGTTCACGGAGCGTGTGCAACTTCGATTTGAATGGGATATTTCTAGATTGTTTTGCTCTTTGCAAATGCAAGCTTTTACCTGCAGTCCGTGTATTTTGCAAATGCATAGAACATTCAGAAAGGTCTCAAGAGCCCTGAAAAGAATGGGGAAAATCAAATCAACAGAATATCGAGTGGCAGTGTGGCAGTGCAATGGCCCAGGGGGGTCACTTGAACTTTTTATATACGGGGGGGTCCATCCGCAATTTTCAAAATTCACCTAAAAGTATCAACTGAAATTTTACTGACCCTAAAGTATCAACTAAAAATGTTTAATGAGACCCAAAAATATCAAAGAAAAAACCTTGCAACTGAGCACATAAAAAACTATATTGATAGTAATTTAGACTGATAGATATTATAATTACATCTCACACCCTTTATTTCATGACCCTTCGTGTCAACTTTAGGGGTCTAAGTGTAATGATGCTTGTTTGGCAACGTTAAAGTTGACCCTTTTCTCTGATTTTGTTTTAAGAAATTAACCCCTTTTGCAGGTTTTATCTGACAAATGTAGAGAATATTGCCCCATTTTACAGAATTACTTTGAAAATATATAAGATAGGACTTATCAAGAAGGGTGATAAATAGTTGGGTGAATATATCAAGGCCCAGATAATGCTACTACCTTGCAAATGTGTGATACTTTAGTTATCATGTTACTGGAAAAGCAATCTAAAGTACATAACAGAAAGACTACTGCTGCAATGCAAATGATGGCAAAAACTGTTAACAGAACACATTTAGTATGAATGCATATTTGCAATTAACCTAAGAGGTAAAATACGATGACAGCTAATTTAACAAGCATTTATGATTAGTCTTACATTATTTGGAAATCCTCCTGAATGAATCTCCCCCAGTTTGCATTCTTTGATTTTGGCGCGGGGAAGTTTTTGGCACGGGGAAGATTTCGGCGCAAGTGCGGCTGGGAGCAGTCAAAGTGGCGTGGGGAAGATCTTCCCCGCGCACTACAAAGAATGCACACTGGAATCTCCCTAGCAAGATTGTAGTAAAACAAACATTTAGTTGCCAAATATTTGGTAAAGCATACAGTAGGGTCTGCAGGGGTAAATGTGTAGGCTGGGGTAAAATGGGTAATGCTGATTGCCAAAAAAACGGTAGATTGTGAACTGTTCAATCAACATTCAATACTTCAAGGAAGGGAAGGTATTCCCAACAGATGTAGCTCGAGAAAATCTGCATATGAAGATTTTTCTAAAATTCATTCATATATTTTTGTCTTACCCATTTTACCCCACCCAAGCTCCACCCATTTTAACCCAGTAGACCCTATCCAACAAAAAATACGAGCGTTCACGAATCTGGCTTCAGTTGGTAGACCTGTGCTAGGCCTACTAATATCAAATTAGCTAACTATTATTTAGTAGGCCAGACCCATTCTACTGACACATACAAAATAACGGACAAATGCATTAGTGATGAACTACCCAGAGCTTGTTAAGCTAAACAGAAAATTTATAAACAAAAGTGAACTCTTACCCAACCATATAACCAAGCTTTAAACTCAAAATAAGAGGTAGACAACATTTATCTATCCATAATCGAGAGCCATCTTTGTGTAAATAGCAACAACAACCACACCAACTATGATTTTTGGCGCGAAAAATCTAAAAGCCGGGCCAACCTGACCTTTTGGATTCTGAAAATGGCAAATGAAAGGTAATGTGTCCCATACAAGTAGCTAGCGATAATGAATGAATAACCTGTATCTTGTATGTGTCTTTTCCGTACGGAGGATCGGAAAACCATGTTTTTACGGACGTTGAAAGAAATTACAACTGTTTTGCATCTGCTATGCATTGGTTAAACTCAAAAGTATCAACAACCTATATTTTGGAAATCAACTACCCATAAGTATCAAAAGATACATTTTTCAAATCAGGTACCCAAAAGTATCGGATCACAAAGCAAATTCTTACCCAAAATTATCGGATGGACCCCCCCGTATATAAAAAGTTCAAGTGACCCCCCTGGGTGCAATGGAGTGAATCTGACTTCCACAAACGAAGATTTTTAATACTGCCAGGGCTGCAGAAGCACGTTGTCATTACAGTACTGCTCTACAAATTATGAAGCATGGAGAATCCGCCGAAGTTGCTGAAGTATTGACTTCTTTCAAGCATTGGAATAGGAGTAAGAAGATTAGGCTAGCTACTGCCGAAGGAAACGATTCCGGAGAAGCATGGAGTTCAAACGTTGTTAAAATTGCTAAATGCTCAAGCAAAGACTGAAAGAAAAGGTGAGTGACACTCGACACAGTATTTTGGAACACTTCTTGTTTTCTCTAGGTTATTTACCGGGTGACCCAAAAAAAAACTTCACGAGCTAGTACATCGCGTCTTGCTTTACCGAGACCAAACGATATCAACATGACGTTTCCAACCGCATTTAGCTACTAGTTCGAAAGCACAGCTACCTTTTGAGATGAACTTTTGATTTCAAGAAGGAACAGTTTTGTCGTACAGACTTTCTGAACCAGAAATCGGCGAGGTAACTCTAGCCAAACCACTGATCTGAAATCAGCATTCTGTTTCTAAAAGCAAAAGTACAACATAGACTAGTGTCTTTTGCGGCTATTTTCAATAACGATTGGACGGATACCATGCTTGTTCTCACTTTTTGATAAAGATTGGACGATGCTGACTCAGTTTTCTGCATTCTAGCATTGTTTTGCCCTTGTGCAGATACGCACACCTCTATAGGGCTTTGGTAGGGTTTTTAGTTAGGATCCGTAGGGTATTTAGTTAGGATCAGTATAGGCACAGGTGTGCGTATCTGCACAAGCGCCCATTGTTTTGCAATATTACTAAGGGTGTGTTTGATTGGTGCCAATTCTGAAAACGGTAGACTTGTTAGACTTGGAATTTGTGTTTTGTAATGATTGACTACGAAATTCTCAAAACAGTAGGTTTGGTAGGTTTGGAAGGCCCTCTGAATCTTCTACTCCAAAAGGCAGAAGGTTTGGTAGACATTGGAGAGATTTTTGTTTTCATTAGCGAATCGTAATGGTGAATCCAAAACCTAACCGTTTTAAAGATTTTTGTGCTTGATTGGGAAATATATTTCCGTCTCTTCGAAGTCTATACTGTTTGTTTCCAGAATTTGGTAGGTTTGGAATTACCATTCAAACACACCCTTCTTCAAGTGACCAGGCAGTCAAAACGTTATAGATCCGGTCCAATATGGGGCGACAAGACTCTATACCAAACTAAATATGAAATTAAATAGACAAAATAGTGCTTTAAAGTCAAGATATTCAGAAAAAAACACATACAAATCTGAGTTCATTGTTTTCTACGGCCGTTCTTAGTCAGCGACCAGTCTTGCCTGTGTCCACGCATTGCGCACAATTTTCTCAACTTTAGCTGCGTCTGGATGGAGCAGAATATGAGGGGCAGCGAACCCTGGTACCCCTCCTTCTCCTTCGCGTTCTGATGCCTTGGCATCTTTGTCCTCCACGAACATCTCCAGGGAGAATCGCTTGCAACAACAGCAGAAGAAATAATTTTCTTTCAATTCGAGGTCCTTGAAGAATCTGAAGTCCATGTATTCGGTTGAAACTGAAAGAAAAGAAAATTGCAAGAAACTTGAAAACCAGAGTGAGGTGTGGTAACTTTTTTAGGGGTTTATTGGTGAATTTGTTAAGAAAGCCGAACAGATATTTAGAAAATACTAGTTGATTGTGAGTTTAAAAATATCGCCAATTTGAAGCCCTTAAGCTTTTTGGTGGTGGTTAATCTTGCAACAAGGTAACTGCTTTTTTTAATAACAGATCTTTGTTATAGATATTAACGAAATCGGGCATTTCTTTCGGAAATTTTCAGAAAAAAAATTTCATTCCTAACGAATCAATTGTTCATATTACATTATTGCAATATGATAAAGCAGGCTTCATCCTTGCTGTAAGGCAGATAAACGGCATAAATTTGATTTGTTGGGGGTATTCAGCTCTTTTTGCATGTTTTTGGATCCACTTTTTGAGAGGACTGTTCTTAATTTCAGAACAATATTTTCGATTTGTAGGGGTCAACTCTAATCAATTAAAATGTATACCTTCCACGGGGGGGGGGGTTCTTGGCCAAATTTCGGATAGGGGTGTGCCGCGAGCATCTTCAAAATGGTACTGTTGGCTAGACCAATTTTTGTGAAAATGATACCCTTGGCTAGACTAATTTCTGGACCAAAAGTGCCATAATTTGCCGTTCTCTAGGCACAAATCACCAAAATTTCGCCTTCTCTAGACCAAAATCACCAAAATTTGGGGTTTCTAAACACAAATTAAGAGAATTTGGCCTTTCCTGGACGAAAATTGCCAAAAATTATACCCTTGCCTAGACTAAAATTGCCAAAAGCATACCCTTAGCTAGACTAGACGTCCAAAAAAAGTATACCCTTGAGCGCGGCACATCCCCAGGTACCTTTACTATGGAAGAACCCCCCCCGTGATACCTTCCTTCAGTAATAAGCAGGGGAGTAGTGGCACCTGTAGATTAGGGGGGGTAAAGATCCACGATTTACCGAAAAAAGACAAAAGTTTAATCATGC
>REGM01000003.1:414564-435158 GCA_004194415.1 Aurelia aurita
ATGAGGAATGAAATATCATTATAGATATGGAATTGAGATGCAACTCCAGAACGAGGCCATCCAAGTTTCAGAAAATGGCGCCCATTTCATTGAAGAAAGGCATAATCGACGATCTTGCGGGCAACTTGATATGCACCATAACAAAGTTGGAGCCAGGAACTGATAATTTCAAGATATCTACAGACTTTGCGTTGTCAAATTTCAGATTTCATCGCTTTCTTGATGTCAATTCAAACGAAATTTCCAGAAGATTGCAGGGCCTAAAAGAAAAATTTATCATCAGTTGCAAAGACTACAAAGCAAAGCAGTTGGTATCTTTGAAAGAGCAATATCTGAATTCACCATTTTCCTCGACAACGTTCTCTAAAAATACTGAGTCACATTTTGGTGTTTTATCATTGCTGTTAAACCTCTCAGAATCTCCAGTAGATCATGTTTATGTTCCAGCTAAAAAGCCTGAAGTTGTGGAAAAGGAGGAGATAAATTGGACGGAATATCTTTTAGAAGGGGAAGAGGAATTGAAGCTTGGTATTTGGTGCAGTGATGAACATCAATATGACACAGATGATGATGATGATGATGATGAAATTGGTGCAATTATTTTTGTGGAGCAAAAGACAGAACACGAGAAAAGCTTACAACGAGTGGTTGCAAGTGAACTTGTATCCCATTTAGGTATAATTTTGCTCATCAATAAAAAGGAATTGCAAAAAAACTTTATTTGAAACTTGTGTTGAATTACAGAACTATTTGCTAAATTTTTTGATCTGACACTGGTCACAGTGGATCATCAGATAGGATCTAAAAGAGAATGAAAAATTATGGAAACAGTGCACTCATTTGAAATTAACCAACCAGAGAGGCCACTAAGTTTATGTATAGTCAAATGTGATGATTTGCTTGCTGTGATCAGTGTCAGATGAAAGTATTTAGCAAAATGATTCCATAGCCTGCGCGCAGACCCACATAATATTGGGTCTGCGTGCAGGCTAATGATTCCACTACGAACATGATTTTCAAGTTTTACAGCACCCAAACATTTTTCAATAAACTATACAGTAGGTACTATTGCACAATAGAAAATTGCGCTAAACAGGGCCGTAGGAAGCATTTTAAACTTGGAGGGGCACGGCACTTCAAAGGCATTTTTTTCATAAAGCTAAAGGGGCATTTCCTTGTTACCATCCATGATCCTTTGAGTCTTGTGGTAAATCAAATCGATCAAGATTCTTTGAAATGCAAAGGATCATGTCGAAAATTCCCTGATGCCATCTTTAGCGTAATAGTCTATTTGCAACAGGCAAGTTTGGCCAACATCTCAGTTCTTGACAAAATGTCTTGCATGCAAACTAAAATGATACAATCCTGCGGGCATGAAGTGTTTGTGGTTTCTAATGCACAGGAGAATTTCTGACATAATGTAGGCCTTGCGCACATTAACATGGTTTTCCTGCCTAAGAATTCTTGAGATTATTTTTAGTTTTTTAAGAATTCTTGTTTAAAATATTTACAGCCTTTCTTATGGCTCAAGAATTCTTATGAGAATGTGAAGAATTCTTGAAAATTCTTGAGAATTCATGTCATGTTAATGTGTGCAAGACTTGTATTATACCACAAAAAGACTTGTATGTACACCTTGTCCAATTCGCAGCAGGCCAGTTTTCAGAGCATCTTCTGTTCTTTACAATTTCACATCCCAAACTTAAGTGATACAAGCCTGTTCACATAAGTAATTGTTTAGTTTATCATGCGCAATATTCTTAATTGCTTTCTAGAAACCATTTTTATTAATTTTCCATCCTAGAAATCGAAAAAGAAGAGAAAGACCTTGAATGGCTGCAACAAAATGTTGTGCATCAATACTGGAAGGGAGAAACTACATGTTTGCCCACTAATCAGGACAGTGGCACAGAGCTAGACGAAAGCCAAATGTTCAACACTTTGCAAGTTGCTCTTTTGGAGAAAAGTGATTCAAAGACTTTGACTGAAGCCGTTTTCATCAGGGAAACACTTTGGATGCTACAAGGAATAGAAACAACTTTTGTGTACAGGTAAGTGAACTCATTCTAAGGACTTTTCCCTTTTTTCTTTGAAGATAGGATGAGCTGAGGTGCTTCCTATGTGGCATAAAGGTTGGTTGATAAACAGATGCTCGGATATTGTTCTCCAAAAATCTCACAAAAATCTGAGAAATAGGTAAAAAATACCACCCCTATTTGACAGGCAGTTCCCTCATCATCATTCATTGAATTAACCGCGGAATTAACTTGTCAAATGCTTTGTTGAATGGCGAGGATTTTTTTATAAATTTGATAATTTACCCCGTCTAAATTGGATCTTTCTTTCCAAAATTATTAGCAATTTTCTGAAAAAGATTGCTTTTGGAAGCTTGCATAAACGCATGGACACTGCGATAGTACTTCAGCTGCAGCTGTGACAAGAACGCACATACTGTATATAATGATCTTGAGAGACTTGAAAGCGAAACACAAAAATCATTGAACGAAAACGTTATCTCAAGAGGAACGAATGGGCAATTTCTGCGAGAGAAGAAAGTTTCAAAATTTGGCAGAAAAATTTTCAGCCATTTTGCATCTGCTTGGAAATGTCATTTGAAATCCCAATTTGAAATCCCAATTGGAAGGAAATATCGATCCAGGCAGGTAAAACCCATCGAAATCTAGACTTTTTAACGAAACATTTAGCAACTTATTTCTGTAAATAACCATGAACGCACAGCCTATAAAATGGGACCATCTATTTACTCTCCTAGGTGTAGCATTTACTCTCCCAGGCGTAAGATTTTCTTTCGAAAGTATATCCTTCCATTCATAAAAACAAAATATAATAAAAGAAAAACAAGAAAAGAGAGCATAAATGTTATTTTTTGCAGACATGCAGATCAACGATACTCAATAAGAACTGATGTTTCAATGAGCCACCTCAGTCAAGCAACGTTACATAACATTCTCCTTTCATTAGCTTCAACTGGCAACAAAATCCAAGAGCTGAAAGCATTCGTTGCAGATTCCTCTGATACGCGTTTGCCAAATATCAGGACCATTAGATCATTCGGTTACGCCATCAACTGCTTTTTGAAGAGTACGAGAAAACAGTTATCTGAAATCGAACTAGAAATCGTGCAAGAAGACAAAGTGTTTACTTTTCTCACTTTGAAGCAAAAGACAGATCCAATCTTAGCCAATGTTGACTTGATTTGCGATCTTTATAGATCTTGCATCGTGGAAATTAAAGGTACTGAGATAGCAGCCAACGATAAAGCAGTTCATATTATTGACACGATTTATAAGACACTGTGCCGCCTTGATGCACTTGGGGCATGCGCTGATGACCATTTCTCAGTCATCTTGCCTATGTTTCTAGAAACGATTCGGCCATTCCTCGTCGATATAGGCAGCTGGCTGTCCACTGGCAAGCTACCCATAGTGGGATCCGAGGAGTTCTTCATCTACGAAGATGATCAAGTCACTGTAGAAGATTCCGAATCATGGCGAAATCGCTTCCGGGCTCGAAATCGCGCCGGCGAACAAGGGAACGCAGAGCTTGCTGTACCGGTATTTCTATTAGCCGTTGTCGACAAAATACTGCTTACAGGAAAATCTTGTGGCATATTGGAGCAAGCTGTGAATGATTTCAAGGAGTCACCTACTTCCGCGTTTGAAGATCAGTTCTACCAGAAATTCTTAGAATCAATGGGTATTTCTTGGAAAACCAAAAACACGGAAGTAAATAAGAGTATCCTCACTGTTGCAACTAAAGAAACACTGGTTATGAAACAGGGCTTTAATCAGCTTTTGAGTGAGAATTACCTTGTTATGTTTCAGCGTCACTTCGAGAAGTTCAACAATGCAAGCACCCCTGAGAGCAGATTCAAAAGCTTTCAAGATGTTTTCCTGGAAAATGCAACCGGAAATCCTAAACTGTCGCCGTGTAGAACTCCGCTAAAGATAATGTTCGAATCGCCCCTCCACGAGCTGATTGATTCGCGGTATAAAGAAGCTTCGAATTCATTGCTTGTTCTGTTGAAAGATCGCTTCAAGTTTGAGGAACATCTTGCCATAGTGAAGAATTTCTTTCTAATGGAAGCCGGCGATGTTGTGAACGTCTTCTACTCTGAAGTATTTTCCAAGCTACGCGCAAACGAATACTGGCAGAACATGTCGTACTTAACAAACATTCTAAACGAATCACTGATTTTGCGTTTTCCGCAGCTCATAAACAAACTGACAGTTGGTATTAAGGCACCGTCAGAGTCGCGAAAAATCACGAAAAATGCTTCGAATGTCCAATCTATCGATGTCATATTTCTGCATTATGAAATGCAGTGGCCATTGACAGTTATCTTTGATAGCAAAGCAGAGCAGACTTATAACGCGGTTTTCAGTTTTCTGCTGCAGGTAAAACGTGCGTTATGGTCGCTAGAACAACTTCGGATAAATGAGTTGCTTCCTAAAGCTAAAACCAGAGAAGATCAATTCAGTGACACCGAAAGCGAGGCTGGAAGCTATGGCAACAAAGCATTCAGTGGAACAAAGAATCCTGCAGAACTCAGACAGAGGCTGTACATCCTCAGAGTGAGGTTGATGCATTTTGTGCAGTCATTTCATGTATACATCATGACCAGAATTCTCCACACTTCTGGCCTCGAATTCAAAATGCAGCTAGGAGAGGCTATGGATTTCGAAGAGATTTTAACACTTCATCAGGATTTCTTGGAGAAAGTTTACGATCGATGTCTTTTGAGCCCGAAAGTCGGTTTTGCTAAGGAAGCAATCACAAGAATTTTGAATCTCAGCTTAAGCTTTCAAAAGCAATGGGATTTTGGTTTGGAGAGAATCAAGGAAAGTGACATTGATGCCATCGAAAACGAATTTGACAGATGTGGACATTTTATTCAATCTTTCTTGAACAATTTAACCAAGAGAGGATCATTTCCTCATCTAGAGTTGCTTGCACTTTCTCTTCGATTGTAAGTAGATGTGGGAACTTTGCAACCTTAGTCGAGAGAAACTAAATACAGTTGAATTCCCAAATAATGAACACCGATACACCGAAATTCCCGGTATAACCAAGGGCGCCTACCTCGTATGAATTGGGTTTATTCGCGGTCCTGTTTTCGTGACATAGTACACCGAGCAATTGCTGTCTTGTTAATCTATACTTAACGGTGATTTTCAAATTCTAGCGTCTATCAGTGTTGACCAATCAAAAAGCGCCCTGTCTGGTTCCCTGTGGTCGTCTCTTATAACAGTTGATATCGCATTACATCAACACCTGAATCTGAAACCACAAAATTATAAAACGACTACAATACAGCAATTGCTGTGTGAACTATGTCACGAAAACAGGACTGCGAAGAAACCTAATTCATACAAGGTAGGCGCCCTTGGTATAACGAACAAAATGAGTGGCTCCTTCACAACAAATTCTTTATAAATTCTTTCTGATTCCCTTGAATATTCGTTATACGGAATTCAACTGCAGTTGTATTAATATGTAAATAAGATGTTTTTTTGGAATTAATCCGCACACTTTCTTCCCGTTGTTCAAAGAATATATTAGCCATAAGGATAGTTGTCGTAAGAGATGGGTCATTAATACTTGCCGGGGAGGGGGTGGAAGACATCTGGGAGGGGGGACCAAATATTTACCTACTCAAAGAGAGGGGAGACGAAAAATAAAGCGCACCTCAAGGAAGGGGTATGAAAATAATTTGAGGTAAATCCTGATAATTTCTAAAAACTAGTTCTTCAGGAATTAAAACATAGTTGTTCAGTTTCTATATACACAAGTTTATATATGTATTGGGAGGGGGGTTGAAAAAATATTTTCTGCAATGTTGGAGGGGGGACGAAAATTTTCGCGTAAATCAGAGAGGGGGGACGAAAATTCCATCAAATATTTGCAAATGTCTTCCACCCCTCCCCGGCAAGTATTAATGACCCGTCCATAAGTCTTTGCTCCGTAGAAAAGATTTTGCAATTTGTTTTAATTAAACCTGACTTTAAATAGTATTTATGTGATATCATGTTATTTTCATTCCGTTATACGTTCAAGAAACTGTCAGTAAAGCGTGTCAATGGCCCAGGGCCCAGACCAGATGCCTGGAGGTCATGCTTAGTAGGATCGAATTTTGGATTGATGTGCCGGTTTCCTAGGTAACAAATCACTTGAGATGCTATTCATTGAGCACCGCCAGTTTTAAATAAATAGACCATTTTTTGAAAAATTGGTATAAAGTCGGGTGTAAATTTTCGAAAAATTGGTATCGGGTATACATTTCCGAAAAATTGGTATGAAGAACGGGTATCTTTTTGAAGCTTGAGTGGCACGTCTCCAACCAAAATCTGGTCAAGTGCCCCCTCTGGTGGGTACCAGAGACTCGGAAAGGAATTCCTTTTAGGTACCCAGGGTAGTAAAAACCTGAATTGCCAACCTTTTCACAGCCAGGCAAGAATCCCTTTCTAGCAAATGTAATTGCTGGTTTTTTTCAACTAATGGATGAGATTTTATCGAGAAAAGTAAGTTAATGATTCAATTGACATAACCATTTATGTATAGCCATGTACTGCAATAACCTTACAACTAGCAAGTTGGACTTCAAGGCATCTTAGGTCTTGGGCCGCTGAATACATACATCACAAAAATTGATCACAAATCGTGTTTTACTTGCCTACTAAAACAAAATACATTACCAAATACATTCTCATACGTTGTAAAAGCTATTATACTGCAAAGATGTGTCCTTATAATGCATGCGTTCGCCGATAAAATGAAAACATATAAAAAACCCGAACCAAAAGTAAACTATATATTTTAGCATGATAAAATGGTCAATCTTAGTTAGAAGTATAAATGAAAATAGGGATTAGCACTTACTGCTACTACTATGACGTCACACGCAGTTAGTACTGCACAACGTGTTTTACAATGCTACACCAGTTTTTCCTATCATGTGTTAGTTCCAATAATCTATTCAATGTTTTGGTTGCATTGGAAAGATCTAGTTTTATTCCGATGGTGTTCAAATCTTGCCGTATGGTTTGCATCTAGGTCGTCTTTGGTCTTCCCCGTGGCCTAAGGTCAACCCGTTTTTCATATTATTGCCACATTTGAGCTTTTTCCTTACAACGGAGCGGAGGCCTTCGTCGACCAAAAAGTCCACTTTTTTTCAGTATGATTATTTCATCTCATAGCTTCTGCAAAAATCAAACTCTGTCAAAATTTTGAGGAGTTTGAAATAAAATGGCAGTAGTATCGCTGAAAAAGTGAACTCTGTACGATTTTTGTTACCGTGGTCCCTGTATTAATTATAATTCGATGTTTCTACTAAGAAGTCTTGTAGACACATTACAAAATCAAGAAATAGAAAGAATGGAAAAACGAGGTGTTCCTACAGCAGTTTGTTCCTCCCTGTTTCACTGTGCCCCGTTTTCCTGGTATTCCTGTGTCCTGCGAATTTGAGTGACAGTGAACAATACTAACCTTCACGGGCATAGGGACACAGGGAGGAAAAAACTGCTGTAGGAACACAACTACCGCGTTTCTTAAAGCCCATGGTCTATTCTTCCAATTTCCCGAGGACATTTAACTCCCTCCTTTTCGAATGCGACACAGTTTCCCTGAACTCAAACACAGCTTTCTGCCATTGTATGTTGGAACACGGGTATATTTATCACATTTTATCCCATTCCCTCAATGTTCAAAAGGGGCGGAGGCAAAGCGATTAGGGGTAAACATAAAACCTTCTTAGAGATTTATTCCTCAAAGCATAAGTTATCTTTAAAAATCTATTTTGGTACATGGAAACCCTGAACTGCACAATAGTTAAATTTCATGTTCATTATACTCTCCTTCGCGAGGTTTCTTTATATGTTCCGCAGTTCCGTGATCCGCAGTTCCGTGGTCCGTGATTCCGTGGTCCGTATGTTCATTACACAACGGAATAGCTCAAAACTACTTTAAACTGCGATATCTCTCGAGGACCATGTCATCCAGTCTGTAATATTCTCTACTGTAAATTTTGCTGGGCAGATTTGATCTGAAACAGCGTGTTGCGTTTGAAGGGAGAGAAATGCTGCATGTAGTCCGGCTTTTACACATGTGTGAGGATCGTCGCCACGGAGGATACTGGCTATCATTGCTCCTGCAAGGCTGCGAAGGAGAAAAAGATTTATTTTGAGGTGGCATTGAGAAAGCATCATATTCGTAATTTAACTTAAAAGCCTTCCACATGAAAATTGCTGCAAACCGATCTCAAAGATTCTTACCTTAAAGACCCGTTGTCAACCATGATCCTTTGTGCGCGAAATGAAAAGCAAGACAAAGAGAATTTAGGCCGAAAACGACTTTCAGATAATACGAAAGTCGACTTTGGCGCCACAAAGGATCATGGTTAGCAATGGGTCTTTAATCTATCGATAAAAGTCTTATATTATAGGGTAGGGTGGGGTAATGTGGGTCTACGGGGTAAAGTGGGTCTATTAAGCTTTTTGCTAAAACTATACTTTCTCGTCAACTCGAAGAAAAGGTGGCTATTTTTCTTGTAATGTCTACATAATAAGAAGCCTTTTTATATGAAACATTCGTCTTAGATGTATCTCCATTCGCTTTATAAAATAATTTTAGTGAACGGCCTACTGTGTGGAAGAATTTCAAAGCCGAGAAGAACTTTCCCCTGCCATTGTTATTTTGCTTTCCTGGTCCATTAAATGAATATGAGGTGAAAGTTTGGACTTTTACAAGTGAAATAACGTTTATTTCAAAGTCATTGAAGCGATAAATACTTTTCTGCATATTTTTTTACTAAATGGGGTAATGTGGGCCTACTGAGAATTCAGCCATAGCTCAAATTCAACGAAGCCTTGACTTGCTTAAAATTTCGCACTTATATTCATCCTGCCACGTTGTTTTGTTTCTAAAATGTGAAAAAGGCTTTGCTTTTACTGCAAGTGCTGTCTTGTAACCAGTAAAAGTGCCAAAACAAACTGCAAAAGTTTTTATTTGATCATTACTATCAAATTCGATCACGGCCTTCCAAGTCAAAACGATGGTGGATCACCGCATAAGGACAGCAGTTTTATATTCGTCGCGAGTACGGCATTGCTTGCGATAAAGGGCAAAGATTGGCATTTTATCAAATAGAAAATAGTTGGGGAATATGATTCCATTGATTTTTTGATCATTTACCTTTTTCATAATCCCCTATTATGCGAGTTTTGAAAATAGACCCACTTTTCCCGCTCGTCGGGAAATGTGGGTCTATTTTAGTTGCCTAAAAAGATAATTAAAAAAAAATATCCAACTGCGTCTATCAGAGCTGAGATTTTTTGGGATGAAACAAGAAGCACTGAATGTCAATTAAACGAAAAGTTTGAAAGTATTTGCATTTTATTGTCGTTATTATTGTCGTATGCTATGTATTTTGAGATTTTGCTCAATTTAGACCCACATTACCCCACCCTACCCTATTTAGAGACCAAGACTACGTTCACACGATACCGGCACAATTTTAAAACGGTGAAAAATGTGACGAATGGCCTCCCGTTCACACGAAAACGGCACATTTTTTGCCGGCAGATTTTGAAAACGGTAGATTTTGAAAACGGCATCGTGTGAACACTCGAAAACGGAACATTTTTCGACGCTTTCAAAATGAGGCTGATCGATTCTTGAGGAGTAGGTACATTTCTTTGGCATCAAATTCTTGGGAGATTGCGACAAGTTGGTTAACGTCAAATTTCCTACCGTTTTCAAATTGTGCCGGTATCGTGTGAACGCTAGCTAAAATTGTGCTACCGTCACATTTTTCACCGTTTCCAAAATGTGCCGGCATCGTGTGAACGTAGTCCAAGTCTGAGTATCTTCGTTAGTATTTAGGTCTTGAAAAGGCAAAATATCATAAAGTTCTTCGTGATATCCAAGGGTGGGCATGTTGCAGTGAGGACAGTGCTCCCATATATGTCCACATAACCGGTATATACTATGTTAATGTCTGTCCCTAAAATCAGGTTTATTTTGAACTCTTTTCAACAATATCATGTTGCAACTTGCACTGTTCATGTTCTTGGATGTTGGTCAATATTTGTCCTCAAAATTGGGTTTTATCGGAGTATTATAAAAATGTAGGTCCCCAAAACCAGTCTACTGGTACGCTGAAAAATGGGTTGGTGAAATCGTTTTTGAAGACATACATAGGACCACCAAAAACACAGCACATGCCCACCCTTGGATATCTTGGTAAACGTGATCGTAATCTGATATCGGCTTGACAGCTTTTCTAGGCCTATACAAAAGGCTTGTCAGGGTTTTACCCACAAGAGCATCTGTAATAATTGGTTTGTTTTAAAGAAAGAGAAAAATTTTCAAACAAAGATCTGAAAACAGTGTCTTGCAATGTAGCTCATAAAAGACGAAAAGTCACCAAATATCTTCAACATAAGGCTTTTCTCAACCTTGATACAACGGTCATTACTCCTGCGTCGACACTGTATTAGTCCCTCAAATCGGTCGACAGTTGAGATTGTGAGAAGACCGTTCGGGGTCTGGGGACGAGGTTGGGCTTTTCTCAGAATATGCAACATCTGTACGATCATTTGGATTTTCACAATCCAATAGGAAGATAATCTTGAATTCCTTTGCATGATAAAATTTGAGGAAGATTCTGAAGGAATTCTCAATAAGACTTACCAATCTCCAGCCCCAGAAACTGACTTTATACTCGCTCTCGGCAACAAATCTTCATTCATCGATGGATAATGCGTCGCGGATACTAGGCCTAATTTCTCAATTCTCCCTTCTAAATGCTCTTTCAACGGAAACTTTTCATCGCAGAGTTCATCTCTTAAAATCAATACACCATATCGTCCAAGCGTTACCACCAAGCAGTTTAGCGTGCCTAACACATGTCGACCCATTCTAACACACACGTTGATAACTTGGTCCTCTGAAGGCCCTTTGAAATCAAATGGTCCGTCACTGTTAAAATTCACCATGCCCTCTTGTTCTCGCCGTAATGTAGCGTGTATGTTCTGTAATTCTCGTTTGTTCGGTGAGACGTAGGTAATTGCACTGTAAAGGTCTGTTGTAAAGGGTTTTCTTGCTTTTGAGATGTCTGCTGGCTCAAACCACACTGCAAATATAAGTGGGAAAATGTATCAATAATTTATTTAAAAAGGCCTAAAACTATTGTTGGCAAACGAGAAGTAATCCAGGCTACGTGCGTAAATACCGTATCCATTTTTTGCAGGGCATAATTGATCAATGACTGGGCAAATTTGGACCAATAAAACTGTGATCTATAGTAGATAAATTAACTCAAGGCTTTGCAATTTTCTCTGATTTTTTGCCTTTGTTGTGTGTCAAAAACGTTTCTTGAAAACATCTTAATCTCCCCTGGCTCTGGAAAAACAAGAGAACGTCAAGAGAAAGATTGAGCCACCGTCACACAATAAATTGATAGATTGCCTACCTTCTTGCCAACACATTATCNAATGCGTCGCGGATACTAGGCCTAATTTCTCAATTCTCCCTTCTAAATGCTCTTTCAACGGAAACTTTTCATCGCAGAGTTCATCTCTTAAAATCAATACACCATATCGTCCAAGCGTTACCACCAAGCAGTTTAGCGTGCCTAACACATGTCGACCCATTCTAACACACACGTTGATAACTTGGTCCTCTGAAGGCCCTTTGAAATCAAATGGTCCGTCACTGTTAAAATTCACCATGCCCTCTTGTTCTCGCCGTAATGTAGCGTGTATGTTCTGTAATTCTCGTTTGTTCGGTGAGACGTAGGTAATTGCACTGTAAAGGTCTGTTGTAAAGGGTTTTCTTGCTTTTGAGATGTCTGCTGGCTCAAACCACACTGCAAATATAAGTGGGAAAATGTATCAATAATTTATTTAACAAACGAGATAAACTATTGTTGGCAAACGAGAAGTAATTCAGGGTACGTGCGTAAATACCGTATCCATTTTTGGCAGGGCATAATTGATCAATGACTGGGCAAATTTGGACCATAAAATTGTGATCTATAGTAGATAAATTAACTCAAGGCTTTGCAATTTTCTCTGATTTTTTGCCTTTGTTGTGTGTCAAAAACGTTTCTTGAAAACATCTTAATCTCCTATGGCTCTGGAAAAACAAGAGAACGCCAAGAGAAAGATTGAGCAAACTTCACACAATAAATAGATAGACCTTCTTGCCAACACATTATCCGAAACCATATTTTAGTTATATCATCCAAACAAAATTTTCTGATGTAGCGTTTGTCAATGCAAGAGGGTCTATCACTAGTAGCACGGTCTGTTCAGGAGAGGCCCTAAAAGGTGCGTTTTCAGAAGAACACTAAAAGGACACCATACCAATGAAAGCAATCGGAGAATAACAGTTTCGAATAATTAACAATAAGATTACCGGGTACTGAATGTTTCTTGCAAAGTGCTAAAGCACTTTCGATTGCTTGTGTTGTCAAATTTCCATCAACTAAAACAATCGGTGCATTCTTTATATCCTCTTCAAAATCTTGAATCTGAAAAAGGAAAACCAGTGAGAATTTGCATGGAAATTGTCAACTTTGGATCATATCTGCTCCTTTGCTGAGAAAAAGAAACACGATCTTCCATTAGCTCCATCCAAGTTTCAATTCTTAAATTTTGTACGATAGTTCTTTTTCACCAATCAAAATTCTCTAACTTGGAGTAATCTCGTATCCACCACATCTACGATAATATACCACCCCGTTTACGCGCATCCACCACTATTACGCGTATAGGTTTGCTAGCGTGAGTCTGTTCTTCCTCTTTAACTAGACCATATTTTGAGTGCTGAATCCGAATCTGGAGTCGTAAATTTTGTACAATGGGATTAGAAAAAAATTTCCACCTTCAAAAAGTCTATCAACAAAACTGATCTCTCTTCACTTGAACACCTCTTCTCCTACCCTTTTTGATGGTCAAAGAAAATTGGAAAAAAGAAGAAAAACTCACATATTCAGGAGATATTTGATCATGAATATCCATATCACCAACTCCCATTAATAGTTCACCTCCATTGTTCATTATTGCTGAATAACTTGCTGTCGAAAACTCAGGTGCTACCATTATTCCTCGGGTGTCCTGCAAGTAAATTTAAGTTCTGTATTTGATTTTGAAAATAGGTTGTACACTTACTGGAAACAGCCAATGAAAAACATCGTTTGCATTTCAGTTTGGTGGCAGTACATTTTCCCAATGTCTAGACCACTTCATTTCGAATATTTAAACAATTTTGTTCTCTTACTTTGGTAGATAAGGTACTTACGACATATGGTAAAGAGATTCGGATGCAAAAAAAAAAACGAGAAGATTTAGCACACTGAGGCCTTTCTGACTTATGTCGTCATCAGAGTGTGGCTTTAAAACAAAATTGTTCTCTTATATGATTTTCTTTTTTAAGTAAAAAAAAACTTCCATATTTTGCGAAATCATTGCATTTAAATTTTGGCACTTATCTTTAAATTTTCTTCTATAACCCTTTTTGAGCCACAATTGTTGTCGAAATATGACAATTCTGATGAAATTCAACATGCTTCAAAGTTTGCTAGCTCACGAATACAGAAAGGGTTGAATGACGTAAAGCAATAATTGTGAACATTTTCAGACATTTCAGGTCATTTTTGACTCATTTGGTAGTGTGTTTTAAACTCTAATTTTTCAAGACAAAGAGTATTTTTGGATAAACATAACTACCATCTTCAAATTGTTGAGATTTTCCATAATCATATCACCAGGAGAATCAACACCAATCGCTGATATCAACAGAGGATCATGATGTAATCGTGATAGGCATTCTGCAAACAAATCGATCAAATTGGCTTCAGTTATCAGCAATAGAACAACAAAAATTGCAAAAATTATCCTCTAAGAAACTGAAACAAGACATGACTCTACTTTTACAAACAGGATGCAAATTTGTCACTTGCGCAAAGGCCAGCCTCCACTGCAGTAGTTTTGGTCAGCAACCAGCGCACTAGACAAGCGCGCTGGTTGCCGACCAAAGACTACTACAGTGTAGGTCGAATGTTAGAGAGCATTCGCACCAGACGTCGAACAAAAACTACTGCAGACCTTACGACATAGCACTGATCGTTTTGATCGTTTTTCCAGTTTTCTCGCTCGGAATCTGAAACCGTTTTAAAGCCATCCTAGATATGTCGTTGCAAAGGCAAATAATTTTCCGCAGAATCCCAAATACATACCTAAAGCATTTAACCTAAGGTATAGACTCAGACAAGAATTGAAATGGGATATATTTAAGTATATCGAATTTGGCACACTTTGAAAAAGGTGCATGTTGATATTTCCCTTTTTATATATGATGAAAGTCCCCAACCATAACAAAGAAGCTTCTCACCAGCAATATTTCTTGCAACTCCTCCAAATGTCTGGTAAAGTTTTCCCTTGTTAGTGACCTCTGCCTGGATTGAAAATAAACCAGTCACAATTGTTTTCTTCAGCATGGATCTGATGTGCCATGATAAATCTCATAGCGTTACAATGCCCAGGGGAGGGGGTTCTCTATGGTACAATTAGGATAGAGGTGCTCAGGCTGGGGGTGCAAAACATCAACTCGAAACATAATTTCTGGCATAAAAATAGACCAACAAAATAATTTTTCTTACTCTACATACCCAAGAATTATGCAATCTGCATCTTAAATCTATAGAAAAGTGCCCTAACTTATAGATTTCACGTAATGTATTTGGATATTTAAGTTTTGTGATCCTGATACCGTTGCTTCATTGTAATTTTGTTTCTAAATCATCCTTTTCTCTATTTTGTTGTCGTAATTTCTCTCATATTTGAGACCCAAAAAATAATCCAGAATTTCATGAACCCAAATTTTTTTTTACAAATGACTGACCCTAAAAATAACTTTTTTCCAAATTCTAGACCCAAAAGTAACCTGAGCGTCCCTATCCTAAATATACCAGAGTACCCCCCCCCCCCCTCTGGCTTACAACGAAGCTCAACACAGTCTTGAAGGCTGTTAATCAAAATCAATCAAAAATAGGATGATATGTCATCTAATTCACTGCTTCACATAAATAGGGAGCAAGGGAAATTATTAAACGGGCTTTGGGGGGACTAGTTTATCAAACAAGTTTTATATATTCGAATTTGATTAGTTTCTCTTCGTGCACATTATAATTAGAAGCTTTATTCATTTTTCGGATCAGAATACTGGGCTAGTCTGCACTTTAGCGGACCAGCTTTCAATATGGGCAAGTTATGTGTCATGGGGTAAGGGTCAGGGTTAGGTTTTGGAAAAGGGGATTTAGGGTAAGTTAGGGTTAGTTAGGGTAAGGTAGAGGTAGAGCTAGTTGGGGTAAGGTAGGGTTTAGTTAGGGTTAGTAGGGTACAGTAAAAACCCGCATATAAGAACCTTCATTTATTAAGAACCTGCAGCCTGAAATTTGGGATTTCTAGCCCTATATATGAGAACCTTATCACCTTGATTTTTTCTTCAGGTTCTCAATAAAAGATTTTGGTTTGCACAACATTAAAGAAAAAACAAAATCGGTCATAAACCGGTCATAAGCCCCGTGTTAAGAACCTAGACCCTGATTTTGCAATACCCTCACATAAATAAGAACTCAAACAGGCTGATTTTAAAAACATAGGTTCTTATCCGGGCTTTTACTGTATTTGTTCAAGCACGTTCCCGAGAGATATGACATAAGGCTGGTCCGCTAAAGTGCAGTCATCCCGAATACTGAGTCACACCATCTTCAGCAGCCACATCAAACAAACTTTACATTTTGTTGGTTCTTTAATAATGATATTGTGTTCTAGGCTTCCTTGTGTGCTATTTTGTCGATACACCCAAGTATGTCACTTACCAATACATCGTAAGCGTCTGTTACCGCAACTAAATCAAAGTTACAACCACCAATAAGAACCTGCGACGAAGAACACAAAGAAATCTAGTGCTGCTGAAAGGCAGTGTATATCCGAGCAATCGTAAAAGATATCAAGGTTTGGTTTGTTCCTCTAAGAAGTACAAGAATTTTTGAAAAAAAGATGAAAGTCTGTGTGATATTGCCTATCAAAAAACTGCAAGATCACCGTTTCAACCGAAATTTGGAGACGTGGTCCCTTTAAAATTACTACATGGATGCCAATGTTGTTGCTGCACTCTTTAACTTGCTATCTTTGAAGTGGGATGTTTTTTATATGGAGTAAATAAAAAAATCTACATTTTTTGAAAGAAAGCAGTTGAGTACTTACCGGCCTTCCATCATAGCTTTTGATTTTATCCGCTTTACTGGACGAACGCTCTCGGTTTCCATGGCTTGAAAATGATAGCGTGCCCTGTAACGTGATTAGATGTAAAGGGTAAAATATTACTTAACATGTAGATATCAAACGATTAAGAGTTTAATGCTGGAAAATATTTAAACCAAAGTTGTAACATACGAGAAACTAGGCTTCACAATTCTTGACGACAGTGACGAATTTACCCATGGGCCCACTCGGCCCGCTTGAATTTAGGGGACCCCCGAGTAAATTTTGAAGATCAACAAGTAAAATCATGCAAGTTTAATAGATTAATAGATTAATAGATTAATAGATTAATAGTTTAATAGATTAATAGATTAATAGTTTAATAGATTAATAGATTAATAGATTAATAGATTAATAGTTTAATAGATTAATAGATTAATAGATTAATAGTTTAATAGATTAATAGATTAATAGATTAATAGATTAATAGATTAATAGATTAATAGTTTAATAGATTAATAGTTTAATAGATTACTTGACAAAACATTTCATTTCTTTCTAAATGCTCTATTTTCGCAATTTCACGAGGAAGCCTTTCATCAATCGCAATCCTTTGCCTTTTTTNAATAGTTTAATAGATTAATAGATTAATAGATTAATAGATTAATAGTTTAATAGATTAATAGATTAATAGATTAATAGTTTAATAGATTAATAGATTAATAGATTAATAGATTAATAGATTAATAGATTAATAGTTTAATAGATTAATAGTTTAATAGATTACTTGACAAAACATTTCATTTCTTTCTAAATGCTCTATTTTCGCAATTTCACGAGGAAGCCTTTCATCAATCGCAATCCTTTGCCTTTTTTGATTGGGAATGGGATTGGTATATTTTTAACAAGAGAGGCGTCTTCTAACGATCTGAAGGGCATGGTTTCAAAAACATTTCCCGTGGGTTCCCCCCCTCCCCGGATCGCCATTTTAGTTCGCTCCATTCGCATTGAGCGTCAGCCTCTCCTCCCCCCCCCCATACGAGTTTCGTTCTTACGGCCGTGCTAGCTTGGTTGGTTAAGACTGAATCTATAGGATACCATACATGTGACGCGAACATTTTTTATGTGTAGGTAAAGAGGCCCCGATCAGTTCTGGGTCCAGGGCCCCCAATAAACTTAATGAGACCCTGATTAGCGATCTCAATGAAGTAAACATGCAAACTTAATCAGGCGACGACAGGCGAATGATGCCTTGTTGTTACCTTGAAGTCAGTTTCTCTAAAGCTGCAAGCTAAATTTCTTTGGTTTTGTACATTGGAGAGCTCAACAGCAATTTTAGCTCCAACAAATGCATTGTTTTTTATGAGAGAGATATCTTTAAAGTGTTAAGAACGTACATATTGTAAAAGGAATTTGACTTTGCGTCGAAGAAAAGGAGCAACTGTTCAACATTTCTTGAGACAAGTCACAATAAAATGAATGATACAATTTGAAGGAGAACACAGGAGGATTACTACAGAGGGGGGCCTACTCAAAACATTTGCTTGAAAATAGGGTACATCTAAAAAGCCGGGCTTAAAGACCCATTGTCGACCATGATCCTTTGTGCACCAAATGAAAAGCAAGACAGAGTATTTAGGCCAAAACGATTTTTAGAAAATACAAACGTCGACTGGCGCCACGAAGGATCATAGTTAGCAATGGATCTTTAAAAAAGTTAGATAATTGGTCAGCATTCGTTGTTAGCAAAATGGGAGTGGACCAGCTTTATGTCATATCTCTCGGCAACGTATTTGACCGAATACCCTACTAACCCTAACTAAACCCCACCTTACCCTAACTAACCCCAACTTACCCTAACTTACCCTAACTAACCCTAACTTACCCTAACTTACCCTAACTAAACCTAACTTACCCTAACTTACCCTAACTAACCCTAAAAACCCCTTTTCCAAAAACTAACCCTGACCCTAACCCTTACCCCATGACACATTACTTGCCGATATTGAAAGCTGGTCCGCTAAAGTGCAGATTAGCCGCAAAATGTTTAATTAAAATCCATTTGAAGTTTTGTGTTTGAAAGGATACTCGCTGCCAATGATTTTCCTTGAGTCATCTGATTGACCTGATCCAAAATAAATGGGGTAGCCTCTTTACCAGTGATATTTTGCTCCCTGTTATATAAAAAGTATATAATAATAATTATTATTAATATTGAAATATTCACACAGTGTTGTTGCCTGGTTTACTTTCTGCCAACAGGCTACTTCCCGTAGCTTTAGAAGGCATGGTTCAAATGTCCATTTACTCTTGTCCTGTTACTATGTCCTGTTCTTTTACTTTGAGTCCAAAACTTTTCTCAATATTCTTGCTGTTCCAAGAAGGCGAATTCTTTGCAATGCTTCGATATGGACCTCGCATTTCAGCTGCTCTACATAACCTTTGAATCTTTTGCTCACTGATCCTAACGCTCCGATGACAATTGGAGTGATGAAAACTTTATTTACTTTACCTTTACAGACTTTGAATATCTCGATTATTATTATTATCATTATTATTATTATTTTTACTGTCATTAACTTCTTTTCATTTGGTTGTATAAAAG
Source organism: Aurelia aurita (assembly GCA_004194415.1). Classification (NCBI taxonomy): domain Eukaryota; kingdom Metazoa; phylum Cnidaria; class Scyphozoa; order Semaeostomeae; family Ulmaridae; genus Aurelia; species Aurelia aurita. The sequence goes on from REGM01000003.1 coordinate 433,459, forward strand.
ATAGCTTATCTACAAGAGCTAATTCAAGTCAACATCTATAATAAAATAAAAGTGTTATGGTTATGGTATTATATTGAGAAAAAGAAGTTCGTATAAAGAATGACAAGTTGCATTTATTGTCAGCGAAGGGATTTCCAAGCTTCAATGATAAACTAACACAAAATTTCATCGAAAGTTAGATTAGTAAATATTAGTAAATTATTAGTAATCAATCTGGTTCTTACTTCGCTAATTTCAATGCTCTTTGTATGGCATCTTCTATTTCCTGACCTAGCAAATTTCCATCCTCCGGAATCGGAACACCAACAACCATTCCACTTTCTAGTCCAAGCGATAAATTTTCATCTAAAAAAGTGATGAATGAGATTACAGGTAAATGGATTGCAAATTGCAGCAAAAGGTAACATTTGAGCTAGAAAATACAGCGACAAGAGAATAAGCATACCATTTGCTACTGCAAACACGATATCGCTATTTTGTTTTGGATTGTATCTGGAAATCTTATCGAGATCAGAGTCTAATGAAGATAGACGGAATCATGGCTAATTTTTCTATTGGCTATGATGGAATATATGGTATACGATTCAGTTATTTCATGTTTGAATCTTGAATTTGAAATCATGTGTCGCCTTTGCAACTTTGTGAAGTTATTTCAGTCAGCCCCTTGGCTAAAAAAATAATCAAATAAATATTAAAACTCTTGAGCTCACCAATCATTTGAGCAATTTCTTTTGGACTTTGAAGATTAAATGGTGCCTAGAAAATAAAATCGAAACATAATTTTGGATAATAAATAAGTTAATTATTTTTGCGGTGATTTCAAAAATATACGGCGATTTTTTACACTGCTCCTTTTTCCGAATGGGTGGACTATTAAACAGGGCTGGAAAAAATGCACGACCACGCGACCACCGGTCGGAGGCATGTTTTAAAATCGGACATAACAATGGAGGTTTTTTTTAACTTTGCTGAAAGTCCTTTTGCTAGATATTTTTGTACTTAATATTTTCAATGTGATGCATCGTTTTAAAGGGGCTCCGTCGCCAAAGTGTAAACAAATCTGTAAAAACCATTGTTTTACGCACGTGTCCATTGTCTTTTGCAATTTGCAAAATCTTTTCCAGCCCTGCTATTAAACACAAAAGATTTTAACTTGTAAGGTTGTCATTCCTTTCGATTTTTACCATGCACAATTTTGAAAGTGTCGAAAGTACCTTACATATGATAAGTATAAAAAATGCAGAGATATCTACTCGCTAAAACTTATCGAATTTGAGAAAAAGAAGTCTATACCTTGAAGCCACTTTTCGCTGTGAAAAACGCAGGGAATTCCTTTTCACTGCCATATGCCACAACGGACACTCCTTGCGTTTCCTAGATCGAGAAACCAAATTGCATTGTGGTGCAGATTTCTGTTGGCAGTTGAACTACAATAGTAGCAAAAGTGCACAACAACAAAAGTTTTAATTCACAAACTTCGCTAATTGATAGGAAAAACATCTTTTTTACTAAAAGAAATTTTCCTTCGCGTTTGCAATCAAAGATTTTTATTGTTCAACAGTAATATGAGAAAGAATTACATACCGGGTGTCCCAGAAAAAACGCAACAGATTTGATCGGGGCGGGGCCAGCGCCCGGGGGGGGGGGGCTTAGTATATTTGTCCGACGGGGACGTGCCGGTTTTTAGGGTATCGTTTTCG
>REGM01000003.1:444718-475388 GCA_004194415.1 Aurelia aurita
AATCGAAGTTTCAGAGTGGCCTAAATCATGTCCAACGCATTTTTAAGATCCATCGGATCCTTGATGAGCAGAAAATTGTGATGAAGAAATTTCTTCAAGGAAGCAACGTGTACTTCAGTGCACCGATTGGTTTTTTAGAAAGTCTCTCGTCTTTCAGAGTTTGCCTTTGATCCTTTGATTGCTGAATGTATGTTGGACAGACCACTTTTCACAAGCATTGTGCTGGTGATTTGCCCGTTACAAGCCATGATTGATCAAGTTAAATTCCTCCGTGATTCCATCGGCCAAATGCAGCGTAACTTTCTTCGCTTCTTCAACACATCTACGCATCGGCGACAGATATATTTACACAACGGTGTCTCTGCAAGATTAATGAACTCCAAAGATTCGATTTCAGTCTTTGGACTAAAGGAGCCAGCACTATCTATGAGATTCCTATCACTCTTGACATTTAATTCTTTGATACAGATCGCACAAGCCACCACTTCGTTTCGAAATTTCTTTGCGATTCGAACTCAAAATTGCGCAACCTTGTGACAAAGATGATGTCATGGTCATGTGATGAAAAACAAGAAAATGCACGGCGTTGCGCAGACTTTGTAGTTCCTTTCTTTCTCCTCCTCCCCAGTTACCAAAAAGTCTGCACGCAGGCTACGTAATGTGCGTCAATGTGATTTTTATGGAGGTCGAAATTGAAGCTATCAGTTTTTTTGATGGAACCAATCATTCTTTTTCAGGCTACTGCCACACATAGTTGGAAACGTCGGCTTTGTCTTCACAAAAGAAGACCTTTTGGAAATCAGAGATGTCTTGTTGAGTAACCAGAAAGAAGCACCAGCCAAAGCAGGAGCAATTGCCCCCATTGATGTGTTTGTTGCGAAAACTAACACTGGTCTTGGTCCAGAAAAGACCTCTTTCTTCCAAGCTTTGTCAATTCCAACCAAAATTACCAAGGGAACCATTGAGATCATGGTAAGAACTGATTGTTTGAAATATACCCATTCAGTTACAGGCTTTTCCAAAACTTGCAAGTCGATTCTGAGACAGTTTGCAGATAACATGAATTTGCGGACTTCTTTGACTTGGAGAGATTTCTGTTGGATCGGGACCTTGATGATTACCTCAATGATTACCTCTACGATTAGAAACTGGCTCCTCAACATAAATACTAATGTCTTGATGATGTTTCTATGCTTGAATGAGACTTCAGATTTCAAACAAATCTGTATTATAATTTAATGCGTTGTTATGTCAGATTATAGTTTTGGTCCCCCTTTGAAGGTAGATTTCCTATATTTATTTTTCAGAGTGATATCCATTTGATCAAGGAAGGAGAGAAAGTTGGTGCCTCCGAATCTGCACTTCTTGGCATGTTGAACATCTACCCATTCAGTTATGGGCTTGTATGCAGAACTGGTAAGTTGATTGACCATACAAAGGAGTTTGGAATGAGAGATGTTTTAACAAATTTTGTCAAAATCTGACAAATTTACGAATGTGGACCACAGAAAAGAGCGCTAATGTCTCTCTGTCAAACCTTTTGAATAAAAATGTATGAAAATATCACTTGATCCAGAATCTTTGTAGAATAGATAAAAGGTCTACAATTGAAGACTGGAAAAGAAAAGTTAAGAGATAAAAAAAACCTTTGATTTTGATAAATCGCTGTTGACTTGACACCTCGATGATTAAGAATTATTTGATCATTTCATAAAGACTCATGTCTTGATGATCCTAGGACGGGATGAGAGGTCTCAAAACTTGAAAATCTCTTGAGAGTAATGCAAGCAAGCAACATTTTTTTGTTCTGGCAGCTATACAGCTGATGTGGGCCTGCGGCACTACAGCTTGTGCCCTCGGAGTTACCCAGAGTACTCTGAGTTGTTAAGCTAAGTTTCTTACACAGATTATTTTGCTCTGAATTTAATCTTCTAACATTGAGAATGTTTCTTGTAGTTTATGATGAAGGCAGTATCTACAGTCCAGAAATCCTGGATATCAAACCAGATGACCTTCTTGGATATTTCATGGCTGTAAGTTGTTTTGTTGATACTTTTTTTTAGATTTTATTTCTTACTTTGATAATTTTTCTAGAAGCGAGGAATTCCCGTTAGACATGACAGGGAAGGAAACAGTCACTTATACACTCATTTTTTATAAGAAACATGGCTCTGAACTTTGTAGTACCATTTCTTAACTTTCTTAACTTTGGTTTATTCTTATATTAAAAGGTTTCTTGCGGAGTTTCTTATTTTTGTCATAAGTTTGAACTTCACAATTTTTCGTAATCCATTGAGTGTTTTGGAGTTTCTAATATGGTGTTTTGAGTCCTGGGGATTACAAGACAGAACCAAATCATAATATACTTTTTAGTATTATTTGGGTTAGTAATGCATCCTTTGTTGAAACACTTTGCAATTCCTAACCAAAAGCTTCTAGCTTCGAATTGACCTCTGATCGCTTCTTGTAGAATTTGTTAATTTCCTGGAAGATGCTACTACAGTTTCTTATAAGCGATTTCTTATAAAAATGAGTGTATTTCGGACTTGCTGACATGTTTACAAATTTATGTGAGATACAACTTTATTTGTGACAGGTGAAAAATTTGTGAAAATCACTTTTTGTAACGATTTGTTATTTTTGTGTGGGACAGACCTAGACAGAATATTTAACATTGAATTTTGGATAGAGTCTCTGTCTTAGGTTTTATTGATTATATCTGCCTAGTCTATTTGTTTCAGAACTATTTTTTGATTTTTTATTACTATTTCTTAACATCTATAGCAATGCATGAAAGATGTATTTATCAACTCATTACTCATTTCTCGCTATGGCAGTCCTGGGGTCCTTTGACCTTACATGGATCTGAGAACTAGAATAGTTTCAGAGGAAATTAATGACACCGTTTGGTTTCCTTTCCTACAGGGTATCGCCAACGTAGCAGCAGTTTCCCTCCAAATTGGCTACCCAACAGTTGCTTCAGTACCTCACAGCATTGTCAACGGATTCAAGAACGTTGCCGCTGTATGCCTTGAAGCTGACATCGACATCAAAGAGATCCAGACAATCAAAGAATACCTTGCTGACCCAAGCAAATTCGCTGTTGCTGCCGCTCCTGCTGCCGCCGATGCAACAGATGCCCCAGCTGCTGCAGAGCAAAAGAAAGAGGAATCTGCGGAGGAGTCTGATGATGATATGGGTTTCGGGCTCTTTGACTAAAGGACAACTCTAAAGGACAACTCTAGCATTATCATGTTGATGTTTTCAGCAATTTGATATTAATTTAAAGAACGAAATATTAATCCCTTATTTATTTACAGTTCTTTCTAACCATGGGTTTGAAATTTATGGTTCCTCTCCGATAGCCTCTCGTAAACTATTTTTTGGGAAATTTTGAAATCCTTTTGTTAGAAAATTTCTTTATTTCTCAGCTAAAATTAAACTATTTCAATCAATAAGAGCTTCTCGAATACAATTGCAATCAAATACAAAGTTTCACTGCGCTAGAAACGCGCATTTAAAGCCAATTGTGATTCAATATCACAATCCAATGATGGAAACCATGACAACATTTAAACATTAAAATGATGTCGCTTTGTATCCCTTTTGCTCCAACTTGCACAAATTGGAAAAATTATGTTTTCATTGTCTAGTAGCTCCACTTGCACAAATTGGAAAATTATGTTTTCATTGTCTAGTGCAATTCGCTCGCAAAGATGCATTTCTTCCACCAAAATGAGGACTAACCTAAGATTCGATAGCGCAGGAGAATGCTTTCTTTTGGGAGCCTTGTAACCAATTTTTTGTGGACTTTTAACAAAATCAATTTGCTCTTTGCGCCATTTCGTTGTGATTGGTTGAACCAATAAATAAATGAGTGCTGAATATCATCCAATAACCAATATGAATGAGTGAATTTTTTTATGTTCTGGACTTATCAGATCTGTTGAGTATCAAATGAAATTGTTCTGCAAAAGATTATTGGATGAGTTTTCATTTTGTGTGTGCACGCAGAGTTTTGCTGAGAGTTTGCTCTGCAATCTCAAAAAGCTTTCACACACATTTTTCAGTACAATATTCGAACACTCGCCAGTCGAGACCTTGCATGATTTAATAGGTAAGAATTTGACAGGCATAAAAAGAGTTACTCGGCCACTTTACTTTTAAAGTGGTCTAATGTCCTTAGCTTTGTTACTATTAGGTAGCTGAAAATACACTATCGAATTTTGGTCCAAACTTTTGGGCTTGTTTTGCAGCTTGCTTTTTTTACTCTTCTGGCCTCGTTGCGAAGGAGACAAACACATTTTTTTGTTGTGAAGGAAGAGCTCATTTGAATGTGAGACCTCTTTCCTAGAGTCCAGGCCCAGTAGTTCCGCTACGCAGTATCCTAATCCTGCAATGATGCAAAATGATGGAGGGAACCTCTGCATAGGAGAGTAGTCCAGTCCGCTTAGTCGATGACGTCAGGCAGGGAACCAGACACTGATCGTTGACTGCGAAGGAGCTAAGCCACAACAACCACAACGTTCTACAAACATGAAGTACTGCAAAGATTCTATTTGAAATCATACAGCAAAGAAGGAGGGAAGGTGGTAAAGTTTTGTGGTGCTGATTGTGGTGATTTTGCTTGTGTTCATGAGCTTAATACCTGCTTCTTCATAACATTCATACGATGAGAACGATTTAATGAAGACTTCGAAACAAATCTGAATTAGCCAATGCCATCGAATAACCGATCCAAAACAAGACTCAACAAAAGATGACTCAACTTAGGCCATCGACTCTGTATCGGAATGTTGCAATTATTTTGATCATAACGACATGTTTTGATACTGTCTGTAGAGCATCTTGTAAGTATATAGTTGTCTAGACCTTTCCCGAATATTCGATCGCAATGATTTGTTATTAAAGAAATGATTTGATTGATTAATTTTAAAGGTCAAGGGAAGTGAGATTTTGTTATCAAAACATTCTGCACATTGCCTACTACCTACATACAGCCAAAATACAGAATGGGCAGTTACTTACACAACCAATGCAAGGAATTCTTCAAATAAGGAGAGAAACACCTGAAAAGCTACTTGCCTAATCTTGCCACAAAAGCAATGTAAGGAGGAAATTTATAGACTGGGCCCCCACCAAGAATTTTTGATATCATTCAGACTAACAAGGACAGATTTCGTTTTCGACCAATCAGCCCGTTTGTTTACATCTGTGAGATTGACCAATCACGCTACGTAATCTAGCATCACGTGACCCCACTGTGATCTCGCGGAAAATCAGAAGCTGTGTGGATGAATACGAAAATGCCTTCCCCCCAAAACCGGCGATGGACAAGTGGATTTTCGACAAATCATAAATATTCTTACATTTTCTGCGAGATTAAAAGCTTAACTAAAATTCTGTCAACTCGGATTTTGATATTCAACTTAGATCGAGAGAAAGCAACGTTTGAATAACGCCTTAAAATCAGGGTAACCATTAATACTGCCCCAATACTTTTTAGGTCCAGCAAAAAGGTATTTTCTTGACCGGCTACTTCAGTCTGTTGCACAAAGCAACAAATATTGATTCGCAGACAAGATTAGACATATCTCCATGAATTTCTCGGCGTTGTACATCTTTCAACAGGGAGAGTATTCTCTTTGATACCGAGCGCGGTATCGTTTTCAGAAAGCACTACAACCACACTCAAAAGACAGGGCCCTCAAATTCCTGACGCAAAACTCAACGAGAAACCTCAATCAATATTGTCATAAAAAAGGTTTAAATAACAAGGTACTCACCAATCCTTCGCTTGCTATGATCAACCAAAACTGCATAAGTCCAAAAATCCACATGCTCCATGCGAAGCAAACGAATTGAGCAACGATAATTTAAATCATTTCCACAAGTTTGATCCGGCGGTCTTCATCGCGCTACCATGTTCATGAAATGTCTACGCCATCCAAAGTCTGAACTGAAACCCTGAAATGCTACGTCTATCAAAATGGCATTTGTTTTCATAAAAATGTCTATTTTTTATCCTTAGATAATTCTTGTTCAGTTTATTGTTGGAAATGTTGGGAAATAGATAACAATTTAAAGTTGTGATAAAGGGGTCAGGTCAGATGAGATGAAATGTGCAACTCATTTATGCTCCTGCTCTTTCAAGATATCGTACGATCACCCATTATTTTTATAAGAAACTTAGGTCCGGGACTGATTAGGTAGTTTCTTAAATTTTAGGATACTTTTGCTACCAAAAGTTTCTAATATGTTTCTTAAATATTTAATGCCTTAAGTGTAGAGTTAATTTACTTTTGTTGAAGGGCTCCCAAATTACTTGGTAAGATCTCAAAACAACATGATGTCAACACGGTAAAATCTCTTTCACAGCTAAAATTTCTATGGAACCCTCTTCCTTACCTCTTCCTGGGAACTAGTTTCAAACAAATAACAGCCACAAGGTTTTGGATGTGATAAAAGTGAAAATATGTTTTCCACTGCAGGCACCTGATCGTACGATATCTTAAAAGAGCAGGAGCATAAATGAGTTGCATATTTCATCTCATCTGACCTGACCCCTTTATCACAACTTTAAATTGTTATCTATTTCCCAACATTTCCAACAATAAACTGAACAAGAATTATCTAAGGATAAAAAATAGACATTTTTATGAAAAAAAATGCCATTTTGATAAACGTAGCATTTCAGGGTTTCAGTTCAGACTTTGGATGGCGTAGACATTTCATGAACATGGTAGCGCGATGAAGACCGCCGGATCAAACTTGTGGAAATGATTTAAATTATCGTTGCTCAATTCGTTTGCTTCGCATGGAGCATGTGGATTTTTGGACTTATGCAGTTTTGGTTGATCATAGCAAGCGAAGGATTGGTGAGTGCCTTGTTATTTACACCTTTTTTGTGACAATATTGATTGGGGTTTCTCGTTGAGTTTTGCGTCAGGAATTTGAGGGCCCTGTCTTTTGAGTGTAGTCGTAGTGCTTCAGAAAACGATACCGCGCTCGGTATCAAAGAGAATACTCTCCCTGTTGAAAGATGTGCAACGCCGAGAAATTCATGGAGATATGTCTAATCTTGTCTGCGAATCAATATTTGTTGCTTTGTGCAACAGACTGAAGTAGCCAGTCAAGAAAATATCTTTTTGCTGGACCTAAAAAGTATTGGGGCAGTATTAATGGTTACCCTGATTTTAAGGCTTTATTCAAACGTTGCTTTCTCTCGATCTAAGTTGAATATCAAAATCCGAGTCGACAGAATTTTAGTTAAGCTTTTAATCTCGCAGAAAATGTAAGAATATTTATGATTTGTCGAAAATCCACTTGTCCATCGCCGGTTTTGGGGGGAAGGTATTTTCGTATTCATCCCCACAGCTTCTGATTTTCCGCGAGATCACAGTGGGTCACGTGATGTTAGATTACATACCGTGATTGGTCAATCTCACAGATGTAAACAAACGCGCTGATTGGTCGAAAACGAAATCTGTCCTTGTTATTCAGACTAGAATGTTGCAGCATTCCAGACTGGAATCTTTGTACTGTGCGCCAAAGATCTTCAATCAAGGTGCAGACAAAATCTTTGGTGCGCAAATTTTAAAAGATTGGTCCACAATGCATAAAATTCATGGGAATTTTGGAAATTTTGCGTAAAATGCTTGAAAACTTATCTGATTTCACACCTTGAGTGCAGTCAATCAAATCAAAATAAACAGAGAGAGCAAAACAGTGTGGTTGCCTGCTCAGAAGGTGTGAAATACCTGTGTGCAGAGTGTGGCAACTGCATGCACAAGATTTTTTACTAAATTTTTGTGTGCACACCGATTTTGAATGAGATCTTTTGTTCTCTACTTTAAAAACAAAGGAACCAAAGGCCCTGCACATCGACACGCCAATGCTTCGTTGGTCTGCACGCGCGAGATCTCGTCGAGAACTGCCATCCTCTGCAGGCTGGGTGGAATATATTCTTGAGGCTGCAAAATCGCTTTGTCTCAATCAGACCTATATTCTTTAGTTTAATAAATCTACCCTTGCTCAGCTTGATACATTTAAAATTATTTCGCGCACTGCCATTTGTCTGTCTCTTGCATATGATAAATCTTTTTTCCCACTGCTGAGTCTAGACTGAGTCTAGTCCTGAATGTCAAATTTTAGCATAAAAAAATGGATTTTGTTTGATAAATAAAGTCTGTCTCAAATTAGATGTCACGTGGGATTTGCGATAACGACGAATTACTAATGCAAAACACTTCAGTTGTTGTAATTCGTGAGCATTTTCACGTGCCATGTAATTTGCGACGGACTATAATCAAAAAGGTGCACATGAAGCTTATGGTATTTTCTTTCCTTTCAGACAGCAGAACTCTCACAGAAATCCTTAGAAATTATGACACATTGAAGAAAGATCATATTAGACATAGAGTTGTTAGAAGGAGTCTTGGTGGAGTTGTAACAATCGAAAAGGAAATACGATTTAACGCACTTCATCAGTATGTATTTGGATATGTTTGTTCTTTCTACCAATGTTCTGAAACTGACTTTTCTATCTTTGATAAGAGCCTTGTAAGGAATAAAATTACAGGCACTCAACAATTAGAGCCCCAAAATTCCAGTTGCTTGATTGAACACATGGGAAAAAGTTTATCCCTGAACATTGAGATATTATTGTTGTTAATATATGACACACAAAAAAGACAGCAAGAAATGACAAGAACAGGCCAAATGTAATCATAATCTTTGTAGTGGAATTTAGATGCACACTCGCTGTATTAAAAGAGCTTATTAACCCAGGCGCTCACTTCAACAAGCTCCTTAAAGTTTCCAGGAGCATGTGGAGGGGCTTGATCAAGCTTGAGCACCTCTCCTTGCAAGGCCTGAAAAGCAGGCCTTCTAAAACAACAGAACCAATTGCTAAATATTTTCATCTGACACTTGTCACATTAAATTGTTAGATAAGATCCGAAAGAAAACAAAAGAGAATAAATGATCAACTAATGCACAGAATTTATTCTCATGCCTTCTCCTCCAGATCTTATCTAACAATTTGCTGTGACCAGTGTCAGACAAATATTTAGCAAATGGTTCAGAAATCAATGCAATTTTCAAATTGATGATATTGCATGGATGTAAAGCAAAATATTGTGATTTTATCAATAGCTATCTAAATATGATGCTTCTCGTCATTTTATTTCTTTCAAACTCTTTGCTTGTTAAAATATTCAAATTTTCAACTTCTGCACCCACAAAACCTGTTTTCTAACAGAATAGAGAGCTTGGTACAGGCCTCCCCTATGTATAATTTTAGTGCTTTAAGATGAGCCTGACACATGGCAGCCTCCTGAGCCCTACCACAACATTTAAAACTGACATTATATTCTGATTGCTAGCAATACCTAAATTGTTCATTGTTTTTAGGAAATTTGATTTAACATTTCACTGCTTTTAGGGAATTTGATTTGAAATTGGTTCCTGATGCAACAATATTTTCAAATGATTTTGCTGCAGTATTAGTTCGAGACGATGAAGAAATTGAAATTCCTGTTGATAAGGACAATTTTATGACCGGATATCTGGAAGGTAAGTTGGGATCTTTTGTGCTGCTGATTGGCTTGACTTGTCCAACTGCAAAATTGCTCATAAGTAGAACCTATTCAACATTCAAGCGGATTCACTCTAAAAAAATGAAATTTTTTTGCGAGAGTAATTTCCAACTAGTATATATTTGTTAAAGTATTGAGCAAATTAGATGGATTCTTAATATTTTTTCTGGATTATTATTTCTGAATTACTTCTTAAATTTCTAGAATATTTGCATCAAAGCAATCAGTTAATTAGACAAGAATTAAGAATGGTTGCTAATCATGCTATTGAGTATTTTCAGACTCATTTTACAAAGCAAATTCATTTAAATATGCATCATTGTAACAAATAAGACTTTGAAATTTCAGCCTCACTCTTTTTATAGTTATGTGCAGATATATAAATGAAATTGCCTTAATAAGTGCAGGGGTAATGTAAATATCCTTCAAAATATATGTAAATATCCTTCAACCTGAGACAGGGAAAGATGGAGCTTAATTGCAGTTTTTCTGGGGAAGAGATGGGAGCAATAAAACTATGGGTGAGGGAAAAGATGGAACTTCTGTTGACATATATTCACTCCATATTGCTCTGAAGATGCCCTAGCGGGCGAAACTAGTTAGCTCTGAAATAAAGACAAAAAGCGCAAAAGATCACACTGATGCCTGTTTCTTTTAGATGTGTTGTCCTCTTCAACTTGTACACTTACACCCCATACAGTATATGACCTATATATGAATTTAAATGAGATGTTTTGTTTTGATATCAAGGGATCATTGGCTCAAAAGTGCAAGCCCACTTAGAAGATGGTATTTTGATGGCAAATATTGAAACAAGAGATGACACATATGTTGTTGAGGTGAGATCATCAATTGAAAAATTACTCTCAAAATATCCTCTCAAAATTCTGTGTATCGTAGAAATGATGGAATGTTTTCTCCAGTCTCCAAACTTGCTTGCAATTTGAGTTGCAAGTTTCAGCTTACATTATTCCATTGCATATATATTTTCATAGTTTGAACTGATGAGACTGACAAAATTCTCGCAAAGCCCCTACAACAACGGTGCTTAAACTTCATGAGGTTCAGCTATTTTATCCTGACTTCACTTGCAACTTAAATTTCTCAATGTTCCTTGAAGCCTACTTGCAATGTTACCATAAGCAATTTTATGTTAAATTTTGCAAGTTTTTTTAGAAAGGTCATTGTGTAGGGTAAGATGGGGCAATAGGTCATTGAAAATATTTGCATTTCTTTGTTATTGTGCTTTATTGAAAGAAAACAATTTCTAGCATGGAACAATCAGAGACAAGTTTATTAATTGAAGAGTTACAAGTTTATTACCAAGGAAACTTTGCCTCATTTTTGGTAGTAAACAATGATATGACCCATTTGCCCCATTCCAGCCAATTTTGCTCCACTTTACAGGTCTTTTTTAAAAAATAAACTTGGATCAGGCCATAGTACTAAAAATTTCTTAATTTAACATGAAAATTTCGGCATTTTAGTACTAAAAGTTTCTGAATTTGTTTCTTATTTTTTAAATGCATGAATTATCATGTAGTTTCCAACACTGCTGCAGATATGTTTATTGACATATAAAACATCAGGTGGGAGAAAAAGTGTTCTATAACGTTCAAAACATAAAATCGTTAGTTAGTATTACTCAAGAATAAGGGTTTAACGACTTATTTATCATAATATCTTTGAATTTTGCTTTTGAAAGTTTCTTAGCTCCTTCCGAACTTAGTACTAGAGCTTCTTAAATTTTCGGCCATCCTAGTACTAGTTTCTTATAAACCAGTTTCCTTTAAAAAAGAAACGTGTACCCAAACAAATTCTTAAAACAAACACATAAAACAAGAGTTTTTAACATGCAAACTTGAATTATACTTTAACCCATATTAATAAATACGTATGCTATTAATTGAACAGTGGATATTATTCTTATTATTCTGTTAGCTAACTTCCCCTCTTATCCTTTGCCTGAAACGTCGTACAAAACAAAACTCTGTTCATAGTGCAATTATTTATACTGTATATATTTGTTTGTTTTTAATGAAATATCGTGCAACACGCATCGAAGAACATTGTTTGTGCAAACTTATCCTCAGCTAACTTATCCGTGGTTCTCCTGTTAATTTCTGTCATCATGTTTCTTCAGCATTTCCATTGTCACATATTTGAGTGTTGCTTTATTTGTTGCCTCTATGAATACTTTTGGAGCTTTTCCTGCTTTTCTTGCCTCGTTCCATCTTAATGCGCATAAACACCAATGGCCGCCAGGTTTCAGGCCAGGGAACCAATTTCCATGAGGTGTTGACAGATCATTTCCCATTGACTTCGTATAAACAAGAAAGTCTTTGGTCATTGTTGCACATACAGTGTGTGTTCCTGAATCATGTTCATCGGTGTGGCATTTTCCATCGCGATACCAGCCTAAAGAAGACACATGTTTTTGTCATAAAGAAAGCTGCGAGAGGCACATCACTCCCTAATGGTAAGGTACGCCTTTAGCAAAATCCCTTTTGTTTTCAAGAGAAATCACCAAAAATCCTTAAAAATTGTATTATTTTCAAAAATATCGTACCTGCTTTTGAAAGAGTGACACACCCCTCGGAAAATTTGATCAGCCAGATGACCCAAAAATGTGCTTTTTTGAAGAATCATTAAAATTTGATCAAATGCAAATGGCTCTGTTACTCAACGCAATTTTCAAGTTCTGTACACTCATTTTTTATAAGAAACCATTTGTAAGAAACTCTGGTAGCCTCTTCCAGAAAATTAAGGAACTCTACCAGAAGCGATCGGAGGTCGATTCGAGGTTGAGAAACTTTCTCAACTTTTGATTATGAGATGCAATGCAAAGCTTTTTAAACAAAAATTGCATTACTAATCCAAATATTACCAAAAAGTATAATTTTGTTTCTGATTTGGTTCTTTCTTGTAATTCTCTGAGCTGAAAAAGCTGTATTCACGATCCTCGAAGAATTATGATAAATTGTGAAATTCAATTTTATGAAGATCAAGAAACTCTGCAAGAAACTTTTACTATAAGAATTGGGCCCTAAGTAAAGAAACCTTACTACAAAGTTCAGAACCAAGTTTCTTATAAAAAAATGAGTGTACCACACAATGACTTTTCAAACTTAAGTTGAAATTTCATTGATAAAACGGATCAAGTTAATCTGTACTTCAGTAATTCAACAGCGGAGGTTTGTGGCCTAACATTTCTCTTATCTTCCTTTACCTGTCACAGGATCTTTTGAGCAAATCTTCAAAGGACCTCCATTCACATTGACTTGGCCTGTGATTGTATTCCCTTCCGAGATAGCGAGAAAGCTGCTCACTATTATGCAAGAGAATAACCAAAAACTCATCATTGTTTCCCTAAATTTCGTATTTTGTTCTTCTCGTGGCCTAACTTCAGCTGGACAATTTTGTTATGATTTTCCAATCGAGTTATGTAATATTAGTATCTTCAGCATTTCACACCACCTGTTATACTTGTATACAAGTATTGTGTGACTTGCAAGTGTAGTTTGAACAACAATAAAGGAACATGCGCCCCCTTTGATTTGTATACACCAAGGAATATGAAATTGTCAGAGATTTAAGAACTCATTTTCTTGTGCAAGAAACTTCGTTCGGCCTCACTACTAAAGTTCCTTGATGTTTCTCGAAAATTCTGGTTCTCAGGATTGTTGTTGTTGCTGCTAGTTTGATTACTATTATATTTGGAAATCTTAGAACTGGTTTTTATATTACGTTCTTCAGCACTTTACTCCAATTGTTGAAATGTTATAAAACTGTTGTTTTTGGTAAGGAATTTGATAAAGTTATTTATTTGCAGGCGTCTTCAAGGCATGTCAATGGACCACATGATTTTGATATGATTGTTTACAAAATGTCTGATGTAAGATCAAATCTTTCCAATCCAAATGCCTTCCATGACAGGTAAAGACATAAGAATTAAAATCATTTAAAAAAAGCGAAATTGTTTCAGATGTGCAAAAAAGTGAAAATCAAATTTGAAAGATCATTAAGATTCAATTTTTTCCTAATCTTTTTAGTTGTATTTTTTCTCATTCATGACAAGAATCAATGCGTTTAGAAAAATACTCAAATGACTGAAAGACTGCTAAAAAATCTCTTGAAAACCTGATTCTGAGCCATCTTTACTTTTATGAATTTTAGTAGTTTTTAAACTCATAACAATTTCTCAAGATTCCCTAGAAGAATGATCACAATCATAGTGTCATAATTGACAAAATTTTGAGCTTCAAGCCCTTGTGGATGGCTACACTGAATTGGACTGCACACAATTTTAGAATTGTTTTTACGCACTGAAGTTGCTTTCCGTACAGTTCTATTTTTTCCTTTTGCAGTAACCATCCATCATTTTGTGGAGTGAAAGACCACGGAAAAGATCATAAACACCCACATGATTTTCGTAAGTTTGGCTTGATTTGTGTTTTATAATTGTCACAATAGATTTCTTTGCCTACAGTTATGTAATATGGTTTTCGTACAACATGCATAAAATGAGGATCTTTTGCAAAGATATATCAAATGAACTGACGATAATTTATGCGAGAAGACGCATTTGTAATTGCCACCATAGATGCAACACACCTAAATAAAATACTCTTAACTTCAATTGGATGCCAACCTCGTTCCCATGACCCAAAAAGAGGCTTTTGAAATCGTAGGAAACTGGCCCTCGGAACCAGGTTGATTGGATGCTTGAAACTGCAAGAAAGAACGCAGCATGTTTTTAAGATGGAATTTTTGACAGGAGGCGAATCAGTTAAAAAAAACACACATTTTCCCTCAACTCTGTCGATGTCCATGTGACACTCATGTGTTTTTTTGCAAATTGTTTTTTGAAATGTTCTGCACAGCTGTCAACGGAGAAAGGGTAGCGAGTATCATGAATGTGAATTATATATCACTCTTGTGTGCATCGATTCCCCCATGTCTTTTCCGTCCAAACTCCGTCAAAACACTATGATACACCAAAGGAATGAAATGGGGAGTTTGGTGCTTCCCTGGGGGCCAGTCCTCTTTCCATCGAAATTTCCATAAAATTAATGTACAATAGTTCAACTCTTGATGGATACAGCACGCTCAATGTTACACCCATAGCTTTGGCTGGAAGGTTGTGTCTGAATTTGGCACGCACAACACCATTTGCACCATAGGGCCTTGTCACTTTCCCCCAGATGACTCGGATTTTGCTTGGCTTTTTGCTTCCTTTTGCAACTGTATACATATGCAACTCTTTTGCCAAGGTAAAATTCCGTGCTCATCTTATTTTCAACACCTTCTATTCTTACAAGGGCTGTGTTGGTTACGTAGTCCTCTTTTATAGCCAACAAATATCCCCTTTGAATACAGTCTTACTGGTTGTGACATCTTGGCAGTACTTCCTTCGATGGCCTAACTAAAGCACCTTCAATGCTACTTTCTATGGCCCTTCGTCAAAAAGTGAACCGCCGTTAGTAATTTTTTTCTCAGGAAGAACACTGATTTGTCAAACGAAGAAGATGAGGAATTTTTCATCATGTTTTATCAATTCCTAGATTCTTTGCACGAAGAAGAGGTACAGGAACGCAGAGAACGCAGAGCAAGACGATCTGTCACAACTGATGCCTCCAAAACTTATGATACATGTCAACTTGCTCTTGTCGCTGATCATTTATTCTTTGAACACATGGGACAAAGGAAAAGTAGCACGGCTATCAATTATATGGTACGTTTGAAAGTTTCTATAATCTCAAAAATCTTGTCACACAGAAACTGAATCAATGTTTCATTAAGAAAAATATTCAACTCCAGTTTTTATTCCCCAAATAAGGGGCATCGACAATGGCTTCTTAGAGAGCCAATTTGTGAAAATTTCTGAAAAATTAGTGTTAAAAAATTTTGCACGTCAAAGCTAACAAAAAGGATTTGTTTATCCCCTCCCCCTTTTCTACTTGCCTCGCAAGAAAATGAGCATGTTAACGTTTTATTTTTGCTTTCAGTTATCTGTGATACAAAGAGTGGACCAGATTTACAGAAAGGTGCAGTGGCCATCAGGATTGAGGAATATTGGATTTGAAGTTCGCAGAGTAAGTTTATTTGAAACTGTTAAAAGGGTTTTTGCTAATACTTTGTAGGCAATAACACCGCAACGCGTCGAGAAACAACTGCAAAGTTTGTTTAAATTTCTCAATGCAATATGAATATCCTTTTTCATAAAAAGGTGCTCCCTTTTTTTCTGCAAATGAGAAGCAGAGCAAAATACCGTCCCTTGATGTGAGCGCATTTCCAGCGTTTGGCGAATGTAACATTATGAGAAAATTACGAGTTAGGGCTCCGTAATTGAGAAAAAATCGACTAGCGTTTGTAGTGCTCAAAATCATCCAATGGATGTTTTTCAATAGCAGTTAAATTGGGAAATTTTTTTAAGGGCACCTGGTGTGTTCTTGGGACCCCCAGTAACCTCGTTTCAGAGGTTACCTTCTAGCCTCCCTTGTCGTTACACTTTGCTTCATTTTTTCTAGGTGATCGTCCATGATAAACCCAGTGGAACGAAAGGCCCAGCATATAATCGATATAAATCAAAATCTTGGGATGAAGAAGAGCTTTTAACGGTATGTGTCCCATGCTACCAAGTTGATTTTATCATTCCTTTATTCGATGATTCTATTTTTCAGGATGACTAAGGTGTGCAAATATTTTTTATTCGACATTTCATTTTGCAATTTCCAGCTTTATGTTACTACTCAGGTCCAGAGAATGTAAAGCTTTCAATGAGTTACGAGATCGTTGTGCCATTTATCATTTTACAGACAGACGACATTTTGAAATGCGAAAAAGTGACCTAACAAATTTGTCAGTGTCTGCAGATATAAGAAGGAAATGCAGTCAAACTAGTTGAGATGATTCTTTAAATCTTTAAATTTTGAAAAACGTTAACAGCGACACTTTATGTTCCTCTTCCTTGAGAGCAGGGGCGTCGAGAGCCAGGCCGAGTCCTGGGGTGAATCATGGCTCCCATCAGCCGCCATCTCCCATGTCCCATGTTCCTTTTTCCTTTCATTTACTTTTAGTCATGTATCTTAAAGTCTACCTCAAATTAGATGCCACGCAGTAGTTGCGATGATACCTAAACCACCCTTCTTAAATTCGGATTGATCGCAGACATATCTCGTGGCATGTAATTTGAGACAGACTATAGTAGCTTATTTTTAACCTCTATGTCTATGGCCCCGGGGTAGTCATAGTCTTTTGCTCCTTGGGGGTATCGTCCCAGTAGTATTGTAAAGTAATTTTGTAAGTAGTGTAGCTTGTATTTATGTATTGTAACTTTTTTAATGGATATAAAAAAAAAAAAAAATCATGTCTCAGTGGATTTTTTGGGCCCAGGTAGTAATCAGTCATATATTCAATTTGCACAAACCCTAGCCCTAACCCTAGGTTTGAATCAAGTTGTAGGTTTTAGATATGGAGAAATATTGTGCACGAACCCTAACCCTATAGGTTTAATCAGGTTGTAGGCAGAGATGCACACACCTCACAAACCTACAAACCTGGTTTGCAGGAAGTTTCATGCAAAAAATTGAGGAAGGTTATGTAAAAAAATTAGGATTCTAAGTCAAGGTAAAGGGCTTGTCCTCAACAATTTTCCTGGGGGCTTTGCCCCCAGACCCCTCATTTCAATACCCCCAGTTAATTTACCCTGGTCACGCCGCTTTACAATCCATTAATGTTATTGAAAAATATCATCTAAAAATTGTTTTGTTGATTTTTTAGTGGGAGTACGAACCATTTCTTGAATTTCTCTTTCTAAATTTTGGGCCCTAGGTTTCAAGCCACTTATAAGGGTCCTGGTAAATCATGGCGAGATCATTCATTACCTTTCTTGGAATGAAAGCTCTTTTTTCGTTAATTTTACAAAAAGGTGAATTGAGGAAAGTTGAGACCTTGAATTCCAGGTTTGGAGGAAGGTAAAGGACTTTTGCAACTCTGGTTGTACGTTTTAGATACGGGGAAATGTTCTTGCTGCTACGGTTGTTGTGCAAGCATAAACAAGGGAACCTTTTTCACCCGATTGACAAGTGATTACTCTTTTAAACAAGAGGTTCTGTAAATTGGCGGATAATTTGATTAGAACTATGAATATATTCGATTTAAAGTTGTGATGTTTGTTTTCAGGCTTTTAGCAGAGGCTACTGGAAAGACTTTTGTCTTGCTCATTTGTTTACTTATCAAGATTTCCCAAATGGAGTTATTGGTGTCGCATATGTGGGAAGTTCCAAACTTATTGGATTGGGAGGAATATGCTCAATCGGTATGTCGGGAATCATAGGAGTCGAATCTTCGTATAATTTTAAAATTAATCGTCTACAATGTTATTGCCCTATTCTTTCAAATAAACCATTATCCCAGAAAGAGCATTTTTGAAATCATCATTATTTTCAGAATCATAGCATTTTTCGAATTTTTCTTGTTTCGAAGTTGTGACGTCATAAAATTGCTGATTCGTAAACCATAAAAGCTACATACTTTTGCTTACTACCATCTTGTAGGCCTTAAAAACAGAGATTTTCTTGAGCATTCTATTATTTTTTCCTCGATCAGTCTAAAAGCTGTAATTCTGAAATTACTGATTCCCTTTCGAGCAATTCATTTAAGAGAAAAGGGCAATAAAATTTTAGTCGATTAGTTTTGAAGGTTTCCGAAGATTCAACCCCTGTGCTATGTTGGGAGAAGGTCAATTTTACATAATCATACAGTACAGTTCTTTCGTATTGTAACCACAGGAGGCCCAGGAGGTTGACTTGAAGATAACAAGTTCAAAATTTAAAATAATTAATTGTAATACATTTGCTTTTCACTTGTTGCACCTGTCAGTGTTGTGTCTCCCTTTAATAGACTTGCTCCAAGTCTATACCGTGGTCTATCAGCGATCAATAAAACATTATAACTTCTGCGGGGGCGTAAATCGTGACGAGGACGCTGCGAAGGAGAAATGAGAAACGAAAGGAAACCCTTCGCAGCGTCCTCGTCACGATTTACGCCCCCTCAGAAGTTATAATGTTTTATTGAGCGCTGATAGACCACAGAATAGACTTGGAGCAAGTCTACCCTTTATTGACTTCTGCACTGCGTAATTGTTCGAATGCGATAATTCGAAATGAAAGTTGAATACTAATGTTATATAAATAATGCTATATAACATTGTTATTTATATAACATTAGTATTCAACTTTCATTTCGAATTATCGCATTCGAACAATTACGTAGTGCAGAAGTCAATAAAGGGAGACACAACAATGACGTATAGAGGTGCAACAAGTGAAACGCAAAGGTATTACAATTAATTATTTTAAATTTTGAACTTGTTATTGTCAAGTGAACCTCCTGGGCCTCCTGTGATTGTAACATTCGTAATATTTCAATGGAAGTAGCGCAAAGGACAGTCAAAGAATCATCACATGATGATAAAATGGCTGAATAATAAAGGTAAAACACTTACGATACGAAACAAATACCATAGAACTCTTGGAAAAAAAATGGATAGAAAATCATTCAAGGTTTTACATCGAAACAGCAAGGCTTAAAATTGATCCTGGAGAGGAGAGAATTCCCCGGACTTCCGTCTTGTTACAAAAGCTGTCGGAATTGGCCGCGTTCTCCTCAACCCCCTTTTCCTAATTGCGAAATGGTTTATTCTTCTTTACAGCGTATAAGGGCAGCAGAGGGACAATGTCATTTCTAAACAGTGGATTGAGTAGCAGTATGAACTGGGGAAGGAGGCTGCTGACGTCAGAGGCTGATGTCGTCACATCTCATGGTAAGTTCCCATGGTACATTCTCATTTTGAAAGTTATGCGTAATTGGCACTGAGAAATTTTTAGTATTGACAGTCGAGAAATGTGACGAAAATTTCTGGGAGTAAGTATTCAGTATCCAAGTATCTGAATTTTTAGCCAATTTGATGAAGGATTTTAGGCCTGTTTTGAAGGATTTTGCGATTAAGAATTTTCCTAAAACCGCTTGTGGGCTTGTAACTTGGGAACAATGCGACCGATATTAATCAACTACATTTTATTATCTAAGTTTACATGTTAGCTAACCAACAATCATCAGTTTTGAGGAATGTCATGAATAGCTAAGCTAGAAAAAACGCTTTAATATTTTTTAACTCACCCGGTCTATAAATACAAACTGATCGTTTTCTCTTTTCCCTCTTCATGCTGTTTTCTTGGAATTCTAAAGAGCTGGGTAAGTTTGCTAATACATGTTCAAATATTTTGTAATTTTTACCGTACTTTAGCTTTTGATTATGCTATTTATCCACGAAGATTTTGGTTTTTCAAAAAAGAACGATTTTATCCCAAAGATTTTTCTGAAAATAGTAATCTTTGTGTGTGTGTGTGCCTTTTATTTTAAATCGAAACTACTTTTAGCTACAAATGCAACTAGTCTAATTCGATTATTTACAGGAAAAAAATACGAATTAACGGAATGTTTATAGAAAATTTTAAATACATTATATAAAGAATTAATTACGAAGGCATACATTGCATCTGCAGGTGGCCCCATCCCAGCTCTTAATTAGTCTTTTAAATTGGACTAGATTTTCTGCTGATTTTATGTCATCTGGCAAACGATTCCAGATCTGCGGTCCAAGAGACCTGAGACTATTTGAACCGAACGTTGTTTGGTTAGGCCTATAATGCTGCAAATCATTAGAACGACGTGAAGGTCGATTGGAGGTTCTTGTTTCGAAAATGTTTTGCATGAATTCAGGATTTAGCTGGTTAACAGTTTTGAAGATCTCAATACAGAGTCTAATCTTTGTGTTAAGTTAATGCATACCACCTGAAAGCAAAGTATATGTTCTTTTCAATGATACACAGTTTGTATACTTTAATAAAATCATTTCTCAATTAATCGACGTTTTGGTAAGAATGGCCTATTTCAGATGCAGGAGATTGCAGGAAGACTTTTACATAACTAAAAACCGATCTTTTCGAGAGCCTATTTTATCATTTTAATACACGCAGCTCATGGGACTAGATTTTTACCTTTCTCCCCAAGGGCATCACCTCGAGTGCTTCTAGCCCTAAAATGTTGACAAATGTTATGTAACTTTTTACGGTAAAAAAGGTCTTGATTTTGCTCTGACAGTATCCTGAATCTGAAATAGACCGTACTTGCTAAGAATTAAATGATAGATAATTCCATTAATGTTTACAAACTGCATATTATTGGAAAAAGCTCTAACGGTAACTCCAAACCTGGGTTCTATATTTCAAGAACTTCTCGTTCTTAACCTCCAAACTTCTAAAGATTGCTTGTTCTTGCTAGGACATAATTTTGGTTCAAATCACGATCCATTCACCAGCGAGTGTTCACCGAGTGATTCCAAAGGTGGGAAATTCATGATGCATTCTACATCTGTCTCTGGACTGAAACCAAACAACAAGGTAAACCAAAAACAATTTCATATATAATTCATACACGTTTCATATATTTTATTTACATAATTTCACGGGCCTAAGGAGTCGTGTAAATTAGATTAAAATGCTATCTATATTTTCGTCTGCATAGTATTTCAAATTCTAGTATTTGTAAATGTTTATAATATACAACTTTCTTGCCCAGTCTAACTGTTCGTTCTTTTTTGTCAACAATGCTGTGGCCGCCACCCGTGAAATTTCAAAAAATGGCGACCACAGCCAGAAACGAGCAATTTGACTGGGAAAAAAGTTTTATATCATTAACACTTACAAATACTAGTATTCGAAATAATAAGCTGACAACAGTATGGATAGTATTTTGATGCACACTACACAACTCCTTAGGCCCGTGATAATTCAAAATATTTGCATACCACTTCTGTTGAAATTAGCCGAAGAAAACGCCATGAAAGGGGGGGGGATCTTCCATAGTAAAGGTACCTGGGGATATGCCACCGTAAGGGTATAATTTTTGGGCTTCTAGTCTAGCCAACGATATACTTTTGACATGTTTTGTCCAGGAAAGACCAAATTTGGTGATTTTGATTCGGAGAAAGCCAACGTTGGCGATTTTTGTCCAGAAATCCCCAAATTTTTGCACTTTGGGTAAAAAAATTAGTCTAGCCAAGGGTATCTTTTTCACAAATATTGGTCTAGGCAACGGTACCATTTTGAAAATGCTGGCGGCACACTCCTACCCGAAATTTGTCAGAGAACCCCCCCCCCCCCCGTAGGAAAGGAAGAGATTGGGAAGATGTTGGTAACGTCAAATTTTCTGCTGTTTTCAAATTGTGCCGGTATCGTGTGACTGTGAATGTAGTTTAAATTATAACTTTGTGTGACAATGTTTTTTGTAGAAGTTCTCACCATGTAGCGTGCGAAGCATCAATGATGTTCTGGTTAAGAAGAGAAAAGAATGTTTTAAAAGTAAGCAAAGATTTTTATTTCAATATGTCTTACAAATAACTTACACTATGATTAATATTAAAATTTGATATGTTTTTAAAAGTTCGATTTCTATGAAATTTGAACGACGAATTTGAGCAATGAGTTGTTTTCCGCGGTTTCGGGAGCCTTTTTGGTATTCTTTTTCAAAGAAACTATCGGTAGCAAATCTCTGCAGGAAGACACAAATATGGGATAAATACTCAGATCTAAATTGGGCTTTAGACAATAGACTGCTGCTTGAATTTTCATTGCCAAACACGCTGTATTACTGCAGCAACGACAGTTCAGATCGGTAAACTTTTTTTGGGGCACCCTTTACTTAACTAAAGAGCGAACAAGGGTGATTCTTTTCAGTAAGAGATAAGTAGACCTAATCGGCTAAGGCTTGTTTATATCCAATTCAAGTCAAATAATCTATTTCTTGATAACACATCGTTTGATTTCTTCATCATATTTCATGCTATGAAAACTTGCGAATACTAAAACTTCCCAAGAGTATGGTCATATGATTTGAAATGGCGAAAACAAACCTTAGCCGATTTTGTTCAGTTCAGTTAAGTTCATTTATTTTAAAATTCCACAACATACAATTTATTAGAATAACAACAACAACTACAATTAAACAAAGTTGCTGAAATTAGAAAAACGCAAAATACAAAACATGAAAAATTGTATGTAGAGGAATTTTTTTAAAGGAGGAACTCTCTAAGTAGGTAGACTAATCGAGGAGAAAGCACCCCCTATGCTAAAAACCTATAATCACAGTTGGAAAAAAAAGGGTTCAGATTGATTTGGTGCAAAACAGATGATTCAGCCAAGTGCAGTTGCTATTTGAATTATAGTTCACAATTAAGATGTACAAACTTTAAAGTTGATATCTAAATTGGGAACAGATGTGTTTTCAATTGATGACGAAAACTGATTACAGAAGGGGATTGTCTGATTATGTGGGGAATGTTGTTCCCGGATTTAGCACCTAAAGCTTTGTCTATTGCAGTTTAATATATTTTTAAAGGTTTTTACTTTAGCGTTACCGTTCTATTCCGACGGACATTCATCAACCTGTCTTCTATTTCTCTCTCGCTTTTTCAAGGTAAAGTAGGACAATATTGTGGAAACAACGAGGTTGAGGTAAACGTGAAAGATCCGAGCAAAAGTGAAAAATGTGATCCTGGGTTGGATGCAAAGTTAAATGACACTGACAAATGCTGTACAGGTAATTGCCAATTCAGAGGAGCTGCAGTTTGCAGGTATGTTTGAAATCCTTTTTCAGCATCTAGTCACGAGTTTTGCTTTTTTTCATATATAAACCAATGCAATATTACATTACTACAATATATAATGCTAAGATACTACAATATTACAAATACTACAATACTGCAATGCTACAATATTACAATGTTACAGCAATTACTACAAGGACATAGAACAAGACAGAACGATACTACAGAGGTTGTGTTCGGGCACATCTCCTCTGCAGCCAACATAGAACAGTACATAGATAAACACAGTGAACGTGATGCAAACACTAATATTGAAGGAGAAGGTTTGTGAGAATGGGCTGATTTAAATAAGATGAGTTTTGCTTTACTTCACGAGGACGCTTTTGCTTTACTTCAATGGCCTAATCGTAATAAATTAGATTATTTGCTTACCTCGAAATGCCATAAATATCTTGGAATTGACAGCCTTTCTCAGTCATATTTGCTCGTCATAAGTTGATCTCTGCAACATGTTGTAGCCTACGCTATCGCCATTTTTGAAATAACGATTCTATCCTTCCTGTGAAAGTTTGTCCTACGACAAGTTGAAAATGCAACATTTGGTATTGATGCATGCATAGGAACAAATTGTGCAGGAGGGATAGAATCGTTATTTTCAAAATGGCGGTACATTAGGCCACAAGAAGATGCAGAGCTCAACTTACGACGAGCAAATATGGCTGAGAAAGCTGTCAATACCAAGAAAGAGAGATTTGTGGCATTTCAAGGTAGGCAAAGAATCTAATTTTAATACGATTAGACCACTGAAGTAAAGCAACTATCCTGGAACTCATGATCTAGCTCGATATTTCGTTTATCGAGCATCGTGGTGTGCTTTTATTAAATGGATGGTGGGCATCTGTTGAGCAACAAGGGCACCTCTCGAGGCTTGTAGGGCTAAGAAGTTGTGTCTCACTTTCGCCCCAATGTTATCGAAGTTGCGGGAGTTCCAGTTCATAAGTAGTGTTCTTAACTGCAATCTTCTTACCGGGAGAATGAAAAATATATCCACTGATTGAAAGATCGTGTGGCAAGAACTATACAACCGATTTGGAAATTCTGGTTCCATTGCTTGACTGACACTTTTGTTAAATTTTGAGAGTTTATTTATAGTTTAAAATGCACTATTTATTTCAAATGCAGATTTTACGAAAGCTTTTTTTGTTATTCACGTGAAAAATTCAAAATTACTGCACCAGACAGTCTGGTGCAGTAATTTTGAATTTTACACGTAAAAAAATATTTAATTTAGTCAAGTGTCAGCCCGTCCCCGAATTTACCAAAGCTACTGTAAGTCCTCGAGTAGGCCCCACCTTCGATTGAGCCCCCTTCCTCGAATAAGCCCCACCTCAGAGCTAATTTTGACAAATAGGCCCCCCTCAAATAAGCCCCCATTGGGGTATTTGAGTTCCACAAAAGGTAAATTTTACATAAATTTATACATTCTTTGTCTTGGTATCCTGTTTATTGTCGTTATAGTTCAATGTTACATTTTTTTATATCTTTTCCTGTGAATTCTAATTCAAAATTGATCTATTTTCCACTTCTCTACATACCTTTATGACCAAGAATGACAGTATGTCATCACACGCGTAGCTTATTATTTAATATGCCCCCCTTGAATAGGCTCCTATCCAAAACTTCATGTTTACAAATAAGCAAATAGAAAAACAATTTTGTTGTGCGTATTGTACGTAGTTTGTATCAGTAAAACTCTTTAAAAATACGACTATGTACGAAGACTTGAGATTTTAACAACGTTCGAGCTTAACTCCTCATCAGGTATAAAACTTATAGGAGAAGCGAGCGTATAACTATAAATTCGAAGGGTAATTTCGAATAATGGATAGAAATTAATAGAACACCAACAGACTAAGGTGTAGAATGTGACGTAGAATACACCGTGATAGTAAATGAATAAAATAATAAGGTAAAAAAAATAAGCCCCCGAGGGATTATTTGAGTATTTACGGTATGTTGTAATTATTTTACAGTGATGTAAATACACCATGTTGTGACAACTGTCAATTTGCAAAGAAAACAAAGAAATGTCGTGGAAGTTTTCCCCTTGCTTGTCAAGGTGAAACGTATTGCAAGTATCCTTTTTTTAGTGTATCAGTTTTATTCTTTCGCTCATCTGCATGCAAAACCTAAAATGCGGCAGGGAAATTGATCGACCGTTTTCGTTAAGTTTACAATGCACCACTTCACAGTTTCAAAAATTGTCTGTATGCCAACCTCGTTCCAAGGGCGTTTTACGTCATACGTTACGTTAATCACAAAGCCGAGTGAAAATTCGAAAGTTCAGAACATCAGTCTTGCAGAAAAGCCGGAAAATGGCCTAAAACGCACGATCAAAGGCATTTTGAAATAAAAGAACCGCAACTTGTCAGTTTCGCTTGATTTAAGAATCCTTATTTTAGAGCAATAAATGAGGTATCAGTTTCATTTTATCATTTTATTAGTTCTGCTAATTTTCAAAAGGACTTCAAATGGATTTCAAAGATCTGAAAGCTTTTATCGTGCGTTTTAGGCCATTTTCTGGCTGCTGTGCAAGTCTGGTTTTGTAAAACGTTTGAATTTACCAAGCGACTATTATTTTTAAAATTACCAAGAAATGCATGATTCTTCAATTTTTTACTTATTAGAAAAATATATTTTTATGATTATAGCTCAAGTTCCTTTGCTGCAATCATTTTTCGAACAAGGGGACATTTTTTGAATCACCCCGTATTTAATGCATATTTCCTTGACATTTGCCAGTGGTTCAAGTGCATATTGCCCGGATGCTCCTCCGCTTAGTGGTGTACCGTGCGCATTTTCAAAGTAAGTTATAAGTTAGACATTTATTTATGTTGCAAGATCTCGACATTGGTGATAGAACTTGTGATGATTTTATCAACTTATCTTTCGGAGCTCATAACTCACGAAATGTGCACCCTAGTGTAAATATCCGAGGGGTAAATCACTCCAAAAATAGCGTACGAGATTTTGAGATTTTAAAATTCTCTCAGATTTTTCAAAGATTTTTGAGATATTTTCTGAGATTTTCAAAGATTTCTAAAGATTTCTAAGACCTTTTGAGATTTTTGAGATTTCACAATTTATCGAGATGTTCAAAGATTTTCGAGATTTTGCAAGATTTTTCAAGATTTTGCAAGATATTTGAAGATTTTGCAAGATTTGTGAGTATTTAACAATTTTTGAGATTTTCAAAGAATTGTCGAAAGACTTTTGGAGAATTTCTATCATTTGTTGGGGGAGATTTCTGGGATTTTTTGAGATTTTCGAAGATTCTTATGATTTTATTTGGGATTTCTAAGATTTTATGAAGATCTTTGAGATTTTCGGGATTTTCGAAGATTTTTTAGGATTTTTTAGGGAAGTGTATGAGATTTTTGGAGTGATTTCCCCCTCGTAAATATCAAGGTATCAATATCTAAGTTAGGAAGTGTGAGAATATATGCTTCAAATTCACATCACAATCTAATACCGGATGAGTCAGAAAAAACAATCCCCGTTTGAAACGTCACTGCTCCCTGGATATCAAAACGATAATATTGAAAAGTACATTATTTATTGGTTGACATGTTCAAATATAATTTAAAATTTACCTGACTGAAATCGGCCACTCCGTTCTGAAATTATGAGCGATTTTCTGGAGAAAGCCCCTTCAAGAAACCTTCAAAATAGGCCTAAAATCATGAGCAAATTTTCCACATATTTCTGCCTTACAGCAATGACTTGCACATGCTTCAGCACGTGTTATCCTCTTGGGAGGATAAAATCTCCGAGAATGGTGTTTTTATGTTCCTAGGGATGGCATTTTCATCCTCTCAAAGGGATAGAACGTGCTAAAGCATGTACAAGTCATTGCTATTAAGACAGAAATATGACGGAAATTTGGTCGTGATTTGATGCCGTTTTTGAAGGTTTCTTGGAGGGGCTTTCTTGAGAAAANGGATTTTTGAAGATTTTTTAGGATTTTTAGGAAAGTGTATGAGATTTTTGGAGTGATTTCCCCCTCGTAAATATCAAGGTATCAATATCTAAGTTAGGAAGTGTGAGAATATATGCTTCAAATTCACATCACAATCTAATACCGGATGAGTCAGAAAAAACAATCCCCGTTTGAAACGTCACTGCTCCCTGGATATCAAAACGATAATATTGAAAAGTACATTATTTATTGGTTGACATGTTCAAATATAATTTAAAATTTACCTGACTGAAATCGGCCACTCCGTTGTGAAATTATGAGCGATTTTCTGGAGAAAGCCCCTTCAAGAAATCTTCAAAACAGGCCCAAAATCACGAGCAAATTTTCCAAATATTTCTGCCTTACAGCAATGACTTGCACATGCTTCAGTACGTTTTATCCTCTTGGGAGGATAAAATCTCCGAAAATATTGTTGTTATGTTCCCAGGGATGGCACTTTCATCCTCCCAAAGGGATAGAACGTGCTAAAGCATGTACAAGTCATTGTTATTAAGACAGAAATATGATAAAAATTTGGTCGTGATTTTATGCCGTTTTGAAGGTTTCTTGGAGGGGCTTTCTTGAGAAAATCTCTCATAATCTAAGAACGGAGTGACAATATATTTACAAATATTATTACCTCTATATTCATGGAGCAGTGGCCTTTCAAACGGGGATTGTTTTTTCTGACTCACCCGGTACGTCACGAGAGTCAATCAAACGAGGGGACATTTTTTGGGACACCCGGTGTTTTAGCTTTTATACATCTCCGTTACACTTATCATGTTTCCTTCGTAATTTTGATATTAACGGAAGCCTCTACTATTATGTCGATAATGTCGTATTTTCTCATTGCAGGGGTATGTGCTTCAAAGGCAAATGCGTCCCTCTATGCGAACAGAATAAAATGGTTTCCTGTCTGTGTTCAAAGGGTGAGTTTGATTCTTAAAGATTATTCTGAAAGATAAATTGTCTAATCGAAGCTTCATGAGGAAAGCTAACAAGTTTCTGTAAACCGCCTGTGAACCAACAAACAAATACAGTATAAATAATCGTACTATGAACAGAGTTTTGTTTTGTACAAGGTTTCGGGCTTGAACCCATTATCAAGACAATGGAAATGACTGATAATGGGTTAAAGCCCGAAACATCGTATAAAACAAAACTCTGTTCATAGTACAATTATTTATACTGTATTTGTTTGTTTTTAATAAAATATTGTGCAGCACGCATACAAGAACATTGTTTGGGGAATTACCACCCTCCTAAAAAGTTCTGTATGCTTCTCTCCTCGGAGAAAAAGTTAAATTCCTTGGGTTGAGGTGCCAGTAGGGGTGGTCTGCTTTGCTTCGGCAAGAGGCCCCTTGTGGGCGCTGGGAGCAGACGATACATTAAAATAATGTTCGTGATCTTTGCATACATTGAAACTTTATTTTAAATTACCAGGCATTTTATCTTCATTTCAGTTCGCTTACCCGTTATTTGTTTTCGTTTATTTGTTTGCGTTTATTTGTTTGTTTGTTTGTTTGTTTGCTTGTTGTTTGTTTTACCTAGCATCTAGTTTTTACCGAGGGTAGTTTTAGGAAGCTTATCAAAACAGTGTCCTTGTCCTTCCTCTCGATGTGATCACACATCGTTATGCCCTTCAGCCTGGAATTACAGGGAGTTGGTGACTCTCCTCACTCTATGTAGCAAGTTTGCTAGGGCGGGGACGCGAACCATCAACCTTCAGATTGGTAGGTAGGTATCATCCCTCTTACCATGGGTGAGGGGAAAAGTGGAATATATTATTGGATTATCTTGTTGTAAGTGCTTTACCTCTGTCTCGATATTATCTGTTGTCATGTCGATTTTGCATGTTTAAAAGGCCGCAGTCCCTTTCAACTCTATTTCTCAAGGCGCCAATTTAAACGATTTTGAATATTTGTTGAGAATTTGTATCATTTGTTCGGGGAGATTTCTGTGATTATTTGAGATTCTCGAAGATTTTTAGGATTTTCTCTGCGATGTCTAAGATTTTGTGAAGATTTTTGAGATTTTGGGATTGTGAAGATTTTTTAGGCTTTTTCACGAAAGTGAACGAGATTTTTGGAGTGATTTGCCCATCCCTCTTACCTACATTTTTACTTCCTCCATAGCTGACCACGTTTGCAAGATCTGTTGCAAAAGGGTCAATGCAACGAATGCTGCTTGTAACCCAATCGTTGTAAATGCAACGAACTTCAACATCAATGACGGTGGACCATGCGCTACTGGAGAATTCTTAGGCAGCTGTCTTCAGGTATAACGCAGAATTTTATTTTTGGCCCCATTATTTCAACATACTATAATGCTAAAGATGGCAGCGAGGAACTCCTACCAAGATGCATCACGTTCTTTGATCGAATCCCTATTGAATCGTTAATTTTTTGTTGTTGCAGCGCAATGCATCTTGGCAATAGTTTCTCGCCGCCATCTTTATCGTTATCGTCCATTTTTTCATTTTTGCGTTGCTCCCCTCCCCAGAAAACAGTTTTTATAGGAGAAGTTTTGTATTGGAAAAAATAACTTATTTTGTACATAAACCAAAGAAAAGATTCTGCTCTACCGTCTCTCATTCACTCATCTAGGTGGTAGGTTGGCCCAGTGGTTAGCGCTTTCGCCTTCTGTGAGGAAGGTCGTGAGTTGGAGCCCTTGGCTGGCCATCATCATCATCATTATCATCATTACTTTATTTAACGTAGGCTACATTAAAAGAAGATAGCTAAATTACAGCTAATTTAGGCCTACTTTACAAAATTTACAATTTCTTAAAACAAATCGATTAAAAATGTACAATGTGTATTTACAAGATGTGTTTATCCTGTTAGAAACCCAACTTTCGGGATATATGTTTTGCAGAGCCTACAGTTGCATTTATTACCATTCCAACATCTAATTTGTTTTTTGAAAATAGGAAGGGTGTTTGATTGTTTTATTTCTTGCGGTAAAAGCTGCCACAATTTATGTCCAAGATAGGCTTTGGTCTCAATTCCAAAGGACGTAGTCCGTGCCTTTGGAAGTTGAGCGTCAGTGATTATATTTCATATTTCATTTTTTTTTTTTTTTTTTGGTCTTCAAGTCTCTTCATGGGTTGGCTCCACAATACCTGTGTAACCTTTTCACCAAAAACTCACAATGCTCCTCCCGTAACCTCCGTAACACAGACACTGACTTGAGGTTACCAAAGAAAAAATCAGCAAATGGACAAAAATGTTTTTCTTTCCGAGGAGCTAAGCTGTGGAATAGCCTTCCAGCTGAGTCAAAGAAGGCATCCTCTCTTAATAGTTTTAAAAATTCTATTAAGGGTTGAATTTTCCTTTCACTTTAGAAACTGTAATTATTGTAAATAGGTTTTTAGCTTTA
>REGM01000003.1:483532-530448 GCA_004194415.1 Aurelia aurita
TTTTTAAAAGCAAAACAAAAATTTAGGCCAAGAAAGCTGTGAGAAACTTGCCTCTGCGTTGATAATTTCGTAGTTACCACCACAAACTCTGTCGGCTGTGAGTTGCTCGTCGCTTCTTCAAAGTCAACCTTCCTTTTAGACATTCGCCTATCTCTCTGCTAAAGTTTTTGAATAATTTGAGCAGCTTCCAAGCTTTTTGAATTTATTCAGTGTGATAAATAAACGAGACACTCCCCGTTCGACGCTATACTTTGTAATGGCTTCATTAGAGTGTCTCGTTTATTTATCGCAATAAATAAATTCAAAAGACTCGGAAACTGTTCAAATCATTCAAAAACTTTAGCAGAGAGATAGGCGAACGTCGAAAAGGAAGGTTGACTGGGGGTTGACTTTAAAGAAGCGACGAGCAACTCACAACTGAGGGAGATTGTGCCGCTGTTTACAATATTATCGTCGCAAAGGCAAGTTTCTCACAGCTTTCTTGGACTAAATTTATAGTTTCCTTTGAAGAATAGCTTATTCGTGCAATTATTTCATTGATTTGGGTCTGACTGACGATTGCTACATATCCTTTACATATTCACTATGGGCACTATCGCAAGGGAAAATATAAGAGCTGTTTTATGCAACTTTTTGCAAATTTCCTATAGAAACCTATTGAAATTTTCTGAAGATTTACCCCAAAACAAGATGGCGTCGTGTTTTTAACGCTGCTGTGACGTCATGCCGTCTGTAGCAATGCACGCCCGCAAAGGATCTATCTTGCACAGGCCCCTTTAAGGACCTAATGACTAATGCTAAGCTTACAAAAAGCAGGGGAGGGGGTTTTGATTCTAGAAGATGATAAAAAAGCAACTTTATTACTCTTGTAATAAGAATATATTTGTTCATCAAACTGAAACAGGTTCTTAATTATGAGGTGCATAATTTAGGAAAAACAGCCTGTAGGTTCTTATTTTTCTAGGTTCTTATATGCGGGGATTTACTGTAGGTCCTGCAGCTGCTCAGTGGAGGTACTGTTTGGAACATGTCATTTTGCTAAGTTTTCTCTAGATACAGTAACGTTTACTGTTGACCGAGGGTCCTGAAAGGGAGTCCTCAATCCCATTTTCCTGGCCTTTTTTGCGTGCAATTCCAGTCTGCTTTTTGTAGGTATACAGTAGGAGATCAAATCCCAATTCCAACCTTTTGTTTTTGTCATTGGTATTCCCAGTCTCATCAAATCCCAGTCCCAGCTCAAATCTCAAATTTCCATTCCCAGCGTTTTGCTCCTTGAAGACCTTCTGGGAATAGAGGTACTCAGTAGAGGTTTTTAAACATGGTAGAGTTTTCCGTCCAGATCACCTTGTTGGACTTGAGAAAAAGGATGTATCATTTTATAATGCTAAAGGTTTTTCTAAACATATCTATGAGTGATACAAATGTAGTCTGCCAGAAACTCTTGAAACTTTTCCGTGACACAGTAATTTCTGAGGACTGTTCCTTCCTCTATTTCCTTCTTCTTATTTTCCTCCAGGAGCAATTTCAAACTGTCTTTTCTTTCTCCTCTAAATTTCAATCCTTCTTGACTTTTGGCGCTCATTTGCCTCCCTTTGGAATTGTCTATTGAGAATTACAGGGAGAGCCCCTAAGATTTAACTTCGTGAAGGCTCGTTGTTTAATTGTACTGACGCAAAACAAAGATGCTCAGCGATACTGAAAAATAGTGGACTCGCCTAAGTCTCAGTTTCTTTCCTCAGTCGATTACGGTAAAAGTTGCTGCGGGGGCAGGGAGAAGGAGAAAGCGAAGGAGAAGGAGAGGTGCCCCCGCAGCGACTTTTACCGTGATCGACTGAGGAAAGAAAGTGAAACTTGGGCAAGTCCAGATAAATAGCTACCAGCTATTAGCTACCGGCTTTCCAAATGATATGTTTTCACATTTGCTTAGGTGAAGCCTTACACCTTGCACGGAACGTGAAATGCTAATTTCGTTCTTTTTGCCGTTGATGTTTACCAAAAACCCATTTGGAAAATGTCCTAAGCTTCTAAGAGAAGGAAAATCATTTTATAGCCTCTCCCCAATTTAGCCATTGACCTTCCAATCAAACACTTTGGTCATCAATGTACATTCATTTTTTTATAAGAAACCGCTCATACGAAACTGTAGTAACCTCTTTCAGAAAATTAAGAAACTCTACTAGAAGTGATCAGATATGGATTCGAAGTTAAGAAACTTTTCAAGTTTTGGTTTTAAATTGCAAAGTGTTTTTAAACAAAAAGTGTATCACCAACCCAAATAATACTCAAAAGTATAACTTTGGTTTATGGTTTGGTTCTTGCCTGTAATTCGCTGGACTCAAAAAGAAAAAGTTTTATCAGCAGTCTTCGATGGTTTATGATAGGATGTTAAATCAAATTTATGAAAAATTAGGAAACTCTGCAAGAACCTTTTACCATAAAAATTGGACCCAAAATTAAGCAACTCTTGTTGCAACAGGCCCGTCGGAACGAATTTCGGATTGGCGGGGCTGAAACCAGATGCGAGCGGAGCGAGCAAAAACGGGGATCCGGGGGCTTGCCCCCGGGAAAATTTTTGTGACCACGCCCTTTAGATCGTTGGAAAATGCCTCTATTATGAAGAATTTTCCATCTAAAGAGCAAAGCATTGCGACTAACGGAAGGCTTTCCCGGGAAATTTTGAAAATAGGACCTCAAAATCACTTAGAAATAGACTGTTTCTTAATTTTATGAAATAGAAACGTGATAGCTTGATAACTCTGATAACTTCCTCTAGTATAGATAAGTATAAATCTTCTTTTCCATAAGCTTGACTTTTTAACAGCCTTTTTCACTAAAAAGTAGCAAACTTCAGCAAATTATTGGNACGAATTTCGGATTGGCGGGGCTGAAACCAGATGCGAGCGGAGCGAGCAAAAACGGGGATCCGGGGGCTTGCCCCCGGGAAAATTTTTGTGACCACGCCCTTTAGATCGTTGGAAAATGCCTCTATTATGAAGAATTTTCCATCTAAAGAGCAAAGCATTGCGACTAACGGAAGGCTTTCCCGGGAAATTTTGAAAATAGGACCTCAAAATCACTTAGAAATAGACTGTTTCTTAATTTTATGAAATAGAAACGTGATAGCTTGATAACTCTGATAACTTCCTCTAGTATAGATAAGTATAAATCTTCTTTTCCATAAGCTTAGCCCCCCCAAGCCCCCCCGAGCCCCCCCGCTTCCGACGGGCCTGTGCAAAGTTTAGAGCCAAGTTTCTTATAAAAAATATGAGAGAGTAACGTGGAAACCAAAGAGAAACGAAAATGACATAAACTTCGTGGAAAAAAAATACCAAAATTCAGTAACATCATATAATCACGGATTTGAATAATTGATTTGAGACGACACCACAATTTTCC
This sequence comes from Aurelia aurita, assembly GCA_004194415.1. Taxonomy (NCBI): domain Eukaryota; kingdom Metazoa; phylum Cnidaria; class Scyphozoa; order Semaeostomeae; family Ulmaridae; genus Aurelia; species Aurelia aurita. Next base: position 486,929 of record REGM01000003.1, read on the forward strand.
GTTTTAAAATCAAATAGTTTGCATTGTAATGTAATATTAATTTCCCTAACTGTCTCTTGCTACTTCCATAATCCACTCTATTGCAATATTCCCTCAAGAGGAGTGGCTAGCAATTCCGTTTAGGCCGGAGAATTTGATGAAGGGCTTCCTTTCTCTCTGAATATTTCCCTTATGTTATAAAGACCTTGTTATGGGACGAAACATTGCATTTGAATTGTGTTGTGCGAGATACTTTTTCAGCAAAGTTTTACCATGCTATGTACATTAATGGCTATAACTGGAATTGCTTTTTAGGCCTGAGAATTTGATGAAGAGCTTCCTTTCTCTCTGAATATTTCCCTTTTGTTATAAAGGCCTTTTTATGGGACGAAATTTTGCAGCAAAGTTTAACCATGTTATGTATATTGATAGCTATAAATGGAAAATGCTTTTTAGGCCTAACATTTTAATGAAGGACCTCTATTCACTAAATACACTACACTAATTTTTTATAAAAACTTGGCTGTGAGCTTTGTAGTAGGGTTTCTTCATTTTAGGGCCAATTCTTGTAGTAAAAGTTCCTCCTAGAGAGTTTCTTAGTCTTATTTTTCATAAAATTGAATTTCATAATTTAGGATAGTTCACGGATGCCTATAGAATTACAAGAAAGAACCAAATCATAAACAGATATTATACTTGTTAGTACCGGGTGCTCCAAAAAAAAGTTCAGGCGTTTGAAAATTCATAGTACATAGAGTACTGGATGGATTGGAATGGAATAAATTCTATCTGATAACCGAAAGACCGAGAAGTATTTTTGTGATTTTTTCATGTTATTAAGAGTACTGATGATACAGGTAAATTCGACTTTACGAAAATCTCTTGTTTGCGACATGCCTGAAAAAATCTTGAAACACTCGATCAAATTGTATAGAAAGTTCTTTTTTTTCTATTCAATTAAAATTTTACAATAACAAACTACTTAAGACACTACTGATGAACTTTACGACACTACAAGGACGATACCACAGGGAGCAAAAGACAATGCCTACCCCATGACCATTACATAAAGGACATGAAACTTGACTTGAACTAAATATACAACTACAAAAAGCTACACGTAAACGATTAAATACTTATAAAATAAGAGCCTGTTTCACATTGGCGGTCAGGCAAGCATAGGCGATGATGCGGAACAACAGAAACCCCGGCCAAGAGATTAACAACGACAGCAGCTGCCGCCACTGCTCCCCCTCCAGAGTCCCCCCGCTCAAGACACTGCGCCCATGCTACAGAAACTTCTTACACAGAACAACACAAAAGTACATTTAAAAATTCATTTCCTATAACTGTTGAGAGAGATTCAATACCCTTGCGTATTATTCTGTGTGAGAGATTCCTTGCAGTTTGATCAAATGTTTTAGGCCCTTTTTCAGCCATTTCGCAACCATGACGTTTTGGTAAAGTTGACTTTACCTATGTTTTCCATGCTCATAAAAACGCGAGGAAAATCAAAGAATTACTCCAGTCTTTCAGCGATCAAGCGAAATTCAATTCATTCAAATCAATCCAGCACTTTGGTGCTACGATTTTTCAAACGACTGAACTGGTTTTGTTGCAACCTGCAACCTAGCCTCACTGCATAAGGCCCTTAACTTACGCTCATCTAATTGAATTGAATTGCTGTTGTTGTTGTCGCTGCAGTGAGGTATTATTTGGATTGTTAATAAATTGTTTGTTCAAAAACACTTTGCAATCTTGCGTCTCAGTAGTGCCAAGTGACATTTTCCTTCGTCCCTCCAACAAGTCTTGGCACGTTCCCATCCTTGAAAGAATGCCATGTACGGAACATTCTTTCTATCAATTGTAGGTTGAACCTGCAGGAAACCCTTTTGTTACAAATTGCATTACGAATAACAAGAAATCTAGCAAATCTAACATTATTATGTCTGTCAAATTTAGGCCCAGACCAATCGATCAATAAGCATATTTCGCTTTGAAAATTCAGCCACATTTTTTATGAATAAAAACTCCAGCCATATTGTTGGACAAAATATAATTATTGGTTGCAGCTTAGTTGCCGAAAAGAAATTATTTTATCACTCGGAAATAACTATCTTTTTAAAAGCCGACTTTGACTTAATAGATGTGTCGCAGTGTTTGTGTGTTGCCCCCTTAACTCCAGTCTAGTGAGATCTGTGATGTTTGGTGATGGTGACTGCCAGACAGCCGAGAGTGAAACTGGGAATACACGTATTTTTTCACAAGCAACTAAGAAATTTGCCCAGTACTGAATGCTTCTCAAAATTATCAGATTTTCAGTACTGAAAGTTTCTTAGCAGTTTCTTTGAAGGTTCCTCAAATGTTTGTTGTTTTTTATCATTGGGGATCTCGAGTGCCTTTGAGAACATTTCATTGCCAATCTTATGAAGCCATGTCTCTGTCTATACGTCTATACATTAATATGTAATAACGAGTAATGAACTAGAACCATAGACTGATTACATGAGTCTCCGTTTTCCGCATTGAATTGGATGATATTATGGCTTCAAACTGAGAGGAAATAAAAACATCAGATTAAAAACATTGAACGAATACAAGGAATCATGTCGTCAATCTAATGAGAAGCCAAAATTGCTTGATAAGTCCCCGTGAAAAACGAACTCTTTCTGTCTACACAGCATTTTATTCGTAGTCTTGATGTATCTTAATGTGTCCAAAATTGATATACTATGAAGGAGGCAGACGCAAAGAAAAAGACAGATTTCTGGCACACTGAAGCCTTTCGAACCAACGTTCTGATCAGAGTGTGACTTTACATTTTGTCCAACAATGTATGAGAGAAAATAAAAACATCAGATTGAAAGCATTGAACGAATACAAGGAATCAAGTCGTCAGTCTACTAGAACCAGCAAATGGAGCATAGGAATCAAATCTTTAGAAATCATTGCACGATTGGTTGATGCATCTTTCGTTTGATTTAATGACTTGAAAGAAACTTCAGGTACTTCGTTGTAAGTGTTCATTGTTAATCTTTGATATCTTGATTATTTTCAGAATTATTGTGTTTTTTCTTTTTATTGAAAGAATTCACGAGAAGCTTTGAAAAAAGTTAAAATCGTTGTAAATCCTAAACGAATAGAGGAAAAACGGTACAATCTTGAAAAAACCATAGTTTAAGAAGGTCTTTAATATGGCGGTGAGCAGAAATCCGTAGCTGTTCTGGTTCACGATTAGCAATGTGATGACGTCACAACCGGAAAACTGTTTGAAACATAAAAGACGCTCTAATTCTGAAACTAATCAAGATATCAAAGATTTCCAATGAACAATGAATATCTGAAGTTACTTTCAAGCCATTAAAGGGAATGTGCAATGGTAAATAGCCTTGTCTATAAATAGAACAAAGAAAACACTCAGACATTGCATCGTTTCTTTCGCTATCCATTGTTCACGGCGCGTGCGTAGAAAGGAAATCCTTAGCATATTTTTACTTTATTTTCACTTGTTTCCTGTATCATATTACTCGAAAGGTACTTGAGTAATGTTTGAACACTGGAAAGGCTTCAAAAAACTTCATTTGAAATGTTCACGAGGGCACAGGAAGTAAACATGAAGGTTGTTACAGAGCTCGTAAGAAACTCTTAAGAAACTCTGAGTACTGAAAATCTGATAATTTTAAGAAACTGTGAGTACTGGCTCTATTTCTTAGTTTCTTATTATAAAAATACGTGTATCTGCTTAACTTTGATATCGTTGGCAAACAAACGTCCTGCTGTTTTTGAAGCAATCATTTTTTCGACTTTCTTGTGCCATAAATCAGCAACCACATGTCAGATTGACTCAAACAAGGTCTCAAACTCTAAATTGAAGCCTATCCTAGCTATGCAGCTATATAAAACATGTGGCAATTTATTTTAGAGCTCCGCCGCAGCAACCACACCAATTGGGTACAATTCTTAATATTTCCTCCGTNTCTTAAAGACCGACCATTGACCAGCATGCTTTGCGCGAAGTAAGTGATTTTGCTTTCCACAGCTCCGTAGTTTCTGACTGTCAGAAAGTATTGAAAAACAAAAACAAACGATCGCAAAGCATGCGGGTCAATGGTCGGTCTTTAAGAAACTCTGAGTACTGAAAATCTGATAATTTTAAGAAACTGTGAGTACTGGCTCTATTTCTTAGTTTCTTATTATAAAAATACTTGTATCTGCTTAACTTTGATATCGTTGGCAAACAAACGTCCTGCTGTTTTTGAAGCAATCATTTTTTCGACTTTCTTGTGCCATAAATCAGCAACCACATGTCAGATTGACTCAAACAAGGTCTCAAACTCTAAATTGAAGCCTATCCTAGCTATGCAGCTATATAAAACATGTGGCAATTTATTTTAGAGCTCCGCCGCAGCAACCACACCAATTGGGTACAATTCTTAATATTTCCTCCGTGGTGGCTAGGGTAGTCACGGCTAAGAGTGCAGTTTAGCGGGCGGCATTCGAATGTTGTGTTGTTGTATGTCATATGGTAAGGGTTAGGGTTAGTTTCAGAAAAGGGTTTTAGGGTAAGTTAGGGTTAGTTAGGGTTAGGGGTTTGTTTAGTTCAATATCTGCAAAAGGAATATGACATTTAGCGCCGCCCGCTAAACTGCACTCGTCACGTAGTTACCCCCTTGGCCTCAAGGATATCTTAAGACCGCTGTTTAACCGGACGCAAGTGATCAACGCATTTCTCCACACAGTAGGGTTATTTTCAAACTCGTAATTCTGTTTGGTAGCGAACTTTGTAAAGCATCAATTATTCTTCGGTATCATCCCCGATGAGAAAGTTAAACTCTTTAAATCCGGCCTAAATTTAATTCCAACCCACAATGCCTCTATTAGCCGAAGAAGAGTATTACGCAGGTTGGGTGGAACAATTATGCCTAAATATTGATAGACACAAAACAAGATTACTTTTCAGTCTATCAGTATTTTATTTTGGGGATGTTTTGATGCCTTAAATAGCGGATTAATGTCAGCTTTTCTTTTCTTGGCATCAGCTTGTAGTCAATTATGATCAGCTTGTAGCAATCGGTGGTTTTTGCCCACCCTAAAACGCAATTTCAATTATCTTTCGAATATCCTGCTGAAGTGATATGTACTCTAAACACGCATAAACCCACAGCCTTTTGATTTTTATCAATGCATCTCTTTTGATGTGGTGATTCGGAATTTTTACTTAGCATGGAAAGAAGATAATCTGATTTCTCGAAAAGTTTGGTAATAGTTATTTCACCATATTTCTTACTGCCCCAATGTAAATAAACCACGTAGCAACAGAGCTTGTCTCGGAGTCTCAGTCAGTATAGCTGATTTGTCAGAAGTCAGAAGTCAGTTTTAAGCACAACAAGTGGTATCTCCACGAGTGCGAGGACACTATTATAGTAGATTAATTGTACTAAATTAGATTCTTTGCCTACCTTGAAATGCCATAAAGCTCTCTTCCTTCGCATTGACAGCCTTTCTCCGCCATATTTGCTCGTAGTAAGTTGGAGTTCTCTGTCACACATGTTAGGCCCAAACCGATCTATTTTCAAAGTAACGATCTATCCCTCCTGCGCAATTTCGTCCTGGTCGATTTTAAGAACCTTGCGTAGGACAAAATTGCGCAGGAGGGATAGATCGTTACTTTGGAAATAGACCGGTTTGGGCCTAAAATGTGTGACAGAGAACTCCAACTTACTGCGAGCAAATATGGCTCAGAAAGGCTGTCAATGCGAAGGAAGAGAGCTTTACGGCATTTCAAGGTAGTCAAAGAATCTAATTTAGTACAATTAATCTACTATATTAATGTCCTCGCACTCGTGGTATCTCAGACTGTATGCAAGACCCCTACGTTTAATGCCCAGTCAGAGCTTCTCGTGGATGCACAACTTTTGTGTTGAAGAGTCCCAGTTTACTTCAGTTGTTATTAGGCGGTCATCTTGTATTAGCCTCGCTTGTACGCTTTGAGTTCGAATTTTTGGAGCTGACAACAAAACGTCGTATTTAGGTAAAGGTTCTGTTTAGCGGTAGCAAAGGCGTCGCTAGCCCTAAAAAAGTGGAGTGGACTTGCTATGGAACTAAGTTCTGAAAGGTATACCCAGCCTTTTTTACGCCGTTTTGCTTATGAATAAATACCATCTTGAGAAAACTGGGGTGGACATGTCCACTCTAGTCCACCCCCTGGCGATGCCCTTCGGCGGTAGAATCCAAGAGCTTGGATGGTGGCTTAATTTTGAGTCTAAGGCCAAAAGCTTTAACCTCCAGTTGTACCACAGGGGGTNTCCCGGAATGAAGACACAAAAGGTATAATCCTGTCCTGGAATTTTTAGCCGAAAACGATACCCTATTGGCAGGCACATCCCCGGGTACTCAATGTATTAAGTAGACCCCCCGGGGAAGGTAATGTGTCCATATATAAGGCCAGCGTATACCCAACCTGTCAACATCCATCAAATTCTCGGCATATGATTGGTTGCTATTCAAACTGATCACACGAATAGAGAAAATTGCTGTAATGCGTGATTGAAAAGAAATTTTAATTGATCACATGCCTTGCTCTGGGAGGCCTGCTTGTATGGACACATTACCTTTAAGTTTTAAGTTTTCAAGGAGAATAATGAATTATGTAGATTTTCAGATAGTCAAGTTAAACCATGTTAGGGCCATCAAGCGATTTCGTATTTTCACAGATTTCATCTATTATCAACAAGGGTAGATTTCTTAACAATAGCATCCGTTGCCTATGATCGATTAATAAAGTGATTTAAACGGTCAATTAGTCAATGTGCAAATGTAAATGAACAATGCCGCATATCATAAGTTGAACCTGGGTGCGTAAAGGGGCCGCCGTGCAAGCGATTAGATGAGTTGACAAATCAACATGACGTGACCGGAGAGACATCAACAAATCAAAGAGCCCAGGGAAACAAGAGACGAAAGGTCATAAGTCTATCGCGAGTACATGTGTTAATTTGCCTATCCACCGCGGAAATTTTCAATTTCTTGCTTAGAACCTGAATAATAGACATTTGAATTAAGTCCAAAAATGTCGAGATTGGAATCAAAAAGTAAATTTTTTCGTTAACACTTCAGTACCGTACACCACAGGTCAAACCTATCGCCTCAAGTTTGGCGAAAACAGTAAAATATTGTTTTCCAACGGAATTATGAACTAGACAATCTTGGACAGGGATGCTCACTTGAACTAATTTTATTTGTAACCAAAGAAATAATGCGAGGATTCACAGTCCCAATAATAACGTGTCAGTTCAGAACGGGGATTTTCTATAAACTCAAAACAAAAGATAAGTGCAAAAATAACTCAAATTTTCAGGAACCCAAAAGAAATAACAGAGCATCCCTGTCCAAATTTTTACGAGTGCTCCCCCCTGGGAGTTTGACCCCTTCAATTCAAGCCAGATTCTTCAAACCGTAATAGACGATTACGCTAAAGATGGCGGCGATGATCTTTTTCTCAAGATGCATTGCGTTCTATAATCGAATTCCTATAGAATCGTTAATGATTCGTAATTCGAACGCACTGCATCTTGGTAAAAGCTCCTCGCCGCCATCTTTAGCGTTATCGTCTCTTTTAGTGGTCCAATTATTTCTAAAAGATTGGTTTAACAAAATCGTTCTTCGCTGGACAAATTCATGACTCTTTTGGCACAATGTCATCAATTTTAGCGGCTAAGTCAATTTCGGAAATATATTTTGTGATTTAGATCAATTTTCGCTTTCTTTGATCTATTTTCAACTTATTTATTCATTAAAATTCAAGTCTTTTATTGAGTTTTTCAACATTAAAATTGTCTTGAAGTCACAGACATGAAATTAGTAAATGATAGGATTTGTTAGACGAAAGGAACATAATTGGCCATTCTCACGTTTGCGGTGGGGTGTTGCGAAGTACCAACTTTTGGGGGTGTGCTATCTTGTTTTGGAAATTGCCCGATTTTTCTGTGTTTTCTTTGAATATGTTATGTTAATTGACAGTAACCATTGTTTTCTATAATTTTGCCTGAATTTGTTAAATTTTGCCTGAAGTTCTGCAATTTGGGGGGAGGGGTATAGCACCCCAACATCCCTCACTTGCTACTCCGTTGCGTTTGCGTTCGTTTGTTCCTACCTAGCATCCGAAGGTAATTTTTAGGAACACTGAGAACCTAAGCTTATTCAAGCAGTGTCGTGGTCCTTCCTCTCGATGTGACCACACCTCATGATTCCTTTACATAGGCGTAAGAGGCAGGGGGCTAGGGGGGCTGCAGCCCCTCTAATCAGGGAAAATTTATCTCATTTTAGGCTCCATTCGGGCAGTTTTAACTCGCTGAAGCCATCATATTCGGGCAAAATCCATGATAAGCCCCCCTAAACGTTGGGCATCCCCTACGCTCATGTTCCTTTAGCCTGCAGTTACAGAGGGTTGGCGATTCTCACTCTCACTGCAAGTAGCAAATTTGCTAGTGCGGGAACTCGAACCAACCTTCAGATTGGTAGTCCAGCACGCTACCACTGAGCCATCCCTGTGTCCAAGGGGGTGCCTTTGTGCAGAAAGTTAATTGTTCCTCTCTCAAGGGTGGGCTTATGCTGCGCTTTTGGTGGTCCTATGTATGTCTTGGAAAAAAGATTTCATCAACCCATTTTCAGCGTACCAATACAAATTACGCTCTTAAAAAGACTGGTTTTGGGGACATTTCTACATTTTTATAATACTCCGATAAAACCCAATTTAAGGATAAATATTGAACAACATCCAAGAACATGAACAGTCCAAGTTAGTTGTAAAATGATATTGTCGAAAAGAGTTCAAAATAAACCTGATTTTAGGGACAGACATTAACATAGTATGGGAGAAATAAACCGGTTATGTGGACATACATGGGACCACTATCCTCACTGCAACATGCCCACCCTTGGTCTCTACACCCATGCTATAAACCAACTTCAAATTAGCCAATGAAGCAGTCTGGTTTAGGTGTAGGCCCAGTCCTCCCAGCATAACGATCCCATTCCCATAGTGTTATTTTGGGCAAACCTCAGCTCCCATTTTACCCCTTCTGGACCCTCTAAAGAGAGAGGTGAAGTCATTCTTGAAAGGAAGGGAACATAAAAAGCGGCTGATTTCCATTTTTGCGTTAGACCAGTCAGACAAAGAGCTGATTTTAAGAGAGAGCTGATTATTAGGTCTTGGCTTAAAAACCACGATACCTGGCCCCCCGACCTCCTCAATCATTGATATCACGATCTGTGTGTTCTTTATTAGTTCATGAGCTAAGTACTAGACGATTTATTACAGCTAGGGGGTACGTGACCCAGACTAGATGAATTAATGATTAAATCCCAGTCCTACATATGACATTTAGAAGATTGTAGCCATGGTTAGAAATTTACGATACAGACAGTCATTTATTATTCAGTAGACATATTACTCAAGACGTCAAATCCTTGGCTATCTCTAGTAACATTCTCAAGGCATTCTAAATTGTCTAAGTAACATCAGAACAAAGGAAATATCTTTTTACTTCTCCCTTCAAACAGGAAGGCCTAAATTCTTACAAAGATCAGATCTTGCTTCGGTGATGCGTCATCTACAGTTTCAAAAGTCTTGAAGAAATATGACGTTTAATGTTGGCATTTATCACTTTTATGAGCTTCAAGAAGAACGATTAGAATTTCAATCTGTAACTTTAAAATAAAAATCCTTTTGACAAGAATTTTTATGAGTTCGTGTTCCTGCGTCAATATAGGAAGTTTTATGAGTTATTTTAATGATAAGTTTCACATTTTTAGTGAGGCCAAACCTGAACTTTGGAATTTGAAAATTCCTTAGTTGAAAAATTCCCGAAGATTCTAGTTAGACCTAACCTGAAGGATGCTTTGGGAGGGGAAAATTCCTCAACTGAAATTCTCCAAATTTCATGTTTTGGGTGTGGATTGTTAAGTTAAAAAAATTCGTTAAATTTAGAAGTAAGGAGTAAATCAAAATTGATTTATATAGTTAATTTCTTTCTTACTGCAAAAGAGTTACCTTCAAATGAAGGAATGTGCAATATTTTTGACCACCCTGTACACTACTTTTTTTCATAACAACGATTCTTTCTCGAGTTATGCCTTCAGTTTTTTTTTCAAATCATTTATGATTTCAGTCTAAAATGTTCTTAATTATGCCTCTACAAGTCTGCAAGTTGCTCCCATTCAAGCACGGGCTGGACCTCCCTCCCCCCGTGCTGCAAAAACAATACAACAATACATCTCTGCTTTATTAATATTTTCTAAAGTGAATGTACAAATTTAAGTTTCAGCCTTCAGATGATGTTTGTAAAATCTTGGTTTGGACGATCTTATAAAGAAGGGTTTATTCGAAAACTTCTGTTATTCTTTTGTAGGGAGTTTAATAATGTTAAACTCTGCTTAAAATTATGAGATTGAAACATCCGGTATTCATGGTGGACCAGTGTTTATTAGTTTACATGTTTGGCTTTGACATGGGCTTTCAACAACATCTTGTAATACGTTGTGAAATGTTGTAGAACTATGGGTACTTAATCTTTAAAAAAGATCAATTGAAGCCTCGACGCTCTACCCTAGGTTGCATTTTTCACGTGGCAAGGGCACAAGTCGCATAGAAATGGAGTCGCTTCTCCATACAGCTGGATTTCTACAATGTGAAAAATATCATGCGCGCTGCATCCTTTTGTTCTGCAAGAAAGGATTTCGCTCTTTGATTGACGTTCCTTCAGAGTTAGCCAATCAAATCAGTTGAAAATGTAGCGCACGCGACGTTTTGCACCTAGTGGAAATCCAGCTTAATTCAAAATTTATGCAATCATTTGAAAATACATTTGTTAAAGATCCATTACTAACCATGATCCTTTTGTGTGCCTAATGAAAAGCAAGGCAAAGCAAATTTAGGCCAAAAACGACTTTCAGATAATACGAAAGTCGACTTTGGCGCCACGAAGGATCATGGTTAGCAATGGATCTTTTAAGACAGCTTCAAAAACTAGTATTTTATATCAGGAGGCCACTTTTTAAATAATTGTTTTCATTTTATCAAAGTTTCATCAGCAAAATTTTGGTAAAAATCTCCCCTTTAATACAAAGCAAGCTTCAGGAAGCCAGCAAAGCTAGAAGAAGGGTATATCGCTAATACGGATCAACCGTCCGGTAAAAATCCGCGCGGAACCTTTAGCGTCGCTGACGCTTTGATCTATTACAGTAATTGATACTGTCTGACAGCAAATAAATGTCTCAATTTTTAATGATCTCAATCAAAGAGCTTTTCAATCAAGTAAGTAATTCTAAGCTGTGAAAATCACGGATTACGACAAATCACCGCGACATTGAACTGCCTACTTCTCTTTGACGACGGATTCGAAAGCCAAAGTGTTTNTACGGATCAACCGTCCGGTAAAAATCCGCGCGGAACCTTTAGCGACGCTGACGCTTTGATCTATTACAGTAATTGATACTGTCTGACAGCAAATAAATGTCTCAATTTTTAATGATCTCAATCAAAGAGCTTTTCAATCAAGTAAGTAATTCTAAGCTGTGAAAATCACGGATTACGACAAATCACCGCGACATTGAACTGCCTACTTCTCTTTGACGACGGATTCGAAAGCCAAAGTGTTTTATGCTCGTTACTCCCGCCCTTTCTCTTTGAAACTTGAAATGTTTTAGACGAAATTAATACTCCATGAACCATTTGTGATTAATATCATTTCAGTTTATCCACGCCTCTTAATTAGACACAAACTCAATTCATCGCAGTTTCAAAAGACTTGTCCCCGCCCGTGTGTAGGTTTTGTTGGCTAGGGTCTAAATGGCACGAGGGTGGTTTACTTAACCTAGTCTGATCGCCATGTCTGGAAAATTTATTACGTATGAATATCAGAAATTTCGAAATACCAAAGTAGATTCAAATGGTAGTGAGCGGGCTATTTATGCGGACTCAATGCCTTTAATATCACGTGATATATGGTTAAATTTCAGTTGACGCCTGCTTGTAAAAATTGTCTCCACGCTTCACGCAGCATAATATTTCGCACAATTTTATGTTGGGGAGGTTGGAGAAGTCCCCTCGTTAGATATTTTCTTGAAATTGGACTGGCTGCAAAAAAATCTCATAAGACGATAACGCTAAAGATGATGGCGAGGAATTTTTTACCAAGATTTCCGCCATTTATCAGAAAAATACTGCTCTCCCCAGACCATTTTTCTAAATATTAGAATAGTCTATTGCGTTCCAAATAAGACTCTTTAGCGATTTTATAGAGATACCGCACGGTAATCCGAGTCGAGTGCAGACACTTTTTGGCTCAATTCACACTTGAAGCTGTAAATAAGGTTCGCGTATATTGTGCATGAACATAACTTCTGAACCTGATCTTCCTTGGGCTGGCGGCTGGGGGCTACACATGGGGCTACGGCAACAAAACTGCTTTAGTAAATGTGAACTCAGCTTCAGGGACCATCATGGAGCCGGGGGGGGCTGGAGGGGCTGAAGCCCCCCAATAATTTTCAAGTCGTACATTCTAGATTTTAAGAAATTATGTTTATATCAGCAAATATCACATACGGTTCATAACATGAGCACTATCGAAGCTGCAACTATTATTATCAATAGAAATGAGAACAAGATACGAAATTTTGGGAAATTTGATTAAAAGTTGGATCTATTGCCGATATAAACTTATTCTTAAGAAACAATGTTCGCATTATTAGGTTCTTTTGTGTTGAAAACCTTTATTTCTGAAAGTAGAGAGGCTTTATGTTTCCATACAGTCAAACTCGCATGAGTCGGATCGCTTCGGACCAAGGAAAACAATCCGATGTACGCGAATTCCAACTTATGCGAATTAATTTGAAAAGGAAAATGCGGATTGGACTTTCAAGTATCTTCATTTTTTCCGACTTATGCGAATACCAAATTTCCAAATTTTTAACTTTACAACACAACATACAAGATTAGCGGGGCATTTTTCAGGCCCTTGCCCGTAATCCAAAAAATGCTCCGTGGTACATGAACCTTTCGCCATCAAATAAAAATTGCAATACTGTACACTTTATTTATCCATGGTTTTATGGTGATTTAGTGGTTGAATATGCTACCAATGAACTAATGAAGATTTTGCCTTAGGCGTTTCTAGCTATGAAAAGGGCGTTGGTCGCATTTATAGCTAAAGTAGAGGGCGTGGTCGAGAAAATTTTTCTGGGGGCTTCGCACCCCCTCCAAGTTTTCCACTGTTTTCTAGCCCCTTCAATCCACAATGTGCTCCGCGGTCCCTGCTCAGCTTTCGTCTCCAGTCCGGCGTTTAACCTTCTCCTTCATCATTTTTCTCTCTCTTCATTGAGTGTTTTCCCCCGTAAGAATTACTGATAAAGAAGCCAAAGAGATTGGTGATATGCTGGTTTTGATTTGTCAAAAAGGTTTTATATTTTGTCAAATTGTTGAACCGACTGGCTCGCCGCAGACCGCGCGCGTCAGAGGTGGTCTGATCAGGTCACATGACTTTACCACGCCCGGCCGTATCTGCCGAAGAAACAATTTATCAATATCATGGTTCTCTAAGTTAATAATCTTCATTGCGCAGACTATATTAAATTATTTCCTTGTTACGGATAGACATTGATCATTGGAGTTGCTACATACACTTAACTGTCTATCCTACTTGTCGGACTGCATGGTCGATGATGAAGGATGATACGAGGAACATGGAGGAACATGGAACATGGATCCATGCGATGAGCTGCCCAAAAGACGTTTGGGGACGTTTAAAGGGGATATTTTGTACGAGATTTCATATCAAACTAAACATTTGATTTGTAAGCACCTTTGTTCAGAGCCAACTTCTGAAAGTTGCTTGGAATTATGTGTAATACGCTGTGGGGCTGGACTGCCACCTTTAAAATGCTCGATTTGTACCATATGGTAACATCCAAGAAATGGTTACATATGAGAAAGAGCGTATCCTCAAGCACTTTCGTCCCCCATCATGGAAGAGAAGTCCGACTAACAGAGACTAAAAGGTACAAACAAGTTTAGCTCCATCCAATTTCACCTTTAAAATGTAAGACTGCTGTTATCATTATCATTGCCCCTACTTACAGTTTGTCTTACAGTTACATGCCGTGAGCAGTGCGCATAGCGATCAGGAGCGTTGCCAGCCTTTAAAAAGTGGGATGGACACAGTAAGGAAGTATGTCCTGAAAGGTATACCCAGCCTTTATGACACCGTTTTTGCTTGTGAATAAATACCATCCTCGGAAAACTGGGGTGGACATGTCTCAGTCCACCCCCTGGCGACGCCCTTGATAGCGATTGGTTTCTTCTTTGTCTAGCATTAGTCTGCAACTCAGCATATTCTTTTTACGGGAGCACAGGGTCACTATAGAATTAAGATGTTCTTGGTTATCGCTTTGTCTTGGTAGTGAAATAGTAAAACAGTTCATCTTTGATCCTTTGCTTTGATGAAAAGGTGTCGTTTGAACTTTAGGATTTTTAGAACAGTAGAGGCATTTTTATCGACCTCCTGCTCCTGCCCGCTTAAACTTCATCCTTCGTTGATACATTCTTTATTCATCCGATCCTGCCTTCTTGTACCCAATTGCCCTTACATTTCTCTGTCATTTATGCATTCTGTCACTCATACATTCATTCTTTCGTCTCTTTCATTCCCTCGTCGATTCATTCCCATTGCGTCAGTCCCTCGTCGATTCATTCCTTTTTAAATTGATTTATTGGCAAATTCATTCCTTCCTTCCTTCGTGTTCCCATCTTCCCATCTGTTCTGCCATTTTATTTTTCTTGCATTTGTTTATCAATTAATAAATTCATGCGGCCCTTCATCATACTTTTCATGCTTTGATTTTGTCATATGTTCGTTCATTTATTCCTTTATTATTGCATTCTTTTTTCCATTCATTTTATGGCTGCTTGTTGCATTCGTAAATTCATGTATCAGTTTGTTCATTCATTCATTCATTCATTCATTCATTCATTCATTCATTCATTCATTCATTCATTCATTCATTCATATGGTGATTCATTCGTTTTGTTTGTTTTGTTCTATCAATTTAGATNCTGCCATTTTATTTTTCTTGCATTTGTTTATCAATTAATAAATTCATGCGGCCCTTCATCATACTTTTCATGCTTTGATTTTGTCATATGTTCGTTCATTTATTCCTTTATTATTGCATTCTTTTTTCCATTCATTTTATGGCTGCTTGTTGCATTCGTAAATTCATGTATCAGTTTGTTCATTCATTCATTCATTCATTCATTCATTCATTCATTCATTCATTCATTCATTCATTCATTCATTCATTCATTCATTCATTCATTCATATGGTGATTCATTCGTTTTGTTTGTTTTGTTCTATCAATTTAGATCCTGTTTATTTCCTTTCTGTTGCTTTATTCCGTTCTTTAACCATTTTAATGATCCTTTTAAGTCCATATTCTGGACATCTCACCTCACAAGCTGAACTAAACAATTTGTACAGCACTTCACAGACATTCATCGGGGTGATGTAGATTTAAGACAGTTTCTGTTTGAACACACCTTATAACTCATAACTTAAGTTGAAAAAGTTTCTTAACTTCGACTTGACCTCTTTTCGTTTCAAGTAGAGTTTCTTAATTTTTTAGGAAGAGGCTATACTACAGTTTCTTATAAGCGGTTTCTCATTTAAAAAAATGAGTATATTTGAGCAGTAGAGAGGACTCTTAATAACCCAAAGGCTCTTTGTTGCGCTACAAACTACCCTCCCAATCCTCCCCAACCTCGTCCCCAGGACCTTGAAAAGGTTGGGGACGAGGTTGATTCCTTCCTATTTCCCTCTTAGTATACGTACACGCTCAGTTTAGTACCCTAAACTATTGTAGCAATAATTTCGGCAGATGTGTGTTTATAGATAGATACTCTCTATTTTATTACTTTCTTTCTAATTGTTGTTATTTCGCTTATCATCGTAAACAAACATTGCTCTTACGTATCATGGTCAAAACTTCATTATTACCAATCGTAGATACAGATTTCCGACACCTATGTGGCTATGATACCCTTTTCTCTTCGTGATCTGAATACAAATTGGGTCACCCTTGTATTGAGCGCTTTCTGTTTGACGGTCTGCCTGCCACAATGTCGCGTAACCATCCTTTTTAATTGTGTTCACTCGTTCTTTCCTACTAATAAATTATAATTTAAAGTTTTTTACCGCATCATTTCATTAAGCTTATTTGATAAATATTTCCGAAATTCAAATTACGGAAACTGTATTTTCTTATCAACTGTTTGTATGGACATGAAAGTGCGCAGACTGTTTGGTCAGGCCCGCTCGCCATGGGGCTAGCTATCCTAAAGGTTATCTGCGAGAGGCAGTGCGAGATTTAATGCGAGGAAGATAATGTCTCTATAAATCAGGCCCGTAATTCATATTGGGGGGGGCTTAAACCAGATGCGAGCAGAGGGAGCAAAAATGGGGGTCCGGGGGCTTGCCCCCGGGAAATTTGTGTGTGACCACGCCCTTTAGATCGTTGGAAAACGCCTCTGTTATGAAGAATTTAACATCCAAAGGAGCAAAGGATCGCGACTAACGGAAGGCTTTCTCGGGAAATTTTTAACATAGGACATCAAAATCACTTAGAAATAGGCTGTTTTTTATTTTATGAAATAAAAACGTGATAGCTTGATAACTCTTATAACTTCCTCGACTATAAGTTTAAGTCTTCATTTCCATAAGCTTGACTTTCACAGCCTTTTTCACTGAAAAAAGGAACGAACAAACTTTAGCAAATTATTGGGAAGTACACTCTTTTTTATAAAAGACTTGGCTCTGAGCTTTGTAGTAAGTTTCTTAAGTTTAGTTCCTATTCTTATAAAGTAAAGAGTTTCTTGTAGAGCTTCTTAACTTTCCATAATATTGAATTTCCATGAGCTCAAATTTTAAGAACAATTGGCAGTTTCCATTTTCCAGTGTAGAGTGAGGTACTCTTAGATATTTGATAATGTCCCCCAATCCTTCCTTTGAAACTTTCTGTCGTAAACCATTTTGACTCTGACAGATAGATATCTAGCACTTTTTGAGGAAGCAACGAACTTTTTCTGCCGCTTTGCGGCAAACGAGCAACTTCCACTTTCAACAGAGATCTTCAGGGGTGGTCATGTCCTATTGCATGACGGGGCACTATGTATGTCCCATATTTTGGCTTTTTTCTCTCTGTTGGGGTCCAGCTTTGTCCCCAAAATGCTGCTTTTTCTTCTGATTTTCAACAATTTTCGTCCAAAAACCGGTTTATTAGCGAAATTTTGGCTATTTGCTGTAAAACCTACAAAAATTGCGGTCTTTTTCATGGGATCTGGTTAGGTTAGGTTTTACAGCAAAATAGCCAAAATGTTGCTAATAAACCGGTTTTTGGACGAAAATTGTCGAAAATCAGTTGACGTCCCTCCCGTAACAGTACTACCAACTCGATTATGGTGCTTCGCATGGACATGGGAACCAGGGGCCCTTCCACCGTGCCCCTCCAAACTTTTGGAATGTGCCCAGTTTTTACCTCAAAGTGCCCCATTGTTGGTCTTTTTTATGTTTTAAAATGCCCTTCCAGTTATAAAAGTTGTGCCTTGTGCCTGAGTGTTCTGCCACTCCAAGTAAGAAATGCTTCCTACGTCCCTGGCGCTTCGAGAAACAAATGTTTCTATTTGAATCAAAAGGGAGGAGCTCTGTAGTAAAATCTTGAGTTTTGATGAAAAAATCCTTCACAGGAGGACAACACTGAGGGTATTAAAAGAGTACTTTTTGCCTATTGATAAATAGTAAGAGCTGTAGAACCAATCAGGTTGCGTGAAACTGTTCTGCTTTCTCGGGCTTATGGTTGAACGGGGTTAAACGCTAGGGACGAAGTTTGCGAGAATCTCAAGTCGAGCCATTTCATCGCAGCAAACTGATTCATATGTACAAGAATTACTGGAGCAACATATTTGTAAAACTTTTTCATCTTGGAAACAGTTGTTAGTAAGCTGAGTTTGTTTTAGTTGGAATTAAGTGGGCCACTTGCAAACAGAGCTGAATCGAAGTCTCGAGACCCTGCCTCACTGTTGTGATATGACCCTGGACTAAAATGGTTTACTGAGGGCGTGGGAAGGTTTAATGTTAAGCTTTTACTTTTTGAATAGCAAGTAGCAAGCATCTTACTTTATTTAATCCCATTACATAGTCCGTTATAAAGAACTTTTGCTACTGTATCGAAAGAGGCCATTTCTCGCTAACAACTGCAGTTCTATTATCCTCTGGGTACCAGAGTCCCCCAAGAAAGGAAGAAGGGTGGGTCGCATTCAGGGATGGTCTGGTCCCCAGGGTACAATTCTATCAAAGACAAGCTCCATTAGGGGGCTGGGAAATGACACCCCTAGCTATAGCTGCGTCAGGGTCAACCCTCTTCATAAAGATCTTTTTGGGGGGAGGGGGCTTTTTCTGGGGGTCTTTTCGTGGAGCCTTCAGCCTTTTGTATTTTCATACGTTCAATAGAATGTAGTTAGTTTTATAGTCTTTGGTTGAATCTTCTCTAGGTCAAATTTTCTGTCCATTTGTACAACGGAAAAGGTGTGGCATCAGCGATGAAAGTTCGTCTTGAGCGACCTTTCTCAGATCTAGGACACATAAAACTTTTTTAAATTCCTATTGAGAAATTGATAGGATTTCTACGAATGCGCGAGATAATTTTTCAGTTAGGCCATTAACTCATTTCTCTTACAGATTTATTTTTTTGAATTTTGCCGAACCCTAATTTTGTTTTTATGTTACCCTAGTCTCAATGTATTTATAGTCTGTCTCAAATTAGATGTCACGTGAAAATGCCCGCGAATAACAACATTTAAAGAGTTTTGCAGGTGTAGTTTTGCGTTATCGCAAATCTCACGTGACATCAAATTTGAGATAGACTTTAGCTCCAGAAACTGAGGAAAGTGAGGAGATCTTTTGCCTATGGTTAATTTTTGCTATGGCACCTAAAATGGGGAAGGGGTGTTAGAGTTACGCTTTGATCTTAGCTAGCAAATAACTTCCCAATCCTTTTTTCGTTAAAATTTGTTCTTGTTTGCAGAAGCAAATGTAGTTTTTGAAGGCTAAGAAACATTTTCATCTGAGAATATTTTCTAAGAATGATATCTGCGATGACCTTTTTCTCAGTAATTAAATGCTTGTGAGTCCCCCAAGGGTCTTTTGATCTCACTTAGACTCTTCGGGTAATTCTCGCTGCTCATTGGTTCACGCCCATTTACGCGGCTCTGATTGGTGTTCAAAACACAATACCAACGAACATGGTGGCATGAAGGTTTCCACGGATTTTGGACTACAAAACCACTCTTTATCTAGTCAATTGGCCTGGTGAAGATGCAAGCTATATATGTTCTGGACTCTGGTTTTTTTTAGGCCCATTTTCAGATCAAAGTTTATTACGAGGGTTTGACCCGTTCGACCTCATACCTAACCAAGGTTGAATTGAAATTGGAATTTGCTTCACTCAACGTCTTAATGCCATTTACTCAGTACTTAAGCAAAGAATCGCCATGTTGTCCATGTTTTGTCAAAGATTAAGGAACTTGGCAACCATAAAATGTAGTAAAATGACTTTTAACCAACTTAGCTGTATAATGATGATTGATTTTGTAGGATTCTACGATTACGGAGCAGTAAATGTTTACCAAACAATAGCACTCTCCTTCGCAGAGGCTGAATAGCTTCATTGATAAAAGTACTCGTTCATTTTAGCGTAGAAACAGGAATAGATTCTTTTAGTTTAGTTTAATCTAGTTTAGTTTAGTTTAGTTTAGTTTAATCTAGTTTAGTTTAGTTTAGCTTAGTTTAGTTTAGTTTAGTTTAGTTTAGTTTAGTTTAATCTAGTTTAGTTTAGTTTAATTTAGTTTAGTTTAGCTTAGTTTAGTTTAGTTTAGTTTAGTTTAGATGAGTTTAGTTTAGTTTAGTTTATAGTTTACTTCAAGACCCATGGCTAACCATGATCCTCTTCGGCCTCTTCGGCCTGAAACTTTCATATGATATGAAATTTGTTTTTTGGCCTAGATTCTGTTTGTTTTCCTTTTCATTCGGCGTGCAAAGGATCGTAGTTGAAAATGCGCCTTGAACTATACTTTAGATTGATAATTCATTCAGTTAAAAGCTCTCAAAGATGATTTCGTAAAATTTCAAGAATGGCAGATATCTCAAATTTTGCTTTTATAAGGCCATGCATGAAAAATGTAGCAAGGAAATTTCGCAAAATTTTCCAGTATAGAGCAATATGAAAGAGATGTTTTGCATTAAAAAAACTCTTATATTGAAACGATTATTTCAATTTTAAAGTACAAATATGTGAAGTATTTCTTACTCACCTTATTTAGGCCCATTTATGATTAAGATATTAATGTTGTAGAACGAGCTGCAGCAACCTGATGTAGAATTCTCAGTTAGACTTTAAGAAATGGAAGCAGAAATCTTTCACAGTTCTTTTTAAGTTCACTGTTCCACGAGACTGGTTGACTTGGATGGACTTATTGGAAGACATCTTGAGACAGCCTCAAAATAATTAAATGGCCTGGACACCAACGATGTGCAGGTTATGGTTGGCTGTAATTTTTAGGAACTAATACGCTTATTTGTAAGAATATGATCGGTCATCAAATTTAAAATTTAGTTTTCTTCAGAGACACCGGACAGGGCACATTTTTAGGGGGCAAAACTTGAAATTAAAAGGGCAATAGGAAAATAACGAATGTAGGCCATTTTTGAGAGGGATAATTTTGTTTTCTTTGTGGGAGGGCTTCTTGAAGATCAGCACCTGTGCTGAAGGGCTACCCTCCTGGTAGATAAATATATGAAATGGAAAAAATGAAAATGAAGGGAAGGAGGGGTGATTGCCCCCCCCCCCCCTTGCGATCCCTTCTGCGGCATACATGGTCTTCTTTACAAGCGAGCATAAGAACAGCTCAGATGTCTATATAATGAGACAAGGAATGCTCATTCATTGAGCTTTGGGCAAGAAGAAGATAGTTTTACCCAAATTTCTGTTCTTCTTGTAAGCGCCCTAGACTTAGAGAAGCTTTGCTTTTTCTAGGGCGCGTACGACAGTATTATACTTTTAGTTAATAATTGTATTGTTGTACGAATAAAAAAAGGATGATGATGATTTTCTCTAATGGACAAACCGTTTAAGAAAATGTCGTACGCATTTAATAATATGTTTTTGAATTAGGAAAAAATACCTTTAAAATGCACTGCACTTATATCCACGAAAATAACTCTCTATTTGCTTTGGTTACAATTATAGAACTGCCCATTGGTAAATAGTGGGTACATACCATTTTGCACTTTCGACTGTGGCCTCCATACGACAAAGTGGGCAAGACTCAGTCAGCGGTCAACCTATCCAAGCGTGTTCCATTCTTCAAGACTTTATGGGACTTTATTATACTATCAGACGGCTAAGTGTATTTATCTAAACGCAAAGCTTGATATCTGTGTATGCAAAAACATTGCCAGAGCTGCTTTATTAAGCTTATTATGAGAAACTGCAGCTAACGAGGGGATTATTGGCCTAGTCATAGAAGAACACGCCGTACTTTCGTAAACTAAGAATATTTGGCATTCAGCATCACTATGATGTTGTCATTTGAGCATTTTTATGTGATGATTCCAATGCAGGGGGGCTTTGTCTGCCTGAAAGTTAGTTTAGATTTGTTGAACACATTTGAAGCGTACCTTGATGTCTGCAATGCAATCCCAGTACGAACAAAGTCTCTCCATTTCAATCATTCCGTACGATTTTACAGACCATGTCGCCACGGCTTAAATCTGCCGCTATCGGAGAACTTTTGTTTCGTAGCTCTTGGGGTGCAAGGCTGAGATTCTCAGAGTTGTAGGTTGGGAAGTGGGAGTCAAAATTGGGGAAATAAATCTTTTTGTCATGGAAACAGCCCCGAAACATACAGTATATCCTGATCTCTAGGTACTCATTTTTAGCAGTGAAGGAAAGTTACGATATTGGAAATACTGTTCGGGCCTATATTTTCCTGTAGCCTCGACTTGTGTACATCATAATGTTTGCGCTGAATAAATAAGAAATAGTTAAGAAACTTTAAGTTCTACAAAGTGGAAATTTTCATGAGTTTCAAGACTTTTCGCAGGCCCTTGACAGCTGTTTAGATGAACAAGAAATGCTTTTCATTGCACTCTGATCAGCTTGATAAGTAGAAAAGGTTTTTTAATGCCTTCGCTTTTCTTGATTTCGTTCACCATGAAATAATAAACGAAACAAGAAATTCACATACCTTTCTCCGTTTTTCTCAATTGAGCAATGAAAACGTCTCCAAATTTTATCTACCCCCCCCCCCCCCACCCCCCATACTGGTATCTAACAAATGAATTTCTTAAGAGCCATAGTGTTGACCAAATTTTTTTTTATTTAAAAGTTGACTGAAAGCAAATGACCTCACGGGAAATCTCATCTTTAAACAATTAAAGAAGCTGTTATTTATTAAGACAAAATTATTATTTATTTATAATGTACTTTGTTAACATTTAAAATATGACGAATATACCTTTTCTATTTTTACATCTGCTTTTAAAACACTTCAAAATAAGCTGAATTGGCGCTTGCAGCAACGTTTATTTCTGACTTATTTGAAGTAGAATCGCGAGCTGCATGAATTTGCATGCTGCACAGAGATTGATTGCAAACAGAGGGGTGTGGGAGGGTGAGGCAGGGTGTGACCAGCGAGCAGAATCGACGAAATAAGTAAATAACCCAATCTATTGAAAGACCTAGCAAGATACCACCACGATACTACCTCAAATCAGCAATAACAACTATATTTGTGATCAGGAGTTCAGTTTTATACACAACAGAGCTCCTTAGGCCTAGTGAATCACGGACGAAAAAATCGAGTATTTTTAAACTACGAAAATACTCTTACAAATTTTCGTATCTGCTAGAAATTCGCACTCTTTAATTTCTGTGGGATATTTGCTATTTCTGCAGTAAGCTCAGAATAATTATTGTATTCCAGCAGGCAACAAGAGGCCGCTTTTGCTTTTCGTGCAATTTGTGTCGTTAAATTTAGATAACAGGCCACAAAGTTTTCCTCTCCTGTTGCTGAAAATTCAGAAACTAAAGGAAAGCGGCTCGTCAAACGTTTTGATGCGTTCATGTGAAAATCAACGTGTCTAGAGCAGAGTGCAAATGTCCAACGATACCTTTCGTCAATTTTTGCTTTTGTGTGCATCTTTTCTGGATTCTAGAAAAGTCTGGTTAAGAAGCGGAGCGCTTACTGTGTGCAAGATGTCCCAAAAATTGTGCAGACCTATATTAACCATAAATTTTATTTAACGACAGGCTATTTTTTAGTAGAAAAGCAAACTTAAATAAAAGAATTTACTTCACTACTCGGGGGGGTCACTTCCATATATACTGGTACGGGGTGTGCCATTTTTTGGGGTGCCTTTTTTCAGGCAGAAAATAAATTTTAGGGTTTCATTTTTAGTAAGATCATAAGAAACCATAAATTTTGGGGTATCATTTTGGTATGATCATCAATTTTAGGGTATCATGTTCTAAAATAATTCTTTGCGGTAGACTTTTGGGATTTTTGACCCATAATATTAAATTTTAGGGTATGTATTTGCATATCCTGTAAATTTTGGGGTATGGTTTTTGGAAAATCTATAAATTTTAGTAAATTTTGGGGTATGGTTTTTGGAAAATCTATACATTTTAGTGTGTAATTTCACATGTCAAAATGGCACACCCCCGTCATCTCCCTATTGAAGTTACCCCCCCCCCCCCGGGCTTCACTATAGTTGGTCATGAAGCAACCTCGTTCCTATGACCCAAAAGGAG
Source organism: Aurelia aurita (assembly GCA_004194415.1). Classification (NCBI taxonomy): domain Eukaryota; kingdom Metazoa; phylum Cnidaria; class Scyphozoa; order Semaeostomeae; family Ulmaridae; genus Aurelia; species Aurelia aurita. Next base: position 510,828 of record REGM01000003.1, read on the forward strand.
GCTGGCAACTGGCCCTCGGAACCAGGTTGGTCATGAAGTTCTAAATCTAAAGTTGTTTGTGATTTTTCTTGAAAGCTGTTTCTGAATGAAGTCGAAAAAACTCTCGAAACAGTCGGCCACGCTTCGCCCAACGTTTACTCAACTAATAATAACAGTCTCCACGAGGCTGATATTCAANTTTGGAAAATTTATAAATTTTAGTAATTTTTGGGGTTTGGTTTTTGGAAAATTCTATACATTTTAGTGTGTATTTCACATGTCAAAATGGCACCCCCCCGTCATCTCCCTATTGAAGTTACCCCCCCCCCCCCGGGCTTCACTATAGTTGGTCATGAAGCAACCTCGTTCCTATGACCCAAAAGGAGGCTGGCAACTGGCCCTCGGAACCAGGTTGGTCATGAAGTTCTAAATCTAAAGTTGTTTGTGATTTTTCTTGAAAGCTGTTTCTGAATGAAGTCGAAAAAACTCTCGAAACAGTCGGCCACGCTTCGCCCAACGTTTACTCAACTAATAATAACAGTCTCCACGAGGCTGATATTCAACCGTTAACATACGAAATTGTTTGCATTTGAACAAAGATTATTCCAGAAACTTTAGAATCACTCTTAGCGTATCGTTTTAGGTGGCTAGTTTTTGTATGTGTGTATTTGATGGCCTAAAAGCTGATTATCTGTCATCTAAGAATAATTTTGTTATATTCAGCAAGAGAGGCGTTTTAGGATGCCAGAACAGAAAGTTACTCAGAGAGTAACCATATTTGCAATAATCCTTGTCTTCCAAACTCGAGTTCCCAAGGCAAAGAGCCATGGTCAAGGCACCATTAATCATTCTAATTTTGTTCGCAGATCCTTTTAAATCGAGGAGAGAGAGCACCTAATTGATGCAGACTGCATGACGTCACAGCAGCGTTGAAAACGCGATGCCATCTTGTTTTGGGGTAAATGCTCAGAAAATTTCTATAGGAATCTATAGGAAATTTGCAAAAAGTTGTATAAAATTGCTCCTCTATTCTACCTCGCGATAGTGAGTAGTGAAAGGATAGGTAGCAATTGTCAGTCAGACCTAAACCTATGAAATAAACACACGAACATGCTGTTTTTAGAAGCAAAACAAAAATTTAGGCCAAGAAAGCTGTGAAAAACTTGCCTTTGCGTCTATAATTTCGTAGTTAGCACCACAAACTCTGTCGGCTGTGAGTTGCTCGTCGCTTCTTCAAAGTCAACCTTTTAGACATTCGCCTATCTATCTGCTAAAGTTTTTGAATAATTTTAACAGCTTCCAACCCTTTTGAATTATTTATTGCGATAAATAAACGAGACAGTAGAGCAATCCCAGTGCGACGCTATACTTTGTAATGGCTTTATTTACCCAAAGTCTGATTTTCGAGCGCGAATTGATCAAGTCACGTGACATGTCGTCTGTATGAATATGAAGATGGGAAGAGAGTATATGAAATACAGAAGAGCAATTATTATGTAAGAATGACAGTGGATGATAAGTTCATAACAAGTGAACTGTCATGTTTTAATAAATTCAAACATGACAGACTTTGCGATAAAACCGTTGTCATCTCAAGGGATCTAAAGTTCACCATGATTTACATCTTATCACAGTGATGAGAAATAACTTTGTATTCGAAAAAAGATATCAAAACTGCGACAGAAATAAATCATCCGTGGAAAGCTAGACATTGTGATCTTTCTCATAGCCCTTATCATCACTGTAAGATGAGTGAGTGCCATTAGTATTGCTTCAGTATCCGTGATGCTTTGCGGCAGGGAATAAAAAGCAGTAATGCGAGATTCTTTAAATAAATAATTCTAAGCCAGACATTGTGATTTTTCTTATAGTACTCCTCATCACTGTGGACGTGTAAGATGAGTGAGTCCCATTAGTATGGTCTCAGCATCCATGATGCTTTACGGGCTGGGACCTAAGAAGCAGTGATAAGAAACAACTCCGGATTCGCAAAAATATCGAATCTGTGAAAGAAAGAAATAAATCATTGAAGGGGTGGGGGCAGAGCTCTAGGGGAGATAGCTCTCAGAAGTGACCTGTAGACTTAAAAGGAGGGCTTGTAATTGTAAAATGGGAGCTGAAAGTTACTTGAAATTGTGCATTTGGAGTCGGATTCGATTTGCTGGGGCTACAATTTCGTCAATTGGGACTGGGAATAATAACAACAAAAATATTAGACTGGAAATGGGATTTGATTGGCGCTGGGAAAATGGGAATAAGTCCTCTGCAGGACTTTCTAAAAGATTCACCGTCTCGCCTGAAGGAAAGGGCCTACGCTGATCTTACAAAAGGGACTTTTAGAGAACTTAGAGGGGCACAATACCGGTCCCCACTGGCACCTATGTCTTTGCTTTGTGGTCTTCAGTTGTTTTATCTATTATTCGTATGCTGGTTACCAAGTGCGTTTAAATGAAAGGTTTCCCATCGCCTTTTCCTGTCGCCTAAACGAAGATATGAGTAAAACAAATAACACTTTAATTTCATAGTTGCCCGACCAGCTGGGAAATTGGGATGTTTCCGCCCTACTTTTCAAGACAAATGTTGCTGTGTTAGTTTCCTAATCTTCACCTCAAAAATCACCCTCTCCGCTGAAAACGAATGGACACAAAAGGGGCACAGAAGGGGTACATAAAGCGAAGATATTAGTAAACAAATACAGTAACATGTTAATTCCATAGTTTCCCGACCAGCTGGGATATCGGGATCCCATCGGGATGTTTTCCGCCCTCCTTGTCAAGAGAAACATCGTTGTGTAAGTTTAACCAATCTACACCTAAAAAATCATCCTTTCTCTCTAAAAATGAATCCACGCAGAAGGGGTCCATGACTAATAGAGTTTTGCATGCGATGAATGAAAACTTGAAAGTGTTTTCCTATTAAAAGAAGATTCGTATTTCATGAACTTAACATCAGATTTTGAGTTTCAAATGCTGTGAGTTTGTCAAGGAAATTTATCTTGAACTCGCGGTCTATGTACTTTGGGAAGCGTCAAGGGAAATGCGTGAAGCTGGATTCACACTTGAGGCAATTTTGTGGTGCGATGCGACGCGCACGGCAAAGTTGAAGTAATCCAACTTTGTCGCACATGCCGCACCTCATCGTTATCTGGATTGCGTCAAGAACGACGCTTCAAGTGTGAATACAGCTTTACGCCCAACGCAACGCGAACTCCTTGTCTCAATAATTTTGCAACCCACAAAAATTGTCTGGAAATTTCATAAGAGGTGCGAGTTTTTCTGGTAGAGTTTTTCCTTCATTGGATAATAATTCAAATTTTTTGTTTTGATTCATTCTTTGGAAATAATAAATTTATTCTTTGAGGGCAATAAATTACTTTTTGGAATCAACTTCAAAAGGAACCCCAAGGGGTTTGCCTTGCTGTGAAGTCCCTCCGCTTTGTTTGTTTGGATCATTTCCTTTTTCGCAGGGGGCTAGATTATCAATCGCGATCACCTCCGGTTTAAATCACCTTGAAGGTTTTTTTTTAAAGATCTTCACGTTTGCTGTCACAAGGGAATCAAATCTTCCACGGATTAATTGATTGAAAACCTTGCTGGCTAATCCAGGGGGTCATCTCAGGAAGGTCAATATGGACCTTTTTGGTGGTCGATAAAGTTACAATTCAAACAAAGTGTTAATGTTAAACGAATAAGAATTGAATTTCAAGAAATAGAATACCCTTGAATGTAACATAACGGGCTTTCTCTTGGTTGAAAATTAACACCAGAGAAAGCCTCTTTGATTACACTGAGAGGGAAATCATTTATTTTTATCGACGAGAGCATGAAATTTCTCCTCTCAGATGAAAACCTGGCCAGTCGCCACGATTGAAAATGATTTTGGATTTCTGCCAATTAGCGGCATTTAGAATAAGTTTTACACCAACTTATCAGGCGACCGCAGTTTTTACCACATTTTCTCAAACTACGGTGAAAACCGTATTGGTTTGTCTAGGTTTGTCTAACCAAAAGTTTTTTTCAGGGGTGTCGCATGGAAATGAATTAATGCTAGACTAGAGAGGGGGCCGAAAGGATGCTGACCCTTCCCCAATTACTTTATTTTTAGATGGGGAAGTTTTCCAGGAAGAAGCATTCAGATCTATGCATAGAAACGGTACTGTACCCTTTGTCTTAAAATGAAATCATAGGAAGTTCGATTGTTTTCTAAATTTGTCATACTTTATGCCTATTTTCATTTTATTTTGCTCTATGACTTTCAAACCTACCAAATTCTGAAAACAGTAGACTTCGCAGAGATGGAAATATATTTCCTAATCAAACACAAAAATCTTACAACGGTAGGTTTCGAATTCACCACCAGGGTTTCCTGACGAAAACGAGAATCTCACCAAAGCCTGCCAAACCTTCTGCCTTTTGGAGCAGAAGGTTCAGAAGGCCTTCCAGACCTACCAAACCTATCGTTTTGAGAATTTCGGAGTCAATCAAACACAAATTCCGAGTCTACCAAGTCTACCGTTTTCAGAATTGGTACCAATCAAACACACCCTTAGGATGGCTATTTTTTCTAGGAAGATAGATTTTGATCTTTGAATAGAAACTGTACCCTTGCCCCTTGCGCGCAGGCTACCCTTTATTTACTTCAGTTTACTTCAGAACATGACTACAGTATAGGAAATGTTTTTGTTTGTCTTTATTTACTTCGATTTACTTCAGAACATGACTACTGTATAGGAAATGTTTTTGTTTGTCTTTATTTACTTCGATTTACTTCAGAACATGACTACAGTATAGGAAATGTTTTTGTTTGTCTTTATTTACTTCGATTTACTTCAGAACATGCCTACAGTATAGGAACTGTTTTTGTTTTGTCATTTCATTTGTTATTTTCAGTTAATTTCTTTGAAAACAAATTTTCCTCCTTCAGCCACACTCAAGTAAAAGTATTCACAGACGAGCCCTTTTCCCCCCGGAAGATGCNTACTTCAGAACATGCCTACAGTATAGGAACTGTTTTTGTTTTGTCATTTCATTTGTTATTTTCAGTTAATTTCTTTGAAAACAAATTTTCCTTCTTCAGCCACACTCAAGTAAAAGTATTCGCAGACGAGCCCTTTTCCCCCCGGAAGATGCGTTTTACTCAAAGTCATCAACCGTACCCTTTGCCCTTTCATTCCTTCAAAACATGACCAAAGGAATTTTGCTTATTTTGCCAAAATTTGGTCATACTTAAAGTTTATTTTTGATAGTTTCTTGTGAATTATTCATACTTTTCCGCTTTATCGTAATTCTTTAGGCAGCCATTTCATCAGGAGGGGGCATTTATATCTTCCAATAGAAAGGGTACCCCTGGCCCCTTTTTTACGTCTTGTTTGTCAAATCCTGATGAACAAGTCTTTTCGATATTTTTTCTTTTGGAATATTCTCTCTTCTTCCACCAGTGTGCGTTAGTAAAGTTATCCCTATTTTTCAAAGAAGTTGTGTTTAGAAATGGTACTTTGCCCCTTCCAGGAAGTTTGATTGTTGAGCCAGATCCTTATGTACAATTTGATGCTTCTTATGTTTATTTCTACTCAGTTCCTTTATTCTCGTTTCTCCAGGAAGGGGTGTTTAGAAACCGTACCCTTTACCCCTTCTTTACTTCAAAACATGACCATAGGATGTCTGATTGTTTTGTAAACTCCTGCTGTACAAATCGTCATACTTCATGTTTATTTTTAATCAGTTTCTTTTAAAATATTTATACATCTTCCGCCGTACATCAGTAAAGGAATTCATCAACTATGTTTATTGAATTATACGAAGAAAAAGCATTAGAGATTTCTAATAATTTACAGATATTACCCCCTGGATGGTGGTAGAGTGGAGTTGCTTTCCGCCTGATCTCTTGTCTGGAGCAGATCTGCTTTTACATATTCCACAGAAGGGGGAACTAATTGCCATTCATAGCTTCGATGACGTTGGTCAGCCTTAAAAGAGATTCGTGGTCTGTTTCTGAACTCATTTTCACCTCAGAAGTGTAACGATCGCTTGGAAGCAGTTCATGTCTGGGAGGAAGTGAAGTCTAGAGGGGCCTAGAGGAGATCGCAGCTAAGAAGTGGTCTTCGTTATAGGGAGGGAAACCAGAAGAGAGGAGGAGAGAATTTCGCGATAGCTGCTCGTAAAACAGCTGATTTCAGATCATTATATCGATTTATTGGAAATCACTGAAACCACACATCGCATTGAGGAATTTGCGGGGAAGTTCACTTCAGAAGCTTTTGAGATATATGAACTGATAGCAGACCAAATTTTCATTCAACAGACAACGCGCTGCAGAGAGGAAGCAAAGAAGTTTGCTCGTGATATAAGATTTAACTTTCTAAGCTATATAATAACAGATTTACTTTTAAAGTCAAGTTTTAAATCTTTAACAAACATTCGTAAATCGTAGCAAAGAGATCACATGATTTATCGCACGGGATTTTAGAAAATTTATTGCAGCATATTTTTGGTTGATACGACTCCAGCAGATATAAAGAGATATTTTTGTGGTAGAGATTTATCTCCTATCCAGAATAAAGTCCGATCGCTCAATTGAAGAACGCTGAACTATTGCCAAAGATGAATATATTAAAGAAAACTTTAGTTTGTTATTTATTTTATTGCCTAATCGAGTTAGGTTATTCACGAAAAACAAGACGACCAAAACGAAGAAGACTGCGTGGTTTTAGACAAGAAAATCGACCGAATATAATCCTGATCTTAGCTGATGATTTGGACCAAGCTTTGGGATCTCCTGATGTTATGAAAAAGACGAAAAGACTGCTCCGTGAAGGGGGAACTGATTTCGTGAACACTTTCGTGACGAGCAGTATTTGTTGTCCTTCACGATCATCAATTTTGACTGGGAAGTATAGTCATAATCATTATATCAACTCAAATAGAGGAAACTGTTCGTCGACATCTTGGCAAAGGGGTGCTGAAAGAAATAATTATGGAAGATTTTTACAAGAGGCTGGATACACAACTGGTGAGTTTCTTTTTATGAAGTTTTGCTCGAATTTTTGTCTTTTACAATATTGTGTGCTTTAAATTAAACGTTCTTTCGTTTTATGAAACTTGCAATTGCAGGGGTTTCTATTTCAGATTTCAGGGATATGNATTTGACTGGGAAGTATAGTCATAATCATTATATCAACTCAAATAGAGGAAACTGTTCGTCGACATCTTGGCAAAGGGGTGCTGAAAGAAATAATTATGGAAGATTTTTACAAGAGGCTGGATACACAACTGGTGAGTTTCTTTTTATGAAGTTTTGCTCGAATTTTTGTCTTTTACAATATTGTGTGCTTTAAATTAAACGTTCTTTCGTTTTATGAAACTTGCAATTGCAGGGGTTTCTATTTCAGATTTCAGGGATATGAGGGGATATGATCAATCGGAACGAGACAGGAACGAGAGGCGAAGAAGAGGGTGGATCAAGGGGGGATCGGAGAAGCTCACCCCTCTTGTTCATCAATGAGGGGAAATGACTGTGTGTGTGTTTTTAATAGTATTTGGGTATTTTCGATTTGATGATTTTCTCAAACTTGTGAAAATAAACTGAAAATAATAATAGGTAGTTGTGGGCTTCGTTTCATGTGTAGGAAAAGATCGATCGAAACCTAGTGTTATCGAAGAGGGAGAGACTCAAATGACTGTTTACAGTTTTTTCATTATCGCACCAATTCATTTCTAGAACTCCCCTTTCTATTTCGTAACTTTGCGCTACTGATCGAAACTGTTAAACGGAATTTTAATGAAATATTTTTGAATATTTCCTGGAGACTAAAGTATTTCAGTGACAGAATCTATAAATTTTTCTGAGCTAATCCAAAAATGATTTATGCAATTTTCTGCGTTTAGGCATCACGATATGATTGATGTCATTTTCGTCGTCTACTCACTATTAATTTCACTTCATTACTCCGCCAACCGTTTTAATTAAACGTTATTTTCACAAATTTATCGTTTTTACAACCTCTAATAGGGTTTGTTATTGTTTTAGATTGTAATTTAGTGAAAAAACGTGACAAAACCACATTTGTAAACAGTGAGCAAAGGTTAGTGAACGCATCACGAAGTCTCGACGCTTACATCAATGTTAAGCTGAAATTTCTTTTCAGCACGGAATAATCTGTTACAAATTTTATGTCTTAAGACTTTTTATTGTTAAAAGATGAACCTAGATGAATTTATTCAGGTCATATAGATTTAAACGATTTATTTCAGGGAAATTTGAGCCAGTTAAAGTATTACAGTTTTGCGGATTGCGAGTTGTGTTGCAATCTCCCCCTTTGTTAGAAATGACCCCAATAAACTGTTTATGCCCATTCATTTTGAGCAAAGCCCGTAAGATAAAGCTCTCGACAGGCGACAAAATGGACGGTTCACGACCTTATTTCATTACAATACAAGCTACAAGCGACGCTAGTGGCGTAACGCAGTTTAGGGCACCTTAGTTCGAGAACTAAGGGCCACCCACCAAAAGGGGCCCCAAAAGAATTTTGTCCCCACATGTGCAAAAAGATCAAAACTCATTTAAAAAACTTTTGCTAGCATGTAGGATTTTTTTCTACTCAATTTTCTTTATGTCTGTTTTCATAACTGTATGCGTTCCCTACTTTGTGACTCAGATATTTTATGTATTCTCTGAAGTTATCTAATTCAGGAAATGTTTGTCATACATGATTTGAAGATGTTTGACGCCACACTCACATGTGAATTTTTATGGCACCATAATCAGTCTCTTCCACCTATCGGGATTTGTTTATGTTCTAAAGGCCATATGGTCTCAAAAATTTTCCCAGGAATACCCTCACACCCCCTTAGAATCCTCTTCACTTCTCTCATATAGTCCCTGTAACGTGATCGCTTCATGGTCACTGCGTAAGGAAGGACCCCACTCACACCAACTTCCTAAGGGCCCCGAGTGTCTCCGTTACGCCACTGCGCTAGTCCCGCTGTTTCGAAAATTTTAGGATCAAAAGTCAATATATTTAGTCTGAGGAAGAGATCATTAATTAAAACATTGTATTGATCAACGATCTTGGAAAGGCGTTGGATTGAGAACTGCCTGAGAACGCAGGAAAGTTTTACTTTCGAAATGAGACATACGCCCTCCCTCAGTTTTGACCTGGGGGATGTAGATATTCCTTGTTCCTCTGAAGGAGCCTGAACCACAGGTGGCGGGGAAAAATGAATATTATTGCATGATAAAATGTACCTTTAGTGCTTCATTTTTCTTGTTGTTTCTCTTCCAGTCCATCTGTTGTCCGTTCGCTGTTAGGCCCATCTCGAGCCACCTCGAGAACTAGGTTCCAGNAACGTGATCGCTTCATGGTCACTGCGTAAGGAAGGACCCCACTCACACCAACTTCCTAAGGGCCCCGAGTGTCTCCGTTACGCCACTGCGCTAGTCCCGCTGTTTCGAAAATTTTAGGATCAAAAGTCAATATATTTAGTCTGAGGAAGAGATCATTAATTAAAACATTGTATTGATCAACGATCTTGGAAAGGCGTTGGATTGAGAACTGCCTGAGAACGCAGGAAAGTTTTACTTTCGAAATGAGACATACGCCCTCCCTCAGTTTTGACCTGGGGGATGTAGATATTCCTTGTTCCTCTGAAGGAGCCTGAACGAGGCCAAAATACAGAACCTTCGACTTTGTGTGTCTACAGTTTCACGCCGCGCCGTTTGATTCAGTTTGATTGGTCCTTTTGCGACGCATTTGAGTTTGAGCGCGAAGCTAACTTTTTCTTGGCCAACCATTGGATCGAATTTTGACTTTGCTTCTTTGTTGGAATGGGGGGGAGGGGCGACATATTCGTAACAGTATTTTCTGTAAATAGAGATGGGTTCTTACTTTGTGGTGAGGGAAATTCCCCTGACACAAGATATTTTCCTTGGAGTAAAACTCATTCATGAAAACTAGCCGTATCTGGATAAAGAGGTCTAGGAACCAACAAAAATGAGACTAAAGACGAATTGTGAAAGCAGGCCTTTTCATTGGCTAATTCTAAATAAATGAAGTGTTTTTATCCTCAGTTCTCCTATCTTTGATGTCCCCAGACAGCTTACTGTGACCAGTGTCAGACGAATTCATTTACGCTAATGGTTCCGTTACAAAAACGCAATTTCCCTGTTCAATTAAGCATTTTATTCCTGTAAATATAACTCTTTGACGAATCTTGAATTTTAAAAGTCACTGACATAATAATTAATTTAAAATCGACCACATCATTGACCTGAGTTGGGAAATATTCTTAAAATTGATCGTTTTGAGGTTAGATGACACCATGCACTCAAATGTCTGGAATTTTTTCCTGAAAGTCAATCCAGGGAACACTTTAGTTAATTGAAGATCTCTAGTGCATAATGGATACACTTGTGAGCTCTTTATTGCATTAAGACTTACCATAGACGTGAGAAGACAGGCTATATTTAAAGTTTAGAGGAACTTGAAAGGTACTAAAATCTAGTTAGCTTTCCTTTCTCCAATCTGACAAGAATCCTGCACGATTTTCTTAGTAACAATTCGTCTGACGTAAGCAATACTGTCCTTTTGTGTCACTATAATTCCGAAGTGAGACATACACAGACATTCCCAAGCACGATCATTTAGTGTAGAGTCCTGGATATCGTAATACTTCCAATTAACGCTTCCTTTGCATTCTAAACTTTTATGAACGCCCCTGGCGCTTATATGAAACATTATGGCACTGCTAGCGAAAGTCACTTTTACTGAGCCTACCTCTGACCCAGGCAGGGTACACTGAGCCAAGCATTGAATCAAAATTATTGTCTGTTGTTCTTAAATAGTTGCTATTCGTTGTCAAACAATTATTGTCAAACCATAGTTTATTATTCTCGAGCAACAGGCGTGCACTATGAAGGTAAAGATTGCGTTCATTTTGAAGACCTGCGGAGGAGCTTTTCCCCACGACGTCATATCTTATCTAGTTCCAACGCACTTATGAATGGCAACGCAACGTCAATGAACGCCCCACGACGCCGCACGGCGCCCATCGTCAAACACCACGGTGAAGCGTGGGGGCCTATCTCGCGTGATAAGATGCCGCGCGGAGATAATTTTCAGATAAAAGAGTCATCACATCTGCGTCAAGCAAAATTCACTTATGCAAATTTCGTTCTTATTTGTAATGAACCTCAAGTATTTTCATTGGAATTACCCTTAAGCCGCAATTCAGCATCACAAAACTTTCAAGTTACATTAGCTCCAAATCTGGAACAAATTTTTCGCATGTCCCAACTTGTTTTAGTTGGTTCTTGTTATGCTTAGCCCTCTTTTTGTCTCGAATTTTGAAACGACTCGCCTTTAGGCGGCTGCATTCTTCGCGAGTTCCATTCCAAAGCCTTTCGTGTTAGAAGATCCAATTTCTCGACACTGAAGTTAACCTGTAGCTCCTCTCTCGTTACCCTGCGTTCCTTGTTCTCCCGTTATTGCTTTAGCTGTTGTTCTCAGAAGACCACATACATTTTATTTTCCTATTATAGAGGAATCCAACCTAGAGTTATACTCTTCGGTAACGTTCCCTTTACATTGAAACCCCCCCTATGTTTCTCCTTCTTTAGCCGTGTCTCAGTGCCACCGTGGAAACTTCACCCCTTCCCAAGGTTGTTTTCTTTCATCATGCTTCCAAGCAACAGTCTCTATCGCTCATCTTGATCTACTTTACTTTAGCACTTTCCTGTCCTGCGAATATCTATTCCCCCTTAAAGGACAAATCCAGGGTTTATAAAATTGATGTTAGGAAACAAACTTACCAACTGCTAAAGTAAAGTTCTAACTTTCCCCACATTTTGAACAGCTGTCAATTCGTTTAAAAACTTTTGATAAGTTAGGCCAAATGTCGCCGCCATTTTCGACAAATACACATTACTTTTCCAGTCCTCTCCGACAACTGCTTAAAAAAATTCTGTCAGAGACATATGAAGCAGGTCTCTATTGGAGGAGTACCCCCTAGCTCCCCCCCGCCTCCTTCGCCTACGAGTACAACACTATGTGAAAAGGGGCACTTTATTAAAAAGGGGCACTTTTGAACATGCATTTTGGGGTGTCAAAGTGAAGAAGGCTTTGATGACCGAGGAAAGACTAATTTGAGGTCAAAATAAGTCACTTTCGAAAAACATGGAGATTTGGCTTCCCCCTGGCTCCTTTAGCTTCCCTTGGGTCCCCTTGGGTCAGGTCTTTGCTCCAACTAATGAGGCGACTGGTTATTGATTTTTTATCTTCTTTATGGTCCAACCATCTTTGGTCGAACTAGTTTAAAGAGAGTATCAGTTTTCAGTGCAGTTTTAATGAAGTCTTTGTACCAATAAAACCACGAAGCAACTTTGCAGCAACATTCTGCAACTGGTACATCGTTAAAACACATACTTGATTTTTAATCGTTATTCGATATGAAATAAGAGCTTCTAGAAATTATTTGGCATTAAAGTTCTGTGGTCGGTTGGCGAAAATGCGTTATCGATCTTCCAGACGAAATTCTACTCGATGTGATCACCACAATTTACTCTTTTTCAGACTAGGGCGGGCTGATTCTAGCCCTAAACGATTAACCCAATCAGCGCTCGTTTGTGAAGAGAAAACCGTACGTCCAACAGCCTCAGGATTCGCTTGAACACCTCTATAATCAGCTTTTGAATACCCAGCTGTTAGCCATTTCTACGTACGGCATTTAACTGCTTAGGCCCTAACTACGGTTGAACCTCAATAACTGGAACTCTCAAAGCGGACAGAAATTGTTCAAGTTAAGGTCTAGAATGTCGAATCATAGTGTCGAATTGACCAGAGTTATCATATCCAAACCATAGCTTTAAGAAACGCCAGTTGGTGTTCCCTACAGTAATTAATTCTTCCCTGTGTCCCTGTACCCATGAAGGTTGTTGCTGTTCGCCTACAGAGCCCAGGGATACAAGGGATACCGGGCACAGGGACATGGGGAAGAACAAGACTGCTGTACGAAACAAGTAGGAAACAAAGCTGCAGAAATGGACATGCTAACTTGTGAAATTGTTCGAGACATTTGTGAAATTGTTCGAGACGTTGAGTGGTTCGAGTTAGGCCATCATCGAGTCATCAAGTTTTGACCGTAGTTTCTCTCTTCAATGGTAGAATTTAGGCCAACACGGTTTTTGACTTTAGAGAGCGTAGAGCGATATTTGTCATCATTTTCTAGAAGTTGGATGTGTTTTCGAATGTATAAGATACTGATAAAAGCTTTAGGGCCTATCACCAGACCTCTTTGAATAAAATTCGATCCCCTAATTAACGGTCGGTGGCAAGGTTGCAACCCTGGAACCGCTTTTATGAGCTGACAAACATCCTNACCATTATTGATCACAAGATCGTTTCGATGCGCAAATGATGCACTAGATTTTTTAATGCGCAAATGACGCACAACAACCAACATGACGGATTTCAAATAAATTATGACGCATTTTACACATTTTTGATATTTCGGCGTCTAGATCAGAAATATTCAAGCACCTTCGCTATATCACAGGAAATTGCCGTGTCATAAAATTAATGCGAAATTCGTAAACTTGATAAATTTGTATTAATTCAGTTTATTTTTATGTCGCCTTAGTGTGAATTTCAGCGAAGTATTTTCCGGTATCCAAAAACGGCTGTGAAGTCTTCAGAATCAGTGGAAGTAAGATTAAGGGGGGTTATTTAGGGGCTTCCGTGTTCCTCTGCTTCTCCAAGAAAATTTTGAATATTCCTTCTGTGATTGGAGAATAACTCTCCTGAAGGGGAGAAATTGCTGTCTTCCCCTGACACAAATGTTCTAGATTCCCTTTCTTTGTTCATAATGTTCCCTTTCCTTGACTACAGTAGTTTGTCTTCGTTTAAGTTATACGTGCTTCATATATATTGTTTGCCGATGGGTTACTTGAAAGCCATATTAGAGTTTGGCGTTAATTTGATTTGCTGATGGTCTGTATCCTCCCATTTAGTTTTCCAAACCACATTGATTCCAATCCAATCGCTAATACACTGATGAATTTGAGCTCCATGAAACCTATTCCTCGGTCAACCTATAAATCTAAGTAAACTTGACATATAATATTCTGTATAGTGGTGACCCAGTCTCATAGTACAAGGCGACTTGCAGGGCCAATCATATATCATTTAGTTATGGGGCAATGACAAAGTTCATCTCATCGTAAGGAATATAATTTACAGCCTATATAAGTCTGTCTTGTTTAGCCATTACGAAGTTACTCACTTCAGGAATCTGCCCGTTGTGCAGACTTTGCGTCGTTTATTTCGTTTACGGGGACCACGCCAGCAGTGGCGCAACGAAAACCTCGGGGCCTCGGCCCTAGCCATGACGTCATTCGGTGATCTTAGAAGCCTTTATCTTTCGATATTTTGCTCCAGGCACGTGGAGTTTACACACCCTTTCCCCGCGGTCGTTGCTACGCTACAAATTTAGGCCTAAGACAATAACAAAAATCATTATCGAGTGACTCAGATTTAATGTCTAAAACTGAATTCAAAATGGAGGAGTTTCGCTGCGCAAATAAGACTCGGATCTAGAAGTTTCTGCCTGAATGATTTAAACAATAGGCCTAGTCAAGTGACGGGGTGTCAAATTTCGAGAACCTTCCTTGAAAAGCTGAGAAAGGCCTTGATGAAATGACATCACCCTGACGAGAATCTAGCCAAAAAATATGGCTCCCCATTTCCAAAACCTTCTGCTCAATGACTCAAACAATATGCCTTGTCAAAAGAAAATGGTGTCCCATTTCTAGAACCTTCTAAATGAGCTGAGAAAGGCCTTGGTGAAGTGAAATCACCCTGACGAGAATCTAGTCAAAAAATATGGCTCCCCATTTCCAAAACCTTCTGCTCAATGACTCAAACAATATGCCTAGTCAGAAGAAGATGGTGTCCCATTTCCAGAACCTTCTAAATGAGCTGAGAAAGGCCTTGGTGAAGTGAAATCACCCTGACGAGAATCCATGACTTGACCTTTTTATCTAGTGATGGAGCGGTCGAAGATTTATCATTTGACTAGAAGAAATGATAGATAACGTTGTCCTTTTACTAGGATAAAGTGTGGGCGAAATAGATCCACGACTGTGACCGGTTCAAACCGGTTCACTGACATTTGCTTACTGGCGCATTCGAAGTTCGAAATGACAAATGAGTATTGCTGATTTCTGTGTAAAGAAACTGTTGTGTATTCATTCTTGGATCAATGTGTGTATTGAGACTGCGGTGATATATCATTCCTTTTAGGATTCAATAGTCTAAAGGTTAAGCAATGTTTTTTTGGTTAACGAGTACTGGATATCGCTGTATCCAAGCGCATAAATCCATAAGTCTAGAAGGCCTAAGAGACCAGACATCGGATTCCTTGTATTGTTATCACATGCTCTTCTTCGTGTATGGGTTTTCTTCTACGAGAGCCGCCTTCGTTGGCTTGTTGCGAAAAATGGCTTGTTGTTGTTCGCCCTGTTCGGTCAAGGAATAGTGCCTAAATGGTATTTCCTACTGGTGTTTGTCTGCAAAACACCCTTGAACGTAGGAAACTGGGGAGAGCAACCGTTTCTTCTACAAGAGCCGCCTTCGTCATTCGTCGGCTTGTCTCAAAAATGGTTTGTTGTTGTTCGTCCAGTGTTATGGCGAGAAGTAGTGGCTAAAAGTATGCTTTCCATCAACTTTTGCAGGCTAATGATTCTTGAATATAAAGGATTGCCAACAATGACATGGAAGCTTTTTTATATCTTCGACCCGGAAAAGCTATCATGTTAGGCCTACGACGGTATAAATATGGCCTAAGTTTTGCTTCACTGATTTGCTAATAACTGATTACCAACCTCGTCCCCATGGCCCAAAAGGAGGCTGTTGACATCCAGCATGGCAGCCTTTTTGGTATTGACGTAGGAAACTGGCCCTCGGAACCAGGTTGACTGATTAAGGCCCATTTCCACTTCATTCGCAATTCGCAAAACGCATGCGATTTGCGAATTCCGAATTCCGAACGCATGCGAATTCAATACACACTTCAAAGTTGTTCGCACAAATTTCAATTGTTTATCCAGCCAATGAAATCTATCTCTTTTTGATAGCGCTTGTCCCCTTTGTCTCTTTGTTTCGCAAAGTTGTTTTCTAATTGGCTGCCTTCAATCCGGGACAATGGTTCGCATGCGAACGTTCGCAAGAAATCAAACATTGCGAACAGGTCAAAATCGCATTGCGAACGTTCGCATGCGATTTGCGAACGTTCGCATGCGAATTTCAAACAAAAGATCGCATGCGATTTGCGAATTGCGAATGAAGTGGAAATGGGCCTTTACAGCTTAGAAATTCATTTGTGGAAGACAAAAGAAGTGAAAAGGATGCTTCACAGCTATGTTGCAAAGGCCAACTGAAAAAACTTCGATATTAAATTGGCTGTTTTCAATTAGTTATCAATCGCCCTTCACGTTGATTTCTGAAACATACGATTCAACACCATTTCCATAAACAGAATCGATTTTATCTGTTTGGTTATACTACGAGGTTGACTAAGGCAGTCTTGGGTACTGGGTACTAGCGAATTTCGCGCCAAAAATAAGAACGGTCAATAACGCGTAAGGATCACAAACTTGGTTGGTCGATTTCAGACCAAATCGTTTCTTTCCATCAACTTTTGAAGATACTTGAAAGATAAGGAAGTTGGAACCCACAAAGTTTTCAGACTTTTTCAAGTTCAAAAGACTACGCTGAGACGTGGCCAAAATTCTAGTTCGTCCTAACTAAGGTCAATAAAGCCCCTTTTATGAGAGCGACTTTGGCAAAGTTTCTTCTTCAAATAAGAAACAGTTATTCCAACATTGATTTACTCAAAGTCAATACGCGCTGCATCGAATATGGCCTAAAGTTTCAATTTGTCCGTTTCCTGTTTCCTAAAGCACTTCCTTTTGGTTTGCAAATAATTTTCATTGCGTTAAAAAAGAGAGGATTGGAATTGTTACACTTTCCGATTCCCATTTACAAGGTTGTGTTTCTTTATTTGTCAAGATTTTGTGAGAAAAAGGCGTTCTCTAGAATGAAGTATTTGTGGCCAAGGGTTTAGGGAATGCTAGGGAGTTGACGGGGGCAACTAGGAATCTTCGTAGAGCCTTGTAAAATCAATGCCACTCGTTTGAAGTTCGCCTTGCCACATACATTTTTGCGTCGCAGATTTTTAAATTTCTGCTGCAGCTGGAAGGGGTTCTAATAACCCAACATTGCCCATGTTTCGATTTCAGATGAGCCCCAAAAAGTTACGAAGATTTAAAACAGAAAGTGTGCTAAAATGGCGTTTCCTTTGTTTTCCGAGAGTATAGAGGCAAACTTTTCTTCATTGGTGATTTTTCAGTCTGGTTCAGTATTTCTAAGCATTCCTCGTTGCCTGTTGGGCCTACAAAATGTAGAGAAACCTTGCTCTCTCCTGAATCTATTGCAAAATAGCTTAAAAGATCTATTGATTGATATTCAATTTTCACTCTATCCTTATTAGCAATAAAGGAAGCAATAATCATTTTATGCCAGTTATCCTACAGTGAAAATAAAAGTCATGAGTTTTCACAGTTTGCCAGGAAATATTGGAGTTTTGACTCGCGAGCCCACGGCTGGACTTTACACAGTCCCTGGAGCTTTCTCAGTACCAAGGATACACATAGCTGTTAAAATCTAGTCACACTCGACCCCCAAATGGAAGTACCACAGGGAATTCGGACAAGATGCACTGTTCATATTGTGTGGTTTCGTCTAGACCAATATGAAATTCAGACAGAGTGAAGGAAAGAGTGTTGCATTAGTTTTGTTGAAGAATTTATGAGCTTTCCTTCATTATTTTTCTGATTTATGAGCTTTGATTTTATCAATTTTGCTAGCATTCCATGATTAAGAAAACTGCTTAAAATGAGGGTTTTTAGATACTTAATTTGTAGAAGGTTGACCAAGAAATTAGACTTCGTTTACATTTAACGAGCTTCGTTTACAATTACAATTAATTACAATTGACGATGATTCTAAGATCAAGAGTGAACTTATTAAATAAAATTTTGACTGGAGCCCCCCCCCCCCCCACCAGTGCGTAAGTACTTTATGGCTGCCCCGATCATGTGAAGAAATCGCGCGTTTTCGGGTGAACAATTTGGAACAATAGAGGGGGAAATCTCATATTTACAGCTTTTTTATGTATCAAAATTGACTGATCAAGTCTTAGTCTAATCCAGTGTCAAACCACCACAAAGACGAAGCAAACAAATGATCATCTTTCCCCCATTGCGAATTGTCTTAAAATGCTGATTGATTAATAACTTCGCGATTCATAAATCTTGGGAAAAAATTCGTCGTCGTAATTCGAGCTTGAAACTTATTTCAAGTCCAAAGGCTATTGAAACATTTGCGCATCATAAGATTATGTTGAATAAGTCGTCACAGCGTAAGCCGAAGTTGACAGCGCAGAGAGACTGTAAAGGGCCTAAGACCAGTGTAAATAGATGGGCCTAAAAGGGCCTAAATGTAGTGTAAGTAAATGGGCCTGAAAGGCCCTAACTACGTTGCAGACTTTCGCTCTGCAAATCTACGTCCCTAAACAACGCAAGGGTAGTCTAAAAGTTTCACCCTCCTTCCTTTTAGTCGCGTTGCTGCCTTCTTCTTTTCATTTTGAAGCTTTCTCCTTTTCTCTCTTCAATTGTCAAATGCAGAAGGCAATGCCTCCCTCCTCTTTTCCTTGGTGGTTTTGTAGGTATCGATCTCCTGTCTACAGCTACCTACCATGAACCTTTTTCCTCCTCCCTTTACACCCTAGACAACTGAGAAAAAGGTACATTGTCTCCTTGCTGTATAATTTTCGTGTGATGAATCCTTTATCAGCCACATTCATCTTCTGTAATTTTCTCACCTTCAACAAAAATCGGACGCAATCTTTGGTTACTATAGTAAAAGCAGTCTAGGAAGGGGGCACTTCCTTGCGAACGAGGTCTAAAGTTGGGACTCATCTTAGGCCCTTGTCTCTCTCTTATTATTCCCCTATCTTCTCGCGTTCGTATTGTTTTCTATTTCTGAAACAGTTGCTACACGAGAGAGAGAAAGAGAGTGCCAAAATTGGCCGCTATCAAAAGAGTTCGCCGCTTAAGTTCCATTGTGCGTCATCAAAATATCGAGTTTTGGGTCACAGTTTTTGGCAGTTATTCTATTAATATTTTCTAGACACTGTTTTTGTTTTGATATCCTCGATTTGTTTGACCTGTATCACTGCATGGTGTTCATCTCCTCAAAAATTTCAAGTCTAATTCTCAACTAGAAACTCTCAGGTCATCGAAGTTTTATTTTTACACAATTTGTAATCTTTTAAAGAATGTCCTTTTCACGGCAAGCTGTTAAGATTTTAATCACAACCTCCCACTTGCTTTAGGCCTCAAAATTACACTCCCAGAAAACATCATTTTATGAAATAATCTTTAATTTTGAGGGCAAATCAATTATCAAACTTCATGGATTTGAGAGTCATAAATATTAAGCTATTAAAAAAAAAAAAAAAATATTTAGCTGCAGAAATCAAAAGATTTACTCCTGATTCGAGATTTTCGTCAAGGGGGGGGGGGGGGGGGA
>REGM01000003.1:531219-543503 GCA_004194415.1 Aurelia aurita
GGGGGGCTGGTATACATGTGCCTTTGAGAATCCGGAGGGTGGACCCATAACCAGGGCAAGATTTTGAAAACATAACCCCATAACCAGGGCGTTAACTTGAAAACATACCCCATAACCAGGGCAAAATTTTTCACAAGAATCCTGTTTAGAATACGCTTTGTACCATTAGTAGAGCAAAATTCCTTTGGTGAGAGCTCTTTTAATCATGATTCCTTCAAAATACTATTACAGATCTGGGGCTACAAGAAAAACACCAACTTCGATTTACTTGAGTTTCTGCAAATCTTCGCTAAGTAAACCCATAACCAGGGCACAATATCACAAACTAACCCATAACCCGGGCGACACTTCACAGAACATGACCCATAAACCGGGTAAAATATCGCAAACTAACCCATAACCCGGGCAGGCACTTCCAAACTCCCCATAGGAGTTACCCCCCCCCTCGATTTTCGTACCTCATATGGAGTTAGTTATCATTTCTTAGTCCTATCTTTTCTTTGACGGTTCCCATAACAGAATTTCAGATTTAGGCCCTGTATTTGGGCTAAAGGGGAGTAAATTATCGTGTCCTTCCTTGCCCTGTATTTGTCCGTTTTACCATTTTTTTATCCTCCCTCCATCTTCTGCAGTATTCCCATATCTTCCCAGCCCCTGCGTATCTTTCTTATCATATCATATCAAAATTATTTAAACACAAAATCCCTTCAGCTGAATTAAATACAAATCAAAGTTATGATACAGTAATTACAGTATAATATTTACAAAAAGAAAAGAAAGTTCAAAACTGTTCTAGGGGCCTATTTGCTGCTAAATAAAATATCTTTGGTTGGCGGTTCTGTTGCTGTTCGAGGGGCCTATGACATTTCAGAGGTTTGTAGGTCTACGATAGTTCGAGGACATGAGGCCTTTAGGACCTTCATCCTGTATAGCAACTCATTTGGCCCTCGTAAATTCTGAGCCTTGTAATAGGACACACCTTTCTATCTTAGATCCTGCATGGTCCTTAGCATAAATTTTGCCATAGTCTTTTGTGGTACCAAACTCTAAAATCAATATCTATATTTTTTGAAGTTTCTTTCTAAAATTTGAAGGCAAAATGTATCGCTGAAACTTTCCCATGCAGTACCAGCATTTCCTCATCTTCGTTCCCAGACCCCAGACAGATTGCTCGCAATCTGTGATCATTGGAGCATGGTTGGCATTCTTTATTTTCATATTGGCCTAGGCACCAATTCGTATTCCGTGACACAATGTTCAGTGAGGATAAACACAACCTTTGGATGTCCTAACAGCTCGGCATGGCGTAAAATCCCTTGTTACAACGAACCATCACGCAAATCTACGCGTCTCTATTACCTGGCAGGCGAAGTTTAAACAGATTAATATTTTGATTTGCTGTAATGCTCACTCTTATCTCCTTGTAATGTCATGACAGAACAGGGCACGAAACTTGGGATGTTATGAAAGTAGCTGGCGTAAGTTACAGGTTAGAAGTTACAACTCAGCTACTGTAACAGGTCTGCGAGAATAGCTTGAACGGGGACAAGACGACGTTGCGCTTACAAATGTGCAAATGTGCGAAAACGTCCTTTTCAGCTTATGCCGCCAGTNCTAACAGCTCGGCATGGCGTAAAATCCCTTGTTACAACGAACCATCACGCAAATCTATGCGTCTCTATTACCTGGCAGGCGAAGTTTAAACAGATTAATATTTTGATTTGCTTTAATGCTCACTCTTATCTCCTTGTAATGTCATGACAGAACAGGGCACGAAACTTGGGATATTATGAAAGTAGCTGGCGTAAGTTACAGGTTAGAAGTTACAACTCAGCTACTGTAACAGGTCTGCGAGAATAGCTTGAACGGGGACAAGACGACGTTGCGCTTACAAATGTGCAAATGTGCGAAAATGTCCTTTTCAGCTTATGCCGCCAGTCCAAAACATTGCTTACTTGAGCAAGGACAACTTGCAAGGCTATTGCAAGTAGTTGCAAGCTTATCTTATACTCTGATCAGTTGCCCCCAAGTTCGTCACTTGGCTGTTGGACGTTGTCCTGAAATTGTAAAAAAACTGGCAGAAGTCGTGTCATCCAACATTCAGACATTTAGGTGGATTGTTTGCGTTCATCGGTGGCTATCTTGCCTCCTTGATTACACTTGTTTGGTTACAATTGTTTGTTCGTTTAAAAAATTTGAACTCGTGATATTTGAGGAAATAAGCTCTACCCTATATAGACAAAGAATTTTGTTAGTTTTTTCCAGTTTTTTGTGTGTATTTCTCTGCGTCTCAATACTGTAAATGTAAACCGTCTGTGTGATTTCTGTCAGGGGCTCCTAAGAATAAGCAATGGCCCAATGATTGATACTTGTGGTACAGCATATCCATTTTCATTGTTGTTGCCGACAGCTTGCTGTTGACTGCTGATCACAACCACGAATCATCAAGGATCAATTTACTGATTTGCATCAGGAAAAACATGACTGTGTATTTAAACCCCAAGAAAACCGAAGGAAATGACCAATTAATCAATTTCCTGGTAAGACTGTTTTGATTTCGTTGTACCATTTCCTGATAATACCACCCTGAAATGATGATAGAAAATCGATGATCCCTGTAATCCAGGAAAATTGCTAATTATCTGAAGATGTCCTTTCCAAAATGCCACGGATGTTGCCAAACCCAGCTGTTCCTTTGAGGACCTCCTTTCCGACATATTCCAACCTCGATTATGACGTCAAAGGATGCGCGGCACGAGCTTGTGATTTCCAAATGTTTTGTGAAGCATATGACTGCGAGGAATCGAAATTTGCCGAGGGCCTAACTCAGCAGAATCAGACGAACTTTGCTATTCAAATAGGAACTTTTGAGTGTGGTAATTAAGGCTGCCTGTCTCCCTGTTTTTAAAACCTGGAATCTTGATTTCAAGGAAACACGCAGTATTTGCATCTTTCTATTTTTTTCTCTTGCCGAAATTTATAACAAATATGACTGGTAACATACTTTGAGTAATGACCTCCATGAGATAGATTTGCGAACGCATCTGAATTAACTAGTACTTGACTATGTTGTATATTACTTTTCGCTGATTTCAGAGTGCTGATTTGGGAAATTTATGAAACTAGTGGACTTGCCCAAGTCGTCCTGTAAGAAAGAAAGAGAAACATTCTTTCTTTCTTACAAGACGACTTGGGCAAGTCCATGAAACTAGGGGAGTGGATCCAAATGCAGCTTAGCAGGAAAGAATATCATAAAAATGAAAACAAAGAAGCTATGAATCTTTAGATTGAGACTTTTATTGATGGAACTTGAGTATGAAAACAAAGTATTTTACCGTGTAATACCGATCTACGTTGTATTTCTAGTTGGATAGAATAAAATCATTCTGAATATTCTAAAGTAAAAGAATCTTTCTAAGGTAAAGAATAGAATCTGTACGTCAACTTGGACGTCAGCTAGCATTCCAATTTTGCCTCGTGATAATTTGTTCCCTTCAAGCGACTATTTCAAAGCTTTGGATCAGCATTGACGGCTTTACTAAGAACGGGAGGGGAGCAAAATCAGGGATCAATATATCCTTGTGTGATCAGTATCATCATTTGTGTCATTAGATAAGTGTGAATTGTTTAAGCAACTGGGTTGGTCGTTATTGTACACCAAAAAGAGCAACGGTCCAAGGAAGGATCCCTGTGGGACACCGCAGACAGATGATTTTTTTTACACTACTCCACTACACATGCAATGCTCTCGACACATACGCCACAACCACTTGATGACGTAATGTGAATGTGATGAGCTGAATGACTTGTTATAGTTCGGTTAACCGAATTGGCATCACACTCGTCAAACTTAATTTCCTGCGGTATATGTCCGTGTCCACTTTTCATCAGCAGTTGAGCATACGCGGTTTTTGATAACCGCATCCATATGTGAATATGATAGCGTTCAAGGTTATCCATGACTACATAACGGTGATGAGTCATACCCCTTAATTGTGAACACGTTTCGGAAATCTGATTTGCAAGATCCTCTTTCGCGCCATTCATACTAGATTTGAAGTTTTGGATGTTTTGACGCGTTAAGAGTGTTTGCCGTTAGCCGTTCGGCAACATTGACGCTTTGCCGTTCGGCAGTGTTAACGCTTTGCTGTCCATCCGTTCTACTAGTTTTTCGTTCCTCTTTTCCTCAGTTCGTGTGCATTTTTCCACCTCTGCTTATATAGCACTGCCTTCAGAGATGTAATCTCAGAAGAGAGGTGTTTCATTAAATCTAAAACAGTGAATATAGACATTGTAGTATATAAATTGTAGCAGATTATCTGGGGCTGGCAAAAATCCTTGTTAAAAGACCATTTTGCTTCAAGGGAGAGGGATCCGAATTCAATCCTGAAAGGGTCCCTTTGATCGACTCACGAGCTTAATTTTTGCTTTCCAAATTCCACCATTTATCGAAAAAGCGTCGTTCGCTCCAGATGTTGTAGCTAAGTAGCTCCAAGGGCCATTTTGAGCCGTTCTGCTGACTGTTTCCCAACCTTAATGTGCACCGTTGTGGATGGATCTACTTAAGAAGGAGCCTTGGTTCTGTTCAGGAGGCTACAAGTGTTCTTATCTTTAATGGAAATTCCAATGATTTAGTAGGCCTAAACCGGCAGCCGATACTTATGCTCAGTCCATGTCATCTCCTACGCAATCGGATCTATCTGTTGTTCTTAAAGCTTTCCCTAACAAAAGCATAAATGCCAAGGACTAAAACGCTGTTAGTGGATGACATTTAAATCAACGTTTAAATCCTTATGAACTAAAGGAACGCGCAGTAACAAGATTCACTTATATGTCAGATTTGAATATTCATCATAATGCTCAAGTCGTAATAAAATTGGCTCATTACGGCTCAGCGCCTGAACGTAACAAGATCATAGTTTTAAAAAACAAAACACAAAAATTCCCCCATTTTGCAATTTCAACATCAGCTGATTAATCCGTCTGAGCATGCTCAATTCTGCCTGCCTCGACTCTCAACTATTTCATCTCAATTTTATAAAGTTTGACCGCAGAATAACGATCTAACTTTGAAATGAATAATCTCTTTGTTTTGTTGGGCAATAAGGTTACGAAATGTCTAACGGGCCTAACGGGTTGACAGGTTCCACCCCAAACCCATTAGACATTAAAAAGTTATATTAATCTTCACCTATCCAACCATTTTGGTAAGGCTACGTGCAGAAGTATGCGTTTTTCCAAAAGTTTGCGGTTTTCAAAGTTCTGCGTCTATACGCAAGTGTTTTCACAGTATTTTGGCCGTCCTCATTAACTGTTGAAAAAACTAAGAAAAGCTTCTGCAGATGTACATATTATAGGTTTTTGGTTTCGATGGTTTGCAATTGGCTGTCTTTATTGCAATGTTCTTGAAAATTTGATGTCTGCATGGCAGCATTTTTAAGAATATGCATTTCCAAAAAGTTTGGCTTTTCAAAAATTTGGGACAACTAAACAGCAAGGCTTTCTGTCTTGCAAATATGAGCCCACCGTCTTACGCTTTCTCGGGAATGTAGGCCTAATTATCTCTCTAGCTGTATGATGATGCTTCCAGGGTAAGTCGTTGCTATCGTTATAGTGATATCAGTTGAGTCGATTGCCCTTTGGTACACAAGGTGCTCCCTTAAACTTCTGAAACAATTTTAAAGAAACACTAGTTTCCATTCTGTCTAGTTTGTACTCTTTCCCCAAGTCTAATTCTCGCTTCTCCATTCTTATTTCGTACTTGTTTACTTCTAGGATATTTTGGAAAGTACCTAAATGGTTACGATGGCAGCTACATACCTCCTGGATGGAGCGAATGGTACGGCCAGTTGAAGAACAGTCGTTATTACAACTACACAGTGAATAACAATGGACGGCTGCTATATAAAGGGGGTAACTACGAGAGAGATTACTCAACCAATGTTTACACTGATGCTGCAGTTCGCTTCTTCCGAAGAGCAAAGATCAGAGATTACAGAAAGCCGATAATGATGACCGTGTCATACGCTGCTCCGCATGGCTCTGAAGATCCTGCTCCGCAACACAGTGAGTTGTTTCCAGACGCGAAGGCTCCAAGGTAAGCTATGGCCTTCTCAGAAATATCTTTTTACAGAGCCCAGATTCGTCAGATCAAACCTAAATTTCAAAAAGCTAGCAAGCAGTAACAAAGATTTTATAGGTATCGATTAACGAGGATCCAATTTCATTTTCTGCCAGCAAAAGGGAGAAAAGTTTCAAGACTTAAGGCTAAAGGGCCACAATGCAATGTTTTGTAGAAACAAAGGGATGAAATGAATAGAAACAATGCAATTCGATGATTCGATTCTTAGAAACAATGCAATACATGTGGGAAAAAATTGCAGAACGGAACAAACTGTACCTCTTCCTTCATTAGATGCAGCATGTTTTTGGAAGAAAATGTTCCTGAAAACTTCCTTTCGATGCTACGTAGATGCAAACGATAAACGTTTCTCCTATATGTAACACGCAAAATGTTTCTCTTGTATGCATTGCAGCACATTGCATTGCATGCGTGAGAAGAAAATGAGAAAATTGCATAGTGGCCCCAGAGCTCAATAGCGCATAATCTTTTTGGAAAAGACAACATGCAAGAGATTTGAAAGTGTTAAAGTATTTTTTCTTCTCAACAGATACCCAAGCTTCAATTTAACATCATCAGACAAGCATTGGATCGTGCGAAGAGCCCCTCCACTCACTAATGAAAAGAAAAACTTCATTGATCAACTGCATCGAAGAAGACTCCTTACCCTACTCTCACTTGATGATGCAATAGCACGATTATATCAGACTGTCCGCAGGATGGGAGTACTTGAGAATACATATATTTTCTTCAGTTCAGATCATGGTTATCATCTTGGGCAGTTTAGATTAGTGAAAGGGAAGTCACAGCCGTATGACACAGATATCAGAGTACCTTTGTATGTCATTGGCCCAGGGGTTGCTGTGAATAAAACGTAAGTTTTGACGAATGTCATCAACATGAGAGAGTGGGTTTAAGATGCCTTGAATAAGCGAGAGTTTTCAAGTTTCGATTCTTTCAAATTCCATCAACCATTAGGATGGTAGAATAATGTTTTTGTAAGCTCAGTCATTGCTTTCTAATAAATGCAGAAACTGTTGAAATGTAATTATGCTCTCTCATCAATTCTCAGCATCAAAATTTCAAAATTTACATGATAGTAAACAGCCCATTTCTGGCTGTTTCTTGGCAACTTGAGGAATAGGACTTTTGGCAAAATCCTGATTTCAGAAGGAAATGATGCACCAAAAATTATGAGAAAAACCTCAAAAATTAAGTTGAAGCTACAGTAAGATGTTGAAATTGAAATTTTACTAATTGTTTGCATAGCTTTTCCTGTACAATTTTTCAAATAATGGGTACATTTTTCTGACTCGCCCAGTACATAGTAAGTCTAAAGTATTGTTTTATTCTCGTTCTAGCGAAAAGGCAATCGCATTGAATATCGACCTTGTGCCAACATTCCTGGACATCGCTGGAGCTCATCGGCCTGATTACATCGATGGTTCATCATTATTGTCAGTAATATCCGCGAAAAAGAAGCAGAGGTACACTTTTTTATTTTTGTTGCGTTTTCTCTTAATTTTGTTAAACTTTGCAATCATTTATTTGCAATTTTTTGATATGTTGTATGAAAATCTTGCAGTTAAGACATCTCCTAGTCAATTTCAGATTTTTAGTGTCAAGAGAAAGCCTTTTGGTAGAAAACTTCCTCTAAACTATTCGACCCTTTGGCTGTTTAATTCTTCAAGATTTGATTAATTTAGAGTTTTCTTTATTTCATCTTTTAGAAGAAACAAGCGAGGGTTGCCAATAACTCCGTGGAGGGACACATTTCTTGTGGAGAGGACGTAAGTATTTTATATTGCATTCATTTGGAACTTGATTACATCAGCAAAAGAGGTATCATATTGAGAAGCTTTGCTCCTACTGCACTTTAAGGCAATTATATCCTTTTAATGACTAGCAAGATTGGGTTCCTAAATTTTCTTCTTTGAAAGTTTATAATTTGGAAAGTTTGCATGGAAGGTACTCGAATCAAAATGTTAATTTGGATCTGAGAATACCTAAAATGTTAGGGGTGTTAATCTTGATGCCTATTTGCTACGTCAAAGCTGAATTAACACTTGAAGCGTTTCTCTTAACGCTACCCAAATATGGCTCGAGTTTGCAATGGACTTCTACGAGGAAAGTAGTAAAGCCCTGCGAGCACGTTCAGGACTGCTAATGAAGAAAGCTACTTTTTAGATAAGCTCTTCATGAGGCTTTTTGGAAATTGCACCTTTTTTATTGATTACTATTTCCTTTGCAGGCGCATGAATCTGTTGCCATTCCTATCAGACCCACACCCTGTGATAAACAGACAAAAGATCACCCGTGTCGATGCTTTCACTCAGTTATACACAAGACTGAAAGTTGCGAGCCATATACCAGATAAACGGTTGGCGATGTTGTTATGTACACGTTCTAATGCTCCTAAGCCACCTTGTACTGCGTATAAAAGACGTATTTGTGTCATGGCTAACGGGAAGTTTTCTTTGGTTGAATGCCCAGCAAGTGGGGCAAAGAGTCGGACGAAGGATGGCACAGATGGTTTGAAATGTGTGTGTAAACCGAAACCAAAACCAAAACCGACGTTCGTACCCTCAAGTAAGTGAAATGTTTGCTTTATTGTACAGTAAATCTGAAAAGTATTGCCCATAGTGTTTTTAAGTAATCGTAATCTGCAGACTTCAACTTAAGTTTTGATAAAAACCCTATGAAAAGTTATCAAGAACTCGCCGATTTATCATCGCTTTAATTTTAAAGATGGGTAGGTCGAAGTCGAAACCAGGGTATCTTGAAGAATGGCTAAATTAATAAGAAGATTTTGTTTCATTATAATTGGTCATGCTGTTCGATATTTATAGGCTTTGAATGTTTGGGAAACTTCTTGAGAGAGAATTGGAAATTTTGAGCAAGTCTCTTCAAGTTTCATCTTTAGAATAATGCAATTTTACTTTAATGAAATGAACTTGGAAATATATTTACCAAACGAGATACAAATCCTATTGTATAGAAAGAAGAAAAAAGACTAGGCTACAGGGTGAGTCAGAAAAATGTTTAGATATTTGAAAGCCTGTAGCTCTCAAACCATTTATTGGATTCCCATAAACTGATAATACCTGTGTAGCTAACATATCAACTTAGACAAGACAATTTGATTTGTCAAAATCAATGGTATCGTTCTCAAATTACGAACGATTTCATAAAAATGCTTAATCTCCAAATCCTTCAAAACAGGCCTAAAATCCATGATCAAATTTGCTAGTAATCCAGCCTCATGAAAATAACAAATAAATGAAAAAAGGCCGAATGACAGTCCCACTTGTATACGATTATGCAGCAGCCTATTTGTATGCCTAGTAAATGTGCGAGCAATAAGATAGACGGATAGACTTTGATTATGATAGCTTTGGGGCTAAATTGCTTGCAAATTTCGTAAAAGATTTTAGGCCTGTTTTGAAGGTTCTTGAGATGAGGCATTTTTGTAACACGGTTTGTAATTTGAGAACGATACGGCCGATTTTCACAAACTAAATGTTTTTATCTAAGTTGATATGTTCGCTCCACAGTTATTATCAGTTATAGGAATCTAATAAATGGTTTCAGAGCTGCATGCTTTCAAACATTTAGACATTTTGCGGACTCACCCGGTTTATAGAACGCACTTGTCGGCTTAAAATTTAAGTCCGTATGCTATTTTTTTACAACGTTAATTATTATCTGCTTTTAGGTCCTCTAGCAACGACATTATCACCAGCAAAATTGGAGCTCTTAAGACGAAAGGTGTATGGTTCAAATGACCGAGAATATTATCGCAAATTGGGTGAATTAGCAGATCTACCTGATGACGAGGCTGACCTCTTTGCCAAGCTACTGGTCAGAATGAAAAGGAAATATAAAAAGAGATCATTGAGAAGGCTGACTCTCAGGGATTTGAAATATAACGGTAATGCTTGCTTAAAATATTTGCAAGGACGCAACTATCAACCGTCCTCTCTGAAACTCCTGAAATATAAAAGGCATTACTATCTTAAAGGGAGTACCTTTTTTAATTTTCTCCAAACGGATAACGCGTGCTAAAGCATGTAAAGGACATTGCTGTAAGGCAGAAATATTTGGAAAATTTGGTCGTGATTTTAGGCCTGTTTTGAAGCTTTCTTAAATGCGCTTTCTCGAGAAAATCGCTGATAATTTCTGAACGGAGTGGCCGATTTCAGTCAGGTACATTTTAAAATCGATTTGAACATGTCCACCATTAAACAATATATTTACAAATATTATTACCTCGATATTCAGGGAGCAGTGGCCTTTCAAACGGGGATTGTTTTTATTGACTCACCCGGCAACGCAATATAACTTGATACTCTAGCATCCCTGCAAAAAAGACTTAACTATCCTTTGAGATTTGAAATATAAATCTGTATTAAACGATGCAATCCTCTTCAACAGAAATCAGTTTGAGGATTCGAGAAGCAAAGAAACGATTAGGATTACTGAGACAACGAAAACGTTTACTACGAAATCCATCGATCGAAGTAAGGAGTGACAGAGCGAAGGACGAGAAAAAGGAAGACAAAATTTGCACTTGTGTGAAAGAAGAAACTGTGAAAGAAGAAACACCAAAAGTCGTGAAGAAAAGTAAAAAGAAAAAGCGAAAGTCATCAAAATTGACGAAAAAGCAAAGGAAGAAATTGGCTGGTACTGGATCAATAAATTGCTTCTTTGTTCATAAAGATACGTGGAAAACACCTCCAAGATGGACTGGTGAGTGACTAAGATTTGTACCAAACTTGACATTGTACTCGTATTTTATCATCTTGTCTTGATGAATAGTAGTTGAACTAGAAACCGACTTGAAGTATACAGTGACTTCCAAAGAATTCCAAAGAAATATACCAAAAGCTTTTTTGGGCGAAATAAACAAAATGCCCTAAGAAATCTTTGAACCTATACCACAATTAGTTATTTGCTATACTTCTTGATATGAAAATTCATTAAAATTTAACATTTTTGAAACAAGCTAAAGTCTGTCTCAAATTAGATGTCATCCGGAAATATCTGCGAATAAAAACAATTGAAGTGTTTTGCTGAATAATTTTTCGTTATCACAAATCTCACTTGACATCTAATTTGAGATGGAATTTAAATCATTTTATGTCCTGTGAAAGCTTGTATCGATTTAAATCAGCTACAGAACAACCTAAAATTTAGGTAAATGCTTTCGACGACTTTGACCTGCTTTAGATTTGCTTATAGTTTCATAAAATTCCATTTCTACGAACTTGCATAATGAAAAAATAACACAAGATCAGCCCGTTGTAGACTGGTATTTGAGCTATAAAGAATATTTCAGTCACAGTACACCTCTTTAGATCACCAAGAATTTTAAACATATGATGTATTATGGGAAATGTGGCACCTCAAAAAATTAAGCTCTTTAAAAGTTTTGAGAGTTAAGGAAGTTGCAAGATCTGGTGACGAGAAATAATAACAGTTACCTGTTACCTGGATGTCGCAACTACCACCGTTAGATTAGCGGTCATATCTCTCCAGTATTCTCGATCAGCAGCCCACCTGACACATTTCCCAATGTTCGCTCCTGTCCACTCCTTGATATCTGTTAATCATGTTCTGCGTGGTCTTCCTCTCTGTCTTCTTTTTTTTACTTTTCCCTCTATCAATGTCTTCTGCATTCTCTCACTTCTTATCATGTGTCCAAAGTATTTTTTCTCTTTGAGTGATCTGCCATTTTCTTTGACTCGTTTAATAATTTCATCATTTGTTACACGAACAGTGAAAACTGGAAAATAAGAATTACGAAATTGTTTTCTAATTCTGTTTATATTGTTTGCAGGTGGTCAATTTCATAGCTGCACAAACACAGCAAACAATTCATATTGGTGCCTGCGAACAATCAATGCAACACACAACTTCATTTATTGTAAATTTGTAACAGATTTCCATGAATACTACGATATGAATAAAGACCCTCATCAGGTGAGTTCTAGCTTTCTTTTGATTGGTTGTTAGAGTTCTAGCTTTCTTTTGATTGGTTGTTAGAGTTCTAGCTTTCTTTTGATTGGTTGTTTGAGTTCTAGCTTTCTTTTGATTGGTTGTTTGAGTTCTAGCTTTCTTTTGATTGGTTGTTTGAGTTCTAGCTTTCTTTTGATTGGTTGTT
>REGM01000003.1:543859-563048 GCA_004194415.1 Aurelia aurita
AATTTAAAGTAAACGGCCTAAACCTAGTGGGATCTTACACAGTTAAAAGTGATTACAGTCTTTCAGTCAAATTCAAAATTGTTCATTCCATTCTTTAAAAAAACAGTACGAAGATCTTTGCTTCCCCCAATTATTTCTAGAGTTTGGTAATTTAATTTTCGCTGATTCGAGTGTTATGGGTATGTATTCGTTACCCTTCTGGTTAGGTGTGCTCACATTATTGAGCAGGTATTTCTTTACAAATGAGCTCCTGTGTACCTTCCTTCTTTCTTCAAATGATTCCCGGGAAAGGGAGCACAAAATTCCACACAATGTTTCCCGTAAAGTGGTGGCAACTGCATCATTCATGCTCAAGGAAGATTGAACAAGTCTTGCAGGTAAAAGTGACACATTTTTATGGCACATTCCTGGTGGATAGTAATACTCGTCATTTTTAAGCTGAAAATTAGACACATTGCTAAACATTTAAAAATCGCGTTCAGTAACCGACCCACGTCGTTGGATAAGATCCGAATAAGATAAAACGATGATAAGTACAGTGCATTAATTTGTAATAAGCCAAATCTTCTTTAGATTATTGATCAGGCTTCTATAAAGATATTTGGAGACCATGGTACATGGATGTTTCAAGGTCCGACTTTTCTTTAATTAGTTGGTTTTTGATTCTGCACGTGATTAAAACCTTGATTTAACTGGTTGATGGCATCATCACGTTATTGTAACAAGGTGATTTTTTCGATACGTCTGGTACCATTTGTTGTAAAAGTTAAATCTCTGAATATGCAATTAATAACAAAATACAGCAAGTAGGCCATGTAAATAGAATGATCCATATTCAGCTCTACTCGCAAAATATTTGCTGCAGAAATTTTCCGTCACAAAACATGCAGTGGTAAATCTTGTTTGTCCTTATAAATTTAATTCTGTTTTGCTTTTGTTTCAATGTTATTGCTCAGTTCTTGCGAAAACATTTTTGTATGAGGCGTCTACCTAGACTGATTACTTAAGTCCCCTGTATCACTGCGGTAAACCCTGTTCAGCTTCTGTTGACCGAAGCGACATCATCAAGTCAAAGAGCACAGGGAAACAAGGGACTCCACGTAATAAGTCTAGGGCCCACCCAGAAAATTTTCCAACTTTTTGAACAGCTGTAAACTAATACCTCATTCACACTGGCAAGTTAAACTCAGGTAAAACTAAAAAGGGTTAGCAATCTTGCGTTCTAATTGGTCAATCCAACAATTGAATTAATTTGATTGGTTGAAATTTAACCTGGGTTAGATTAATCTAGTTTAAGTGTGTTAATGTGAATGGGGTATAAAACTGAGGCTTTTAAATGAACAAATTTTATAATGTAATACTAGCAAGGCGAACAGATATTGTGATAGGTAGTTTTCATTTGACATCTTTTTAGAAAAATCCAAATTTATTTGCTTTAACCATATTTTATTCAATAAGGTTGAGGTCATTATTTCGTTTAAATTCAAGGAGTACTTTCAACTCACAGTCAGGAAAAAAATTGCGACTTCTTTCAAATTTCATTGTTTACAGAAGTTTCAGAACTTTTGAAATTTTACATGATTTTTTTGTTTTGACGTCAATTTGACTTTTCTTTGCAGACGAAAAATACGTACAAATCACTTTCTCGTCCCGTGCTACTTGATTTAGAACGTCAACTCAAATTACTAGCACATTGTAAAGGAGAAAGACAGTGCACAATGACAGCAAGTCATAGGCCTAAAAGGGTAAGTACAATTCCATTAATTTGATGTATCTCACTCTGACAGTTTCATTGTTTGTGAAAAACATTTGTCTTATAAACTGCGACAGTGTACTAAATACTCGAGAAAATTTTTTAAAGGTGTCGAATTTTCGAACATTATGAAATTTTCAAGTTGGGCAGTTTATAAGATCATTGTTTTCTTTGATATACCGACAAACAGTACAAGAATAACATTGTTATTTATTCACATTATCTGTGTTTTCTTTTCTGTTGTTTGTTTTACCTCATTTGTGTTTGTTTTAACTCCTGCCAGTTTGTTTTCTGTCTTGCTCTTCTGCTCAGCTCAGTTGCCTACCTTTTGTTGTCCTACTGCTTTGTTTATTATTTCTGTTGAGGCCATTACACACGAGTCAACTTTTGTGGCCAGCATTTGTAGCCAACAGGCCCCCTACATTTGTTAATCGTGTTCAATGCACACCAGCATACAAACTCACTCAACATTTTCACGACGCATTCATCATGATATCTCAAGGGATCACATGATCTGAAAGACCGCTCTTGATTGGCTTGATTCTGTTCAGCATCGCCGACAATGAACAAAGTTTTCTCAAAACCTCCAATCGGCAGAAAATGTCATTTTAATGTTTCTCAACATCCCGCACAACATGGGAAACAAGGCCCGTATAAAACCAGTTTGTTCCTCAGAGAGTGTTTGAAGAAAAGTAATGCAATGCTGGTCCACGAGGTTGTTCTAAATGCTTTGATCGTGATAATGATGAGGTAAAAGAGTTTATCTGTAATTGGCCATAACGCTAAAGATGGCGGCTCCAAAGACTCCGTTGTGTTTTGCTGCAAAGCATGCAGGTAAAAAGCTCCCTGACGACCACCTAACGACATAAACATTTCGGTCTGCCGTTTCGACTAGCTAGCTTGAATTCGAATCAACCTTGAATATGGTTCGAAAGGAAACCTTTCCAAAGCAGAAAAAGTAAAGTTTTGATTCGAATTAAAGATTCGCGTTCGAATTACAAAATTCTTCTGTCTGCTAACATTGACTACTTGTTCTGAACTTTACCACAGCTAGCTAGTCGAAACTGCAGACCAAAATGCTTGTGTCGTTAGGTGGTCGTCAGGGAGCTTTTTACCAGCATGCATTGCGCGGTCGCCATCTTTAGCGTTATTTTCTATTGTAAATAGTACTTGGAAATAAACTTCCTTAATCCGAGCTCCTAAGTTCAGTGATTTAATTCTTGCAGCCTAAATTACTGTCCTTCAATGTAACCTCCCTTCTGATTAAAACTTATGTCAGTTTATCTATCTTTGCAGATTGTGCGACCAGCCATCCGCAGGAGCTACTTAAGAATGAGATACAGCAGAGGTAAATACATCGACTGGGGAAAGTACTTAGGACTTAGATCACGATAGAAATGTTGAAGAAACGACAACATTGCAGAAATCTGCTAAAGATCAACGGAGAAGAAGCTCGCCGCGCGGGAAGACCTAGAAATCGTCGAAATCGTACAGCGGCGTACAGCATCAAGAAAATTGAACATCGAGCAAAAAGATTAGCACTTCCAGCATTTGAAGAGCAAGCTCACTTGATATCCAAGTAAATATTGAACTATCGCACTTTAAATGAAGCGACATTTGAGAACTTTTGCAGCTTCAAGGGGAGTAGATTATTGTTTAGAAGGATGATGAACTTTCCTAACTTAAATTCTGTGCAGTTAAGTTCTACTCAGCGAATAGTGTAGAGAGTAGTGTTGTTTCAAATTTGGCAGATTTAGAAAATCATAGCAAAACATTAGAGGCTGTAGAATTATATCGTGCAACGTCGAGGGGAGAATTGTACTTAGACTAGAATCATTGAAATTCTTTCTTAGCTACTCTGCACTGGAAAAGTGTGGCTCGTTTCAGAGCCTCGCCTCTTCTTAGAGTTTCGTTTGTTCGAGAAACCCTATTTCTAAAATTCCAATAAAATGTGCAGTTTTTTAGGGTCCTTGGTCCTGAAGATGTAATATGGGATGTGGAATTTGACTAAATGACACCCTGGGAATGAGAATTTTGTGCTGGGACTGGGATTTGTTGAAGTGGGACTTGAAATGCAAACGGGAAGAACGAAAGACTTGTCATAGGATTTGATCACTGACTGTATATCTTGGAATCCTTTAACTTCTAGATATCTTGCTCATTTCGACATATCTTTACGACTCCTCCCTCAATAACGTCACATTTCTTTTGGTATTCTTGTATATCTACAAAAAAGGTGACTGGGATTTGCCATAAAATATGACTGTGAAAACGGGATTGAGGAGCCCCTTCAGGATGGTTTAAATTTAAGCAATAAAAATGAATAACAATGAATAACAATATGAAATGTGACTAATCGCCAGCCTAGTGCCGCAAGGATGATCATCCATGTATAGTTTGTTGTTACGGGAAACATTTTGCCATGTCTAATGCATTTAGAGACATGGTGTCAAGCTTTGAGTATACTAATTTAACCTGCCTACCAGCTGCTACCAGCATGGCGAAGGCGTACGAGTCCTCAAGCCAACAAACTACGAACCAGCGTTTCGGATGCATTTTTCAGACAGGATGCTATGCGGTTCGTAGAGCATCCAGTAACCTTGTTTCAAAGTTCTTATGCAATTCTGGAGTTTTTAAGCTTGGACGTTATCCAACGGATTTTCGTCGATGCTTCAATTCTTCTAGCTTCGTCTTGTTGCAACCAAAGTGGGCCAGCCATTTAGGCAATGAACTCTACCTCATTCCATCTTTCTAGGCCTAAAATGTAGACACGGCCACAGCTGCTAGAGTTGTACATAATTTATCGCCTTTTTCAGCCTTTTAGAGCAGATATTTATTGATTTAGATTTCATGTCACTTTGTTTCTCACCCTTCTATACAAGGTTTTCTTCTTCTGTTGCGACTTTTTATCGATCTTGCATTGCAATGGAAGATTTTTGGATTTTTATGGATTTAGCTGGAAGGGAATGTAGCCTGACTACAGTACCAAGTTAATAAAAAGACCTTTTGGTGGACATTTTTTTTAACTGATTCCTGACCTTAATGAAATATTTTTCAGAAGACCTCTTGTCTCTTCGAAAAGGGCTTTTATTAAGCGATTTGCTCCAGTAGAAACTGCAGTTTAAATAAACTCGTGAGCTTTTAGCAGTGTAGTAAAAGGACTTTCAACTGGTGAAATCGTCTGTTGGAAGAAGCATTTTCAGTGGCAAACAGTCAGGACAGAAAATAGTCTATTGATCTTTTGAACCTTGTAGATCGGAGTGGAATGCATGATTTTAGAAAGATGAAAGATCGATTACAAATAAAATCATCGTGTTTAAATTTTTACAAGGTATCATAGCGAAGCGACTTGCAGCCCCTTTGAATTTTAGAAGGCTGTCACAAGGCAATTTCATCAATGATGATGTTTAGAAATCCAGAGAGACTTTTTAAGTTTATTAGCAAATCTAATTTGTTGTCAATAAATTAAATCTTTTATTTATTTACTACTTTAGTGGTAGTATTTCAATCTATAGTTGACAAAGTTTTCTTAACTGGTATCATGTTGGTAGTAGCTTAATGTTATCGTAAATTAAGAGCTTCGTAGAATTATTGTAAATTTCTTCCGTTAAGAATCGAGGTTGAAACTATCCTATGTGTGTTTCTTTTGCTTTATAAGTTTCTACCGGATTTTCAATGCTTGGTAAAGCTGGAACTAATAGTTTCCTGTTTCAGGCTTCTTGTTTTTATCTTTCTAAATATTTCCTTGAAAAATTGCAAGGGCACATATGCAGAAATAACTTTGCTCTTATTACAGATGTAACAGTGCCTTGCAATGTAAATATAGATGTTGGCGCGTTAAGTTGGATCAAAATTTATTAACTGTTCTTTAGACAAAGAAAGATCGTTCTCACGGCAAAGTTACGCACCAAGTTTGCAAAAGTTTGGTTCTTTGGGGAAGGAAGAAACAAGCCAAGAAAGGAAAACAATCTAAAGAAAACTTCGATAATTGTGTATCTTTACTTTTCGACAAATAATTCCTAAACACTGGGCAGTCGTTCCGGTCATTTTGCGTTAAGAAG
This sequence comes from Aurelia aurita, assembly GCA_004194415.1. Taxonomy (NCBI): domain Eukaryota; kingdom Metazoa; phylum Cnidaria; class Scyphozoa; order Semaeostomeae; family Ulmaridae; genus Aurelia; species Aurelia aurita. The sequence continues at coordinate 549,674 of REGM01000003.1, forward strand.
ACGCAAGTGATCTGGTAAAAAAATCACTGGAAAGCTTTTATGGCCATCAATGTATCAAAGAGAATAAACCACTATTAAAAGTGGCTTGAGCCACACTTGTGACATTTAATGTCTGTCACATTTTAAGCAATCAAGTCGTGCATTGTTTCAGGGGGGCGTGTCTAGCTTATGGCGTTCTTTCTTTAAATAGTGTTCTATTCTTAAACACTTCGCATATTTAAAGCAAACACTTTAAATGAGTGGAAACTTCCTGTGCTGTGAACCAAAAAATCCGCAAGTTGGCAAATTTATTTCCTTGCTAGAAATTCACCAAAATTTTATGAATTAAAATGATGGAAAGTACCTGTTGGGACTCTTTGATAAAAGTTTTGGCAAATCAAAAATTGTCGATGTAGGATTCTACCATTCCTATTCCAGAAAAATATCGTCTCACCACTTTCCTGTATTCCTGATTCCTGCTTCCAAATTTTGCGATCAAATCGAGGCTGACCATGAGTTTCGAATTCGAGGTTGAATAATGAAAAGCGCCAGAAAATTTGACCAGACATTTCAGGAAAAGATTGTCGCACAAATAAAGTAATTTCAGTCGAGCAATCAGGACTAATTTAACTCCAGAACCATACCAAACTATTTATTGAGTTGGAGAGAGCAGACAAGTCGTTTGAAACATGGAAAACGATGCCGAGAAGACACTGAATCAAGACCCTCAGATGGCTAGGCCCACTGACAAGCAAGGGGATAATGAAGCGCCCCCGGCGAAAAAGATTAAAATTGAAGACGAAGAGGGTGACAAGGAAGGGGATAGACTGGGTTTGTTGGAAGGAAAATCTGATATAAAAGACCAGAAAACAGGACCAGAGCTTGAGGAGGATGTGAACGTGAAGACTGAGCCAAGTAGCGAGGAAGGTGATAATTTCAAGGTGCAAAATGACAACAACAAAGAGGGTCAAGGGAATGACAAAAAGACACAAAAACCTCAACAACAAAATGCTGCGCAGGAAGGAAGTATCCATAAACCAAGCAAGACATTGACTGATCAAACGCCAAAAGAAATTGATTACAATCGTAAAAAGAAAGTTGCGTTAGTAATTTCATACAATGGGGCAGGGTATTTTGGGATGCAAAAGAACCCTGGAGTTGTCACAATTGAAGATGAACTTTTCAATGCGCTCAGTAAAGCAGGGGCTATCAAGGAGGAGCTGAAAGGAGATATACGGAAAATGTCATTTCAGCGATGTGCTCGGACTGACAAAGGGGTTTCAGCTGCTAGGCAAGTTGTTTCCTTGAAGATGGTGCCATTCAAAGAGCTACTACCCAGTATTAATGAACACCTTCCACCATCGATAAGAGTCTTTGGGATAATTAGAGTCACTCAAGGGTTTGACAGTAAGAACCAATGCAGCGCCAGGACTTATCAATATCTAACCCCTTCTTTTGCCTTTGCCCCCGAAGAAATGTTGACTGTTCCAAGTTATCGTATCAAAGCAGCAGAAATAGAAAGAGTTAATGAAATCCTGAAGCTCATGCATGGCACTCATAACTTCCATAATTTCACATCAGGGAAAGGTGCTAACGAGGCTAGCGCAAAGAGGTACATTATGGAATTCAAGGCTGAGCGCCCATTTGTTAAAAAGGGTTATGAATTTATTGTTCTATCAGTGAAAGGCCAAAGTTTTATGCTTCACCAGATTAGGAAAATGATTGGCTTGTGTATTGCCATTTGCAGAGGATTCTGTGGGGAAGACGTTATTGAACGATCATGGGCCAAAAGTAAGATGGACATTCCAAAAGCACCAGGACTTGGTCTGATTCTTGATGTGGTCCACTTTGATCATTATAACGAGAGGTATGGTTCTGATGGAATGCATGAAACAATTGCATGGGAAGAGAATAGAGAGGAAATTGAAGAATTCAAGAACTCTTTTATTTGGGACACTATCATCGAAAGTGAAATAACGCAAAGGTCAATGATGAAATGGCTGGGAACTTTAAAAAATCATACCTATTCTGAGAACAGGATACCAGGGAATAATTATGCAGATCGTGATGTCAAGCAACAACAACAACCATCAGATTTTAAATGAGAAAAGATTCCTGCACAATTTAAACTCAATTTTTAGAAGTGAACATTTTACAATGCATGGATTAGAAAGCTCTATAACTGTTGTCAAGTTTTATGCTGTAGATAATGTGATCCTAAGATATAGAAGGAAAAGTTTTGAAAAGTGAAGTTTGATTTATTTTTCAATCATATTCTTTTGTCGGCTCAGAGTGGTCTGCCCTATGGCAGCAAAACTCAGCTATTTTCTTTCTTGTGTTCTTTCTTTCTCAGAAAACACATCAAATAAAGACACTTAACAACTCAGGCAAGTGGCACCCCCCTCCCCCCCGGGAGACTCTACAGCACAGCACCCCATGGACGTGAAAAGAAGCACGCATTTCTGCGTCCTCTGCGAGGGAGATGAGGTTTGCACAATGATCCCCTGTGGAAGAAGGGAAGTGTTTTCATCGGCCTAAAAAGACAGGAAGGAGGAAGAAGTTTGATGTGGATGTTTCCAGCTCAACAATGACTCAATATTTTGTTGGTTTGGTATCCCTGGCTTGTTTTATAACAGTAAAGTGTTCGTTTCAGGTAAGAGATAATCATCGGAAGACCTGAGGTTCGTTTGTTTCTAAAATAAAAGGCCAGTCATGCATTGAAAATTATGGCCAAGACTCGCTGATGGGCATAAATCATGCTCAAGTCGAGGTAGCTCTTCTGCCTCTATAACACTGACCTGTAGCCTCACTCTGTCTCTGCCTGCAAGCAGAAGACATTGCATTACAGATTTGTAACACTTTTATTATCTTTCCTCACAAACAAACCAGTCAAAAAAACTCTGCTGGATACTTACTTTCTTTTCTTCATATTTTATATAACTTGTTGTTATTTGCTTTTGCCATCTTGTGTAATTTTGTTATTGTTATTTGTAGCTTAGTGAACTATTTATATGAAGGATGTATGTAGTGGAATTTTAAAATTAAAACTGAACTGAACATGTGATGGAGCGGCTGGAGGGACGTGTCCCCATCTATCTAGTGTATTTTATGCAATTGGATGAGTAAAATTCCCAGGAATTTTTCTGTCCACACTGCAGTGTTGAAAGAATTGTAATGTTTTACTGCTAATAGACATACCATGCATGCCCGTATTACCGTATTTTGGGTATGCAAGATCTCACAAACAAAAAGGACAATTTATGATGTTCTGCAGTTTGGCCAGACTGGAAAGTTTGTATTTTGCCTGTGCAAGTTGAGATGGCCTAATAAGCATGATTTGTGCGGAAATTTCATAGTTTCCGCAGTTGAGAACAATAAACTGAAACAATAGATCTTTTGTTTATTGGCAACGTTGCGGCTGGATAAAAACTGCTTGAGTTTCTTCGCGTATTCTACAAACCTCCAGTCTGGGAGGGACCTCTGATCTCGGGATGGAGGGACCCATGTACTACCCCCATGGGGGGTACATAATATGTTGAGGGTACGTGTATGTGCCACCCATATGGGTGGGTTTTTGGGCCCAAAATTCTCTAAACAAGGGTTATTTTATTATTAAATATGGGTCAGTTTGGCTGAAATCAGCAAAAATTAGTTTAAAATAGGTAGTTTTCCACCAACATTCATCATAAAAGTGGGTACAAAGGCAAATTTTGGCAATTAGAAGTGGGTGGCTTTCTGAAAACGGGGCAGCAAACCCCCATCCATTCACAAGTCATGTACCCCACCCCCCAGGTACTACATGCATGCACCATTTTTACAGGCATTGTGCTATAGAATTTATAGAATCTATAGAATTTGAAACGATGACTACCAGACCTCATTAATGTGTACGAGCGCCGCTCGCAGGCACAAAATATCATTACACATATGCTGCTTGCATCTTTACCGTACTCAGAGTGATTTGATTGCAGGCAATTTTTTCCCAATCATTTGCTCGCAGGCACAGAATATTTTTAATGAGGCCTGGTGACTACTCAAAGAACAGCATTCAGATATAATTACTTCACACGTTTATTTACAACATTTCTTGTTCTTTTGCAGGATATTGTTTTTCCACCACCAATTTTGGAATCCAATGATCCATTGTCCCCTGCTGGTCACTTGAAACCTCTTGGTTGGCAAAGACCTGCGGATGGGCCTGTAATTGAATATGACCACATTCTATCGACGAAAGACTATTGGGATAAACATGTCAAGTCTAGGACCCCATGTGTCTTCAGAGGAGCAATAAAAGATTCACCAGCCATCAAGAAATGGACCGACGAGTATCTGAAAGAAAAGTATGGGGATCTGGATGTTCTGGTTGAATTGAAAAGAGAAAATAGAACATTTTCAACTGGGAGGATGAGATATGCAGAGTTTCTCAACAGATATAAGACAGATGATTTGTATATTGTGACAATGCTTCCAAAAGCGATGATGCATGAGATCCAGGTATGAATCTTNCCATTCACAAGTCATGTACCCCACCCCCAGGTACTACCTGCACCATTTTTACAGGCATTGTGCTATAGAATTTATAGAATCTATAGAATTTGAAACGGTGACTACTCAAAGAACAGCATTCAGATATAATTACTTTACACGTTTATTTACAACATTTCTGTGGTGTTTGCTTGGGTGTATCAGATCAAGTGTCATACTAATCTAACAGCAACTTACAACATAACAAAACACGTGCTAAAGCTACCTACTGTGATACATACTACTGTTCTATTGTCATAGCATGGGTATGTGAACACTACAATTTCTTATTCTTTTGCAGGATATTGTTTTTCCACCACCAATTTTGGAATCCAATGATCCATTGTCCCCTGCTGGTCACTTGAAACCTCTTGGTTGGCAAAGACCTGCGGATGGGCCTGTAATTGAATATGACCACATTCTATCGACGAAAGACTATTGGGATAAACATGTCAAGTCTAGGACCCCATGTGTCTTCAGAGGAGCAATAAAAGATTCACCAGCCATCAAGAAATGGACCGACGAGTATCTGAAAGAAAAGTATGGGGATCTGGATGTTCTGGTTGAATTGAAAAGAGAAAATAGAACATTTTCAACTGGGAGGATGAGATATGCAGAGTTTCTCAACAGATATAAGACAGATGATTTGTATATTGTGACAATGCTTCCAAAAGCGATGATGCATGAGATCCAGGTATGAATCTTAATTATTCATTGATGAAATCAGAACCAAGTTTGTACTAGTTCAAGACTCTGCCGCTGTTCATGTACAGTATCTTATCAACAGGCTTTTACCCCACCAGCTAAGAAACTATTTATTTTAGTCAAGGAAATCCTTAGCATATTTATACTTTATTTCACTTGTTTCCTGTATATCATATTACCCGGAAGGAAGGTACTTGAGTAATGTCTAAACAATGGAAAGGCTTAAAAAACTACATTTTGAAATTTTCACGAGGGTACAGCTTGAGTAAACATACAGATTGTTATGGAACTCGTAAGAAACTCGTAAGAAACTCTGAGTACTAAAATCTGATAGTTTTAAGAACTTTTCAGTGCTGGCTCAAATTCTTAGTTTCTTATAAAAAAAATATGTGTATACTTCGATGCGCTCAAAATCAATGAGAAATGTGCTGATAATTTGATATTTGCACAAAAGTTCTCTTCTGTGCCTAATACTTATTTGAGAGGATATTCAAATAATTTACTTGTCATTTGAAAGCAATGTCCTGAGTTATGAAAAATGTTATTTTACGATGTTAACGGTTGAAAATTGAACCAAATTGATTCACAAAAATTTTTAACAAAAGCTCTTGAAGCCAGTTTTCGAAACATCTTCCAAACTTTTCGTTTTTGTATCAGAGGATTGATGTAATGCATTACAAATTTATGAACATTTATCTTTGTAGGCGATCAATTCTGTATTGTGTGGAACATTTAAGAATTTCACTCATGAATCAAACTATTGGATGAGCAATGGAGGAACAAGGTCCGTTATTCACTACGACGCTGATCACAATTTGCATTGCATGATTGCTGGTCGCAAGGATTTGATCATGGTGAAAAATACTCAACAAAATAGAAAATGGCTGTATATGAGTGCCAAGGTAGGATCTGTAATACCTGACTTCTTTCCTTTAATAACTAAATGCTGCCATGGGTGTCTTTGAAGTTCAATGTCCTAAATTATTTTTGAACTAGCATACCATAAATCCTTGGTTACGTGCCTCCCTTGAATAATGAGTGCCCCCTTAAGAGCCAACAACAGATTCCCTCGAATGAGTGCCCCCTCTCTCAAGTGTCTGTTGCAATCTCTCAAATAGTTTTAGGCATACCGAAAGGAAAAACTTAGTTCTCTTTAAGATGAATTGCTGTTTGATTTTGACAACTTTGAAACATAAAGTCGAAATGTGTATGCTGAATACACTATATACTATCGTGGCAAAAATCTTTCTCATTCCTTCCTTGATTGGTCCGATTTTAGTTGTTTATAAATGCCATATTGTAATACTGTGTTGTTTGTTTATTGACAAATTTAGTATATACCTTTTTATGGTCATTATTACATCACAGGTGGCGGGGGAAAATGAATATTATTGCATATATTCATTTTTCCCCGCCACCTGTGATTACATAATATGCTTGAGATAGCACACATTTTTTATGAGGGCCACCTAAACTATTGCTCCCTTCAAAGTTCCAAGGTTTAATGAGTGCCCCAGACACTCATTCAAGACTTGATGGCATGTGAACTAGACCTATCTTGGAAAATCGTGAAGGATTTTGGGAAATAGTCCATTTTAGGTTGGGTAATTCTTCAATGTATTTTAACATCTTTGCTGGGTGAGCTTTCTCTTTCTGGCTGGGTGAGAATCCCTGATTCATTGGTGGGTGAGCTTTCTCTTTCATTGCGAGATGCATTTGGGCGCACAGTAAGAGTTTCCAGCTGCGTCATCTTTAGTGCATTCGTCTAACGTATTCACTGTAGAGAAGTTTCTTTTAGCGTAAAATAAGGTACAATGTCTGTAATGTAATTGAATTGGTTTATATAAAAAAAAGATCTTTGCTGTTCGCAGATATATTTGCCAAAGTTAATTCGCTGAATGACTATGAAGACGCAGCCTTTCAAATCAAACAAAGATTGGTTTTTTCTCACCCAGTATATTCACTTTTTATTGTAGCCTGTTACAGCTGGTTCTGGATTCTCACCTTTGAACCCAGACACAATTGATTTAAACTTACATCCAAATTATGCCAAAGTACCATGGCTGTATACAACAATCTTGCCTGGTGATTGTGTTTATATTCCTGCAAGTAAGTTGCCTTCAAATGTTAATAATAATAATAATAATAAACTTCTTATTTACAGTTGGTAAGTTAATTACTGATATTCGTACTCTTTAGAAGAGTGAGCTAATAAAAACCAACTAATATATACATACTTTATACAGCAAACCATAATATTTATAATCAACAGCATAATTTACAATTGCATCCTTCCCCACCCCATGTTTTGATATTTTTGCAAAAGGAAGGAACCGTTTCGCTGCTCTTTATCACATCAGGTATGCTGTTCCAGAGTATACTACCCCTAAAACATATAGAGTTCATGCCAAAGGCCACGGTGGATGTGCTTGGAAGTAAAACTGTGTTCTTTATTCTGAGATTATATCTGACCTCTCTTCTCTGGAATAACTCCGAAAGAAATAGAGGGTTCACGTGATGTAATGTTTTGTAAATCTCTATCATCAGTCATTTATTACGTTTTCATTTATTAGTTTTTCTACTGTTCACATGAAAACGATAGCAATGATCATCAAAAGCAGGGAATTTTTTAAAAATGTCCCAAAGAAGGTGGTCTGTGGTCGGTCGGATTTACATGTGTATAGCTTTTACTAATTTCTGGATTCCTTGTTTTACTTTTTCCAGATTTATGGCTATGCTTTTTCGATTTTTTCCCGCATTTATGTTTGGTACTTTTATGTTCTGAGTGGTACAACCATGTACCATGGAATACTTCAGTTTTGTTACATTCTTTAATATCTCTTTGTATTAATGATAGGGATGTACCGGATATCCGGTAAGCCGGATAATCCGGCCGTATTTTCGGTTTTGCCGGATATCCGGCTCCGGCCGGAATTTCGAAGGTTTGGCCGGATTTTTGCCAGATTTTGTAAGTTTGCGTTAAACTCAAGAAAGACATACAAGGTGTTCTAGAAAAGTTAAAAATTAACCAAATTTGAAAATAATACATAGTACGCATTTGAATTTCAGATCTTTTTCGCACAATCATCCTATGTTTGATCAGATCTCATGGAATATTCCCAAAGCAATAATATATTTATCAAACATAGCGATAATATGAAGGAACAAAAATAACTTTTCTTCCAAAAATAGAATTCTTTTGAAAGACAACCGTTAGAGAGAGGCACACAGAAAGATCCTGAATTTACAGAGACGAACATGATCAAAGCGTAGTTTCGCAAACAAAAATTTGATCAAAAGGAGAGTAAAATCCTACAACGTTAATTTGCTCACGCGTAAAAGTATTTATCTTACCAACTAACTAGGAAAATATCTAGTACAATCGACTTTCCGTAAAACCTTTATACTGACGAAGATGGGGGCTGTCAGTATTAGCAGTATTAGATAGTGTAGTAGGATATTTCATCTCTCTCTTCGGATGGAAAACATTGTAAAGTCATTTCTCTTACGATTTGCGTAATAAACTCAATTCGCTAGGCCGAACACTGCATTCCAACTATTCCATTATGAAATCCTCATTCTTTTGGGATTTTTCTCTCGAAAGTCTGCCAGCTCTACCGTTTTCAGAATGTGTATTATTTTGGCACTTTCATCTCCAACCTCTCCAATCTCCGCCGTTTCAGAATGCGTATTCTTTTTGTAACTGACATTTTCTCTGCGAAGATGCGAAGTGTACCTTTCTCAGAAGATTTCTGGAAGTTCAGATGCCCAAAAGAATGCACCCATGGTTCAAAAATGTTACCTTATAGACCGATTTACATTAATGATTTAAAAGGAATATAAACCTAAGGCTACAACAAGCTACAACGTTTGTTTGTTATTGAGATAAAAGATACGTCTAAATGCCAAGGCAAGTTGTTTAAACCGACTGAAAACTCCGTGGAACACTCTCCGCACACAACTAATGAATCTCCAGAACACAAAATTGTTACGATTAGTCTTGTCAATGAACAAATTAATGAAAGGTCTTTGTGTGCTAAAGAGCCCGGAATCCTGTTGAGTAACAGTCACAGAAAATCATCNTGGGCAGAACATATCAGGCGAAGGCCTAAACGATAGAAAAGATTTGCTGAAAGATCATTGTGTTTTGATTTTTGAATATGGGCCAAGACTGTTGCACAGCAAAATCAGCTAATAATGAATGAAAATAACGAGAAACAAGGCCAAAAGGCGAACAAAACTTGCCTGTGTATAAGCTGAACCATTCCTAACTCACTTTGAGTAAAGTTATCGATGATTAACTCTCTGAAAAGTGTTCGGAGATACGAAGCAACTTCATGCCACAGCTAGCAGTGTATATACTGAGAACGGGGGTCGTGCTTTTGTTTTCCTTCACAAAATTTACCAGATTTGGACGCTCGATCCAAGCCTCTTTTCTGGCAAGTAAAAAGGTCTATTGTAGATACATCAAATTTATGACATCTGAAAGCGTATTCCCCCCTGATACAACAGCCTCGACATACATTTCTGTCAATGTACTGGGTGTCCAAGAATGACGTTTACCGGGTGAGAAAAAAAACAATCCCCGTTTGAAAGGCCACTGCTCCCTGGATATCAAAACGATACTATTTACAAATAAATTATTGAATGGTTGAAATGTTCAAATATAGTTTAAAATTTACGTGACTGAAATCGGCCACTCCGTTGTGAAATTATGAGCGATTTTCTGGAGAAACCCCCTTCAAGAAACCTTGAAAACAGGCCTAAAATCGCGAGCAAATTTTCCAAATATTTCTGCCTTACAGCAATGACTTGCACATGCTTTAGCGCGTGTAATCCTCTTGGGAGGATCAAGCCTCCTAGAATAATGCTGTTATGTTTCCAGGGCACTTTCATCCTCCCAAAGGGATAAAGCGTGCTAAAGCATGTACAAGTCATTACTATTAAGGCAGAAATATGACGGACATTTGGTCGTGATTTTATGCCATTTTTGAAGGTTTTTTCGATGTGCTTTCTCCAGAAAATCCCTCATAATTTCAGAACAGAGTGACCGATTTCAGTCAGGTAAAATTTAGAATTTATTTGAACAAGTCCACTATTAAACAATATATTTACCAATATTATTGCCTCGATATCCAGGGAGCAGTGGCCTTTCAAACGGGGATTGTTTTTTCTGACTCACCCGGTAGAGAGTATTGCTTTCTTGGGACGTTAACTGTGGCATGGACTCTCAAATGACATTAAACAGTCACTGAATATTTCCATCTTTAAAAAACGTACAAAGGAGTGGAAGGGCGATGAATGCAACTGCCGATTATGCAAGACTTTCGTAGCACAGGTTGGGTTCTTGAATTGATCTTGTCCTATTTATATTCAAAACTCGCCTGTAAATATGTATCATATATATATATATAGATATCTTTTATTGTTAAATTCATTAAAATTAGTTTACTTTGCACTTAGTAATAATTTTTATTTTATTTTTTGGTGGGCATCAATTAGCTGTAATTTAGCTATCACTTTTAAACNACATTAAACAGTCACTGAATATTTCCATCTTTAAAAAACGTACAAAGGAGTGGAAGGGCGATGAATGCAACTGCCGATTATGCAAGACTTTCGTAGCACAGGTTGGGTTCTTGAATTGATCTTGTCCTATTTATATTCAAAACTCGCCTGTAAATATGTATCATATATATATATATAGATATCTTTTATTGTTAAATTCATTAAAATTAGTTTACTTTGCACTTAGTAATAATTTTTATTTTATTTTTTGGTGGGCATCAATTAGCTGTAATTTAGCTATCACTTTTAAACGCCTTCTATAAAGAAATTAATAATAATCATAATGTAGCGGGGAGGATGTGATGATTTATTGCCAAGCCGTACAATCAAGCACCAATTAATTACCAATCATTTTGAAGCAAAAAGGCCAACTTAGGGTGTGTTTGATTGGTACCAATTCTGAAAACGGTAGACTTGGTAGACTCAGAATTTGTGTTTGATTGACTCCGAAATTCTCAAAACGGTAGGTTTTGTAGGTTTGGAAGGTCTTCTGAACCTTCTGCTCCAAAAGGCAAAAGGTTTGGCAGACTTTGGAGAGATTCTCGTTTTCATTAGCGAGCCAACATGGCGAATTCGAAACCTACCATTGTAAAGATTTTTGTGTTTGATTGGGAAATATATTTCCGTCTCTGCGAAGTCTACTGTTTTCAGAATTTGGCAGGTTTGGAATTGCCAATCAAACACACCGTTATTTGCAGAAATTTATTGCTCTAAAATCGGTCTCATCGTTCTAGAGTTGTAGAAAATTTTACTTGGAAGCTATTTTTGAAAAGTTTTGAGAAAAGCTTCAAATTACAATTTTCATTTCATTTTCATTTCATTTTCATTTCATTTTCATTTTATATTATTTAACCACGGTAGCCTCGTCAGTCTTGTGCAGACTGCTTTACAGGGGTCCGTGCAAAAGACTACAAAGTAAAAACCTAATTTACAAATGTTGCTAAATTATGTTAAATAGCAATAAAAAAAATATAAAATTTCCATAACAAAATTAACGTCCTTGCATGTTTGACATCCAAGCTCAGCTTAATTTGTTCCAAAGCTTAGGTCCACGAAATGAAATAGATTTCTGCCCATTTGACGTTTTGGAAAGTGGAACACGCAAGTCAGTTTGGTGTTTCTCAGTCTCAGTGTATTATGAGCTGAGTTCTTTATAAACAGCTTGGACAGATATTCCGGTGCAAGACCACTTGTTGACTTGTACATTATAGTTGCTGTTTCATTTTGAATAATGTCACAAATTGTTCATCACATTTCGTCCCGTTTTCAACTTTAATAAGATAACAATTCCATCAATTATCTTGTTAGGAACTTGAATAAGCAAACCATAAGCACTTACATGTAAGAGACACAAGGTTTTTCTCCTTGGAGGATAATCAAAATCGCTTTCGTTTTTTGAAGCTGTAACTTGGGAAAAAGAAATTGAAATTTTTAGATCTCTTTGCAGTATGTTCAAAAATATCTCCCAAGCAAAAGAACTCATGATTCTAGACTGGTGTGGATGATTTTTGTGTAATAAATGTCAACATGCTTCAAAATGATAGGTCATTCATTGAAATCGGTCGAGAATTTGCGATTGTACAATTTGGCAAACACTGATACATCATCTTGGGACACCCGGTAGTCCGAAAATTATTTTCTGACATTTTCCATTGTTAAAGGCACACTGTAGTGGATGTGATTGGCTAGTTGTGATGTTGAAATCACCAACTAAAGATCTGGCCTTTAAATGATTACCAAGCCTTTATGCTGCTGAATCATGCTTCCTTCTTTGAATAACGGGGGTCGGGTCGTTTTCATCTTCTTGAATTTCGATGTACAGCGAACTTACTCAAGCTTGTCTAATTCTATTATTTTCGATTGTCTTATTTACCCAATCATCACCACGAAAGTGTGCCTTTATAGGCTCTTATCCAACCATGGTCCTTTGCGTGCTCTATTTTATGAAAACGAGCATTTTTATGGTCTACGAATATGGCTGCCTCAATAGAAATCTACCCGCACAGGTTGCTGGTTGACAAGTGCCTTTAATGTAAACCGAATGGATAAAACTTTAACTCGATGCGATTTTAATATTTCAGGTGTCAGTGACACCAGGTAGCCGAGACAGAGACAACGACAAAAACGCGCATTCTGAAGACGATCGTGAGGGTGATGATGACGATGAGCGCGACGATGAAGGAAATGATGAGGAGGAGGAGGATGAAGAACGGAAGCGCAGAATCAGGAACGGAGATGAAGATGCGGATGATATAGGTTTCGCATCACCACCAGATGCGGTTTATGATGAGGAACAATCTGATCCTGATGAAGCAAACCCGGATGAAACGAGACGTGATGAGGAAAGTCCCGAAGAGAAGGCCAGTAGTGATGGGGGGAAAGCTAAGGACCCGAAAATCGTGCACGGGGAACTGTAAGTTGCGAATTGTTGTTTTCGGTAGTTACTTTGCGGACAAATTAATTGGAACGGTGTATTCGCAAAATGTTAAATTTTGAAATAGATCTGTGTTTCAATCCAAGATGCAAAATGGAAGGGCATTTTTCTTAGAAAGCCGCTGAGGTTTGATCATGATTTGAAACTGCTCATCTTGCGAAAATT
>REGM01000003.1:563352-576714 GCA_004194415.1 Aurelia aurita
TAGAATTCTTGATCGAAGGAAGGATGCTACAACTTCTCATGCAAAGTTTTTCTGTGTGGTTTAAATTATAATCCTAGCTTTTTGACCTATTAAGTCGGTCGTGTGTTACAAAACAAACATTAAACCACATTTTATGTATCGATTTCTTTGTTTAAATGGATTGATTGCTTTTTAAGCGGTAATTGCTTGACCCGGATTACAGTGTGGCTTATGTGACCTTGGTGTTTACATTTGAAGTGCCATCAGTAAAATTCCCTTTTCTCAGGACTTAAAAATCCACTAGGTACAGGTACGAAAAAGCTATTTTGTACCCTAGGAACCAATCGAATGGCTCCACATTTTGCACACTACCAGAGCAGGCTTCAGGCAAGCAAAGTGTGTCTCAAAATCTTGGTATGTCCTCTGGTCCGCCTTTTATAGCCAAATACAACTATGCGAGGGCAGAGAAGTTATTTGCAAATTTATGACAGCGTGTATTATCAAGGGAAGGAGGACTTTAAAAAATATGAGACACACTTTGGTAGCTTAGATTCTGCACTTCCTGTTGATACAAGTTAGATTTTGTTATGTTAAACGCAAGGGTACAAAATAGCTTTTGAAGGAGGTATACTCTCTTAAGCAATAAAGTTGCCTGGAAAATATTATTTTACAATTTTCGCCAATTATTTTGATATGGTTAGAATCCCTACAATTTTACGCATCGAATGATGTATAGTTTAACTAGATTCCGCTAATAGTTTGGCTTTTGGGGAGAGAAAACCCAATCTTGTGCTACAAACGTTTACCGTAACCTTAACAAATGTCGCTGCAGGTTTGAAATTTTTATGAAATTTTTTCCACGAGAAGACTATGTTTCTAAACATTAGGAAAACGAGAGCACATTTTGTAACAATGTCATCTGTTGCTTTTGATTGATATTCTGTTTTCTATCGGGTGAGTCAATAAAAACAATCCCCGTTTGAAAGGCCACTGCTCCCTGGATATCAAGGCAATAATACTGGCAAATAGATCATTTAATTGTGGATATGTTCAAATATATTTTAAAATTTACCTAACTCAAATCGGCCACACCGTTCTGAAATTATGAGGGATTTTCTCGACATAGACTCTTCAATACACCTTCAAAAATGCCATAAAATCACGAGCAAATTTCCCTAATATTTCTGCCTTACAGCGATGACTTGTGCGTGCTTTAGTACGTGCTATCCCTTTGGGAGGACGAAAGTGCCGGCCCAAATGGAGCATAATAAATTTATCTCGGGCGACTTAATCCTCCCAAGAGGATAATACGTGNGTGCTACAAACGTTTACCGTAACCTTAACAAATGTCGCTGCAGGTTTGAAATTTTTATGAAATTTTTTCCACGAGAAGACTATGTTTCTAAACATTAGGAAAACGAGAGCACATTTTGTAACAATGTCATCTGTTGCTTTTGATTGATATTCTGTTTTCTATCGGGTGAGTCAATAAAAACAATCCCCGTTTGAAAGGCCACTGCTCCCTGGATATCAAGGCAATAATACTGGCAAATAGATCATTTAATTGTGGATATGTTCAAATATATTTTAAAATTTACCTAACTCAAATCGGCCACACCGTTCTGAAATTATGAGGGATTTTCTCGACATAGACTCTTCAATACACCTTCAAAAATGCCATAAAATCACGAGCAAATTTCCCTAATATTTCTGCCTTACAGCGATGACTTGTGCGTGCTTTAGTACGTGCTATCCCTTTGGGAGGACGAAAGTGCCGGCCCAAATGGAGCATAATAAATTTATCTCGGGCGACTTAATCCTCCCAAGAGGATAATACGTGCTAGAACGTGTTCAAGTCATTGCTGTAAAGCAGAAATATTGGGGAAATTTTCTCGTGGTTTTGGGCCTGTTTTGAAGGTTTCTTGAAGGGGCTTTCTAGAGAAAATCCCTCACAATTTCAGAACGGAGTGGCCGATTTCAGTCAAGTAAATTTTAAAATATATTTGAACATATCCACAATTAAATAAGATATTTTCCAATGTTATTTCCTTTATATCCAGTGAACAATGGCCTTTCAAACTGGGATTGTTTTTATTGACTCACACCCGGTATGATCTTACTCATATTTTCTAGCTTGGAGAAGTAACTGCAGGAAGTATTTTTCTAGTATATTTATTTTATGTAAGCTGGACTGGATTTGTAAAACAGTAGGAGAACTTTCGTAGTTGAGGTTTTGATAATTCGCTGCACATTTGTATTAGATTTACACATTGGCTGCACCTAGATCATGGGCGCTATGAAACGCGGTAGTTGTTGTTCCTACAGCAGTTTGTTCCTCCCTGTTTCCCTGTGCCCCGTTTTCTTTGTATCCCTGTGTCCTGCAATTTGAGCGACAGTGAACTGAAGACTTCCTCTTTCTCCCTCTCTTTCCCTACAAGAACCTTCACGGGCATAGGGACACAGGGAGGAAAAACCTCCTATATGAACACAACTACCACGTTTCTTGGAGCCCATGCCTAGATATATTGAATTTTTTGCAAAGAAATCAATGCTTTAAGATTTACAAAGAGGTAGCTTTTATCACAATCTATCTTCATCGAAAACCGCGGATTTAAGGTATACGACGCACGAGATTTACACATTAACATAGATCAAAAATTGTTTGGTACAGGACTGGAAGATTGGCTTGAGTAACAGAAAGATTTAGAAACATTTTCACCATTACACTTGTACATTGATTTCCAAAAATGTGAGATCCTAACTCTCTTTGCTAAAGTCCAACCAAAACGAGCATCGTATACCAAATATTTGAGACTTGTCGAGCAAAATGGGCAAAATGCTTTCCCATTTGCCACCTTGCAAAACAGTGAAATTTTTGAACTTTAAAAAAAATTGCCGAACAGATTTTTCTTTGAAAGAAATCTTTGATAGAGTGGGCGGGATGGGAAGACATTTCTTGGCAAATAAATCTGAAATGTTTTGGCAAACAAGATTTGCTAGCCTGCGTGCAGCCTCAACACACCTTTTGCTGAGGAGTGTTAAGGCTGCACGCAGGCTAAGATTTGCTCGTTTGGCCAAAAACTGTATTTGTTGTTGAAACTTTTCATAATTATAAAGTCTGTCTCAAATTAGATGTCCCTTGAGATTTGCGATTACGCAAAATCAATCATGCAAAACCTTTCAATTGTTTTTATTCGCGGACATGTTCACGTGACATCTAATTTGAGACAGACTTTAGATTTTTATTCTGAGATAAGATGCACCTTATTGCAAACCTTTTATAACATTAANAATAGTGGGAACATAAATAGCTGCAGGGAACAAAAGCTTCTTAATCCTTCAAATTATTTTCAGGAATGTCTGTTGTTTCATTCCAAAAGCGATGGCATAACAACGTTCATTTGAAGATTGAAAAGACAATACAGTTTCACGATTGCTAGGCCAAAACGACTTTCATACAGTATGAAAGTCACTGTGAGACCGTGAAGGATCTTGGGGAGCACAGGGTCTTTAAAGTTCTCCAAAGATTAGACGCCTATGCAAGCACCCCTAGCAATGCTGCATGACTCCCAGCCGTTTTTACGTTAAAACTGTCAGGAAAACCATTGGGAAAACTGAACATCAAAATTTGAGTACACATTTGTCGTCAATACTGATCTAATTTGTTTTTGCAATGAAGTACCAGGTGTAGCCATCCTGGTAAGACTATCCATTGCCTGTAGACTTGACCCCCATATGCCCCCTGTAAAAAGAAGAATACAACAATAAATAAGACGGTTTTCTTAGGTCATACATCGAATCTAGCAGGGAGGGTACAGATGTTATCTCCCTGTTTTTGTAAAAACCGTCTTTTTATCAGTAGAGAACGCTCTTCTCGGAAACCGCCGTACCAAGGTGCTCGCTCGTCAGCAAGATTTGATACCGTTGATTAGAGGTTAAAAAGTTTGTGTGGTACAAAAATTGCGTCAAGTAATGGAACCATTTGCTAAATATGTTCATCTGACACTGATCACAGCAAATCGTCATATAAGATCCGAAAGAACAGAAATAAGAACAATAGTTTAATTTCGCAAATGGCTGAGTTACTCAGTTTCAAGTTATGTTGAATTCTCGTACTTTACATATTGCAAGTGAAATGGTAAATGATCATTTATAGTCTGTCCTAAATTAGATGTCAGGTGAAAATTTCCCGAATAAAAACAACTGAAGAGTTTTTGCATGATTAATTTTGCGTTATCGCAAATCTCACGTGACATCTAATTTGAGACAGACTCTAGGCTAAATGTGACTTATCAAAGTTCAACTGTTCAGCTTACCTTCCGTGCTTGCATCTATCAAAGCAAAGTACCCATCAACCGTAGTCAGGCAAAATAAGCCACTTATTTCATGTTCTCTGTGCACAGATCCAATTACTTCACTATTAACATTCAAGTTTCTGTGTGGAAATCCAGCATGTGGGTAGTAGACGCATGGTTGCTCTGCCCCATTGTTAGCTCTCTTCGTTCTGCTATCCTGTGAAATAAGCATTCTATATCTTCAATCGTTGATATTGGAATTAAGTAAGTTTAAAATTCAAAGACTCGGGATTTAAAGGCCCATTGATAACCATGATCCTTTGTGGTGCCAAAATCGATTTTCATATTCTAAAAGTCGTTTTTGGCCTAAATTCTCTTTGGCTTGCTTTTCATTTGGCGCACAAAGGATCATGGTTGACAATGGATCTTTAAAGCGAAAAATTTCGCCGAATCTTAAACAATAGAAAATTTTAGCTGATAGAACAATAGCAAGAACAATGAGAAAAACAGCTCTTGGTCGTTTTTACCTTGTTTTTACCGCTCTTCGCAAAATAAACAGACTCGGAAGGGAAAAGAAAACAATTTTTTCACATTCTTGCCCCCAATACTCAAGTAGATACTTAGTCTAGGGGGCTAAGGGTTATCACAAGATTTTAAGGAATGACAATAACTTAGATTGATACAGCGGTGTTGGAGTAGTGGATTGAGGTCGATCAAAGTCTTTACCACTCCTCTAAACCTTGGCATAATCCTGGCTTACACACATGGATTCTGGGAAATTTGATCGCGACTTTAGTCCGTTTTCGAAGGTTTCTCGAAGAGGCCTTCGCAAGAATACTCTTCATAGTCATAACTGCCAATACTACGGCTTTTGTATTGAAGGACTAGCAGAGTAGCTTTTTAAACAACGTGCATTTTTTCTGACTCTTTCGGCAGACTATTTTTGTAGTACACAAATTTAACGATATGGCATGCTTGGGACCGAGGGGTGTATCACTATTTAAAAAAAGCGTACCAGATTTTTTGACAATATGAAAATAGGGTTGTTTGGGATTTTTCTCGAATACAAAGGATTTTTATCAAAGGCGTAAGATATTTTTATGGAGTGATATGTCCCTCGCTTGGGAAACTATTAAAACTTAAAATCACAGTCTAGCTTGACCTCAGTAGCTGCATCTTTCCCATCATCTCTTCCATAAACTGCAAGAACGGCATATCCCCCAGCAGGCTGTGAAGCGATAAGTTGTGTCTGTCCATTTGCGTTCCTTGAAATTGCTACCGATCCTACTTGACCTTGTAGATAGAATTCTTGAAGTTGCTTGAACTCTCCTTCAGTGTCACTGTCAAAAGTGAATGCTTGTCTTGGAGTTTCATTCGTTTTAGCATCAGGCTTTGGCGATCGTGGTGAAGGAGTTTTTCCTTCAGAATCTTTGGATGGCTGTTTCACAAGCATTGAACAAACTGATTTGGTGTCATCGTCCTTTGAAGATTGTTTGCTTTGTTTGAATTCACTTCGCTTTGCTGATGCACTTGTGTCTAGTGTATCTTCTGTTTTGGTTAGCTTCCGTTCTGCATCAAGAAATTTCAAGAAAGTGAATTGTCTTAAAAACTAGCTGTTAATATTGTTAACTGGAGTGTGCCCTTGGAATGTTTCTGGTTGAATTTAACATTGTTAGTTACTGTAAACAGCAAAATAGATCGTAACATAAAAACACTTTTGATTGTGAAAATGAACAGGTTTGCTTTGGGCAGTAGTTGGTGAAATTTGATAGGTTTTAAGGGTTTACTGAAATGTCAACTATTATGTGGCAATGAGTGATATCATAATCTTTCTAGTACCTATAACACAAACGGCAAAATATTTTTTCATGCCAGCATTAGAAGAGTCATTGAGTGGCTGAGCAAGATTTTTGTTCACTCGAAGCAAAGATTTCTGCTGGAAAGTCACAGCTACATTTGTTTTTAAGTGTTTAAACAGGAATTTGTGCAGCATACAAACTTACATATTGGCTTTACTGCCCATAAACAAATGTTTGTTAATGAATTTGTTACCATTTACTGTCACAAATGATTTTTTTATAAATATGTTGTGCAGTGGCAAATCTCCTACCTGGAATGGCTTGCGTGGTCTTGAATCTAAATATTCTCACATGTCTGTCTGTGTAGCAAATAATGAGTTCATTTTGGCCATCTCCATCAATATCAGCAACCAAAGCCATCTTGGGATTTGCGGGAAGATTTTGTTTTGATGAGTATTTGATTGCAATGTCATGAGAATGTGCTGGTGAAGACTTGGCTCCTTTGGCTGGCTGCGTCTGAAAGAGAAAAATTATTGTTTAACATTCAGCAATAAAGAATGTTTATTCCTTTTGGATTACTTGTTTGTCACTGCAAACCTTTATGCGCCTAATAGGAATGTTGGGAGGGAAGGTGAAGTTTTGATTTTTAGCGCCAAGCTCTGGGATCACAGAAGTAGCTAAACGCTAATCGAGTCTGTGACCCCTTGTCATGACACTCAAGAGGTGTTGGTGGGGTTTGAACCACGTCCACCTGACATTCTGGCTGCAGAGCCAATAGATTACAACACGGCATCACAACAACTTCAAGCATTATGCTTCTGAGATTGGTATTAAGCTGTAAAGGCAATGGATATGAATGTTTGGGTGACGCATTATGCTTTAGGTGTGGGGGCATTTTGCTTTGAGTGGTGGATACAAATCTTGGAAGCTGGGAATCATGCTTTGGAGTTTAGGTATTTGCTTTGGATATAGGGCATTATGCTTTGAGTGACAGGTACAGACAGATGTTAGGCGTTTAGCATTCACAGATGGCAGGGGTGGTGCCAGAGGAGGGCTACAGCCCCCCATCGGAGGAAATTAGGGTTATTTTCGGAGGGAATTTGGCAAAATGACGCATGAAAATGACATTTTATAGCCCCTCTGTCGGAAGTTCCAGCCCTCTGTCAGAAGATTTCTGGTGCCACCCCTGACAGATAGATGCATTTTTATCTATCTAGTTTTTATTTGACCAAGCTGTTTCACTCAGTCTTGACTCAACACAAACCATCCACGCATGAATATGCTACCTTTTCTTTCTCCGTTTTCCCTGTTTTCAACTCGTCATGCTTTGTCTTTGTCATCTGATCAAATATAAAACAATGTCCTTCTGTATTTAAACAAAGAATACAGTCACTTCCATTGTTCTTTACATCATCAATGACAACTGCAGTAACACATCCTAATTCAACGCACATTCTCCAAGGTTTTGATGACTTTCCTTTGTACACAAAAAGCTGCCCACTTGTGCTGCAAATGACCAGCTCATTCCTACCATCTTGATCGACATCTCCAAAAGCAATGGAATTTCGGTAAATCGTGCCTTGGAATTCTAATTCCAGCTTGTCCACTAATGAAACTGATCGTGCCGTCATTCTGTTCCTAAAGTCTTTAAATTCACTTGGTTTTACTCTAGTTTTTCTATCCCATTTTCTGTAATCTCTCTCCCTGAATGTTTTGATTATTTGTGCCCCCTCTTGTTTCTGCCTCGATTTGAATAAAAAGTCAAAAGCCATCTTGGAAAAACCTCGTTTTCACTAAGCTGCCATTTTGATATAGCCTCGATCTGACTGTCCAGCGTCCTTTTCAAAGGTGCTTTTTGTCCAGCATGAAAGCACATCTTAGGGGCAGTTGGCAGAAAAAACCCCAAAATTGATGGTATTAAGTTGCAGTTTGAGGAAAAGTTGCACTGAGAAGAGTTCTGAAGCAGAGAAATTGCTTGAAGAAAAAGAAAAGAGATATTTTCAAGTTGGGGCTTGCCATCATCATTGACATTGTTGTGCTGTCTCTCTCCTCATCAGCTGATGAATGACATTTACTTTAGGCCTGTTCAATAGCAAAGATAATATAGCTGGTTACTTCGACAATTTTATGAGCAACTGATACATACGTGTTGAAGAAAGCAGAAAAAGAATTAAATTAGCAAAATAAGCTTGCTGAAAAGACTTTGCCATCATATACAGCATGTTGCAGCAACGCACATGCAACAAAAGAACCATCATGATGCAACTTCTAGCAACTTTCCAAATTTTTTTATTTTTGATAGCAGACTCTTTCGCTCAAGACATTGTTGGATGTGGTGGGTTTGTACAATCTAGCGTACCACTGAATTTTGAAAGAGTTGAAGTGAAATTATACACAAAGCAAGGTGCTCTGAAATTCAAAACAGAATGTGCTCCAAATAACGGATACTTTCTTGTTGCTGTTTATGACAAGGTTAGTTTTGAATTGTTGGATGGTATTCAGTTGTCCACAAGAAAACACCTTCTCTTTAAAATGCATTGAGACTTGAAAGCTTGCTGTGTGCCCAAGAGAATATAAAGATCTTCATTGCAAAGAATGCAGTTTTGTACAATTCCTGCAGAAGATATGGTGAAAATAGCAGGGCACATTGTTCTTTCCTGTCCGAATCCACCAGACTGTAAAGTTTGTTTTTATATGCACAAATCTAATTGCCTGTGGTGAAATCTTTGCAGTGAAATTAATGGTTGGAAACAATAGGAAAGTGATGTGATCTTTTGCTTAACAGCTAATGCGAGGCCAAGATAAATAGACAATAGATAGTAATTTAGTGTAAAATGTAGGCTAATAGCCTGTGACACATTTAAACACCAGCCTGGAGACTTTGCAATGTGCACTTAAAATCTTCTGTACATGATTTTTGTTGGAAAGTAGATAAAACAATGTATGAATATGTTTTGCAAAACGGCGGACAAACAAACACAAAAGTTTCTGCGCACACGCTGGAAACTTTCCAGTCTAGCGTAGCCACACTTCTCAATGAAACAAAACTGAAGTCTGGCTGTTGTTAAGTTAGGGAGTCTGACTGAGAAATGATCATAATTTCAAAGCTTCCAGAGAGTATCCTTTTTTGTTCCAGAGCAAAATGCTTGATATTTTCTAGCAGGAAATGAGCATATGGGAACAGTTTTGTCACATGACAGGTTTATCAAATATGTCTAAATAAGTCAGTTGAGGTATGCCATGGATTCTATTTGATTCCGAGATGAGAGCCAAGCAGGGTTTTTTCAATTTATTGGTAATGATTGCTCAATGCTTTCTTTCAGGGAGAATATAATTTGAAGATTGATCCACCAAATGGATGGGGATTTAGTAAGTACAGTTCGGCCAATTTGATTCAATTAATTATGCATATTTTTAAAGATGAAGAAGTTTAGCAGTGGAGAACATTTATATCTTAAGGTATTGCTTGCCAAGTTTTTAAAAAGTGCAAACAGTCTTATTTACTGTACAGTTCCATGATGAAGCATCAGCACATATTGTCTTTAGTTAGATGTTTTAATTTTGTTGACACTTGTCATTTCATCTTCCACTTCTTTTCATTGCTTTGATGCCAATACATTTTTTTTCTTTCAGGTCCAACAGAGATCTCACTTAATATTGATGGTAAAACTGACCCATGTGTCAAAGGACAAGATATTAATTTCAAATTTACTGGCTTTTCTGTTAGTGGAATGGTAAGTCTATGTTCATAAGCTTTTTCTTATGTGCATTCTCTTTACAAATCCAATTTTACAAACAAGAGCAGCATTTGTCATTTCTTTTTATCACTAGAGTACACAGTGTCCTATGGTATCATGTATTAATCTATGCAATTTCTAGAATGCATTTAATGCCCAGCAATGTCCCATTTTATTTCCAGGTCAATGTTTTTGGAGCAGAAACATAACTTTGCCATGACAAAATGATATGCTTGAACTCTATTTTAGGTTGGCAGCAAAGGCAGAGCAATAGGACCATCAGGAGTTGATGTTCAGTTGAAAGGTAAGCGGCTTTCTCTGTGTGATCATGGGCAACATGAAAATAGAAATGTAGGCCTAATGAAGCCCACTAATCAACATAACTTCAGTCCTTTGTTGGCTTTAGAGCATTCTTTATATCATTGTTTATTCTCTGCAAGTAAAATTAATGTTATTCTTGCGTGATAACCTGCTCTCATATCCAAATTGTAGAACCACAGCAAAGAACCTCCCAGCAGCTGTAAAACTTAGTCCCAATTTCAGAATGCGCCTCCAGCAGGGTCAGAGGTGACCAAATATCAAGCCCTGAATATTACGATTATATGTACTAAACTATAATATTCAAGGCTATTTATCTATAATCAATGTCTTTGGATACATTTAAAGAATTGTAGCTGCATGTGTAAGCAACTGATACATTGATGTTTTTAGATGTTATGATTTTGAAACTTTCAACTTAGGTGAAGGAAGTGATGATGCAAGGAAAAATGTTACACACGATGGTGGAGTGTAAGTTGCACAAATTTTTTTAGACACATTGATTAATCCCAAATTCTACGGCATTGTTTAAAAAAAATATTTAAACAATGATCGACCCTCTTGTTTAATGATTTAGAATAGATTCTTCCTGATTCATGTTGAAGGAAAATTTTACAGTGTTAGTATTGCTTAAAGTCATCTATGTAGATTTAACAGAATGTTTAAGGTGCAAAAAGTAGTAATCCAACTTTAAGTGCTCTAAAATTGTTTTACATCTCTGTTTTAGTTTTACTTTTCTCAATGTGATGCCTGGTAAATACAAGATATCTGCTTCTCATCCAGTTTGGACTATTGACCAGGTTTGAATATTTTTAAAATTTTAAAATTCTTCTATCTAATTTATCATTGATGCTTCCTGAAAGAAATTTGGAAAAGATACGAGCCCTGTATATCTCAAACCCCCTGTGACCTTTTTTAATTCTTGCAGTGCATTTTTATAGAGCACAACTTTTCACAGCTATTGCAATAGATAAAGTGGTCAGGGTTAAACTGTAATCGTAATATTCAAGGCTTATATTTGATCTATTATCATTATCTTTGTATACGTTTGAATAATTATAGCCGCATGTGCAAACAACTGATACATTAAGCTGTAATTCTTTGTTTCAGGGAACAGCAGATATTGAAGTAAAAGATGAAAATGTGTACCAAGGCAGCGGACTCCTCGTTTCTGGATATGATGTGAAGGTTTGTTTTCAAAGAAATTACGTCGATTTCTTTATCTCTAATATAGCAAAATCCTTATAAAGCATTTAGATAGCCCTCAAACAGCATGTTCTTTAATTTCCACGATCGATATGAAATGAAAACATTGGAGTTGATGAGGCCGTACAAGAGTACAAAGGAACAGATGCTAGAGAAAAGAGAAGGAAAAAGAAAGCAAGGGAAAAGCTGAATTGAGAGCAGAAGATGAATGGAGAGAGAGCATCGAAAGAAGAGGACAGAATTAGGTGTGCTAACTATAAGGAAGTTTTTTGGCTTATCCCATAGCAACAAGTTTCTACTCTGTCAGCTAAAAATTTGAGAGACTTTAGCTGTCAACTACCCTTTTCTTTATTTTTGCTGAAATGTTAACTCATTCTCTTTTTCTTTCCACCAGGGTCATGTTCTTAGTGCTGGTGAGCCAATCCAAGGAGTGATCTTTGTGTTGTTTTCTGATGAAGTGAAGGTAACAATCTGTTCTTTGATATTTCTTATATTATATGAAAGATGAAAAATCGTGACAGAAATCGTTGAACCTCATTAAAAAAAAACTCGCTTTACTCCTACAAGTTTGACTACCTAACTGAAGACTTGCATCTACAACCGTACAAGGAGGTCTATCTTTTACAAAGGGAGACAGTCATCAAATTTCAGAAAAACGAACATGCCACTTCTCCACTGTTGCATATGACTTTATTGGCCCGATGCTATTCAGAAAATCCTTGATCGCCAAGCAATATCACCGGAGAGTATGGAAACAAAACAAGAGTGTAATTGATTGAGCGATCCATCACTCCATTGATTAATTGACTGATTGATTGACTGATTGATTTTATTTATCTGTTGCTTTATTAACTTCCTGATTATTGATCGGTTGACTGACTGGCTTACTCCACGTATTTTTCTTTCACAGGTAATAACTGGTTGCAGCGACGTTCCAGAAGATGTTGCTCAAAAATTGGCAAAAAGAGTGAAGCAACCTAAAGTTTGTAGTGCGATTTCTGGGAAAGATGGCGTGTTCGTGTTTCCAAGTGTCCCAAGTGGAGATTATACACTGGTGAAATTTATTCTTCTGACTTTATTTTTGTTTTCATTAAAATGGTGACGATATAATCTCGCAAAATTGTTGAGGCCTTTTGTGAAAGTTCACCATTTTAAAGGGATCGTATCATATGTTCAACCTGTCCGTATGGCTTATTTGATCCGTATTTGCTATCTGTCAAAAGTTTAAAGAAATTAAGCAATCTTGTATTAATTTCGCCATGTTTTTGGACTCTTCAGTGCCTGTGGAATCCTTCTCGTGTCTAAGCCACGTAAGTCTTTGGTTGTCCATATACAGTAGACAGTTGCAAGGGACTTGCTGGTTTTACAAAGAAATCTGAGGTACATTTGTGACTAAAGGTTCCTGTTAAAATCGTTGTTCAAACCTATTGTGTGCCATTGAGTATTTTTAACTTTGTTTTCCTTTATTGTCCACTTTCTCGTTAAAACAGTTCTGCATCAGACGGCCATGTTGATTGTCCACTTTCTCGTTAAAACAGTTCTGCATCATAAGGCCATGTTGAGCTTTAAGACAAACATTTAATCTTATTATCTTGTAGGTTCCATATTACAGCTCTCAAGAGATCATCTTTGATGTGGTACCAACCAAAATAACATTTCAAGTCAACTACAAAAGTGTCATGTTAAAGGTAATAAATGACTCTAAAATCAGTGCAGCAACACTTACTGCTGAACTTCTGGTTTGAATTTGCTGTCTAAATGTTACTGATATCTTCTACACGTATTGACTTCACAGCTATTTGGTACTGTAGTATTGCCCTGAACTGTAGTTTTGCCCTGAACTGTAGTTTTGCCCTGAACTGTAGTATTGCCCTGAACTGTAGTATTGCCCTGAACTGTAGTTTTGCCCTGAACTGTAGTATTGCCCTGAACTGTAGTTTTGCCCTGAACTGTAGTATTGCCCTGAACTGTAGTTTTGCCCTGAACTGTAGTATTGCCCTGAACTGTAGTTTTGCCCTGAACTGTAGT
>REGM01000003.1:577903-605653 GCA_004194415.1 Aurelia aurita
TACTATACTATACTATACTATACTATACTATACTATACTATACTATACTATACTATACTATACTATACTATACTATACTATACTATACTATACTATACTATACTATACTATACTATACTATACTATACTATACTATACTATACTATACTATACTATACTATACTATACTATACTATACTATACTATACTATACTATACTATACTATACTATACTATACTATACTATACTATACTATACTATACTATACTATACTATACTATACTATACTATACTATACTATACTATACTATACTATACTATACTATACTATACTATACTATACTATACTATACTATACTATACTATACTATACTATACTATACTATACTATACTATACTATACTATACTATACTATACTATACTATACTATACTATACTATACTATACTATACTATACTATACTATACTATACTATACTATACTATACTATACTATACTATACTATACTATACTATACTATACTATACTATACTATACTATACTATACTATACTATACTATACTATACTATACTATACTATACTATACTATACTATACTATACTATACTATACTATACTATACTATACTATACTATACTATACTATACTATACTATACTATACTATACTATACTATACTATACTATACTATACTATACTATACTATACTATACTATACTATACTATACTATACTATACTATACTATACTATACTATACTATACTATACTATACTATACTATACTATACTATACTATACTATACTATACTATACTATACTATACTATACTATACTATACTATACTATACTATACTATACTATACTATACTATACTATACTATACTATACTATACTATACTATACTATACTATACTATACTATACTATACTATACTATACTATACTATACTATACTATACTATACTATACTATACTATACTATGCTATACTATACTATACTTTGGCTGAGGAGTGTTGAGCTGCACGCAGGCTACCAAAAACTACCTTTGGATGCTAGGTAGAAGTAGTGGAAGAGTATTCTTCTCAGTTGATCGTATTCTCATATTTTCGTTTTTCTGATAGGGTAAAGGTATCACTGGTGTCACAGTCAATCTGGGAAAAGACACAAAGTCCGTGGTGACGAACGCTGAAGGCGTCTACTTGATGGAAAATATCACGTCTGGGACCTATCAAATCGACGTAAGAATTTTAGATCGAGGGTACAAGTTTAGATCGTGGGCAGGGCTTACTGACTCATGAAGAAACCAATATCTCTTTATATCTGACTTTAATGTGAGTGGTTTAACTTAAGTTTGCTTTTTTGTGCATCTCTCGGTGTGCATTTTAAAATTATGTCCCTGGAAGAGTGTGTAAAAATGGAAATGAAGGTGTACTGTGCCAACAATAAGTAAAATTAAGCTGCCTCCATGCAACAAGATAACCGTCCACAATTGCCTATTGAAACTAAAGGAGCACTACAGATCCCAAGTAGCTTTTTATAAGAGTCGAAGCCTATCCTGCAGAAACCACAAAATCAAGTGGACGATAAATTCAAACAAGGACCCCCAAATATTCCAAGGAAAGCAATCCTTTTTCGTTTTTATTTCTCCAGTATTGGTCATATTGTCTTTTGTTTCTCGTGCTCATAGTCTTGGAGGAGTTCACCTTCAAATCAAAATATATCCGTCATCTTCATCGAATGTTTTCTCTATTTGCAGGCAAGCATCAGCAACCTCTTCTTCGACACAACCGAAGTACACATCAGTCCAAACACTCCAAAAATTCCAGACATTCAAGTCAAACGATTCAGCATTTGTGGTTCTGTTATTATTTCTCTGCTACCTCCAGGATTGTCCCAAGTAAGATTTTGTTAGAAATATTTTGTTATCTTGATGAAATGTGCTGTTTTTATTACAGTAAGGGTCTGATTCAAGAAAAACAAAGTTTTAGATTTCTGTCTCAGCCTTTTTTTACATTTAGGCTGAATTCTAGGAGCCTGAATGGCTTTTAAAGCCAGTCCTTTCTTTTTTTGCATTTCTACAGCTGCAGAGCTGCGGAAAACAAGTTTTCCTATGCCAACTCTATGGACTGAAAGTTCCTTATACCTTATGCATGGTTTCTTAATTGTATCGCCTTTCTGTCCTTTCCTGTGCAGTCAAACAAGGCTCTATCTTGATCGGAGTGCTACAGAACGAGTGTAATATAGTATTACTGCTATATTTTGGCTCTTTTTTCTGTCAAGATAGATCAAACATATTTCCAAAAAAATCTTTTTTTGCCACAGACTAGTCAACGCAAAGTGATGATGCTCCGCAACGGTTCTTCAAATGCAGACATGGTTACCTTATCAACTGATGAAAACGGCAAATTCTGCTTTCAAGCTTCGCCTGGGTTATACCGAATCGAGGTAGTTATACCGAATCGAGGTAGTTATACCGAATCGAGGTATCGTTTTCTTTTTAAATGCTTTATGAAAATCATTGTTTCTGTGCGTTGCCATATAACTCGAAAGATCCTCGATTATTCAAAGTAGCCTGAGACCGAATCTGCCTCGACTTGGAGACGAATAAGAAGGCTAAGGAAACGTACAGATTTTCGTTTGTCTAGATTCTTATTATAACTTAATTTCGCATTTAGAATAAAAATTGCCGAGCGATAATTTAATGAGAATTTAAAGTTAATTCTTCAGCGACAAGTTTTGATTTCACAGAGTGTCTTTCTTTCCTAATTTTATACTCTCCACTTCTTTCTACCTCAATTTTTATAAAATTCACAGAAAAAATATCGGGTTTCAGATGGAATCGAACATACCATCATCAGGTTTACGGCCAGTGTTATGACCGAATCTTTCTCGTCGTGAAAGTTTCTTCTTGTATCACGTAGGTTCCATTGTAAATGAATATTTATTCCCTTAGGCACTTGTCAGTTCATCTGAATCTAAAGCTGGGCTCAAATTGGTACCAGCAGTCATCGAAGTCAATGTGCAGAACAGTCCAGTCATGGATGTATCTTTCAAGCAATTCTTATCTACTATTTCTGGAAACTTCCAGTGCATTGGTTGGTATCTTTTGAAATTCTTCTTTCACATAACTGCTCTTTCTCTTGAGTCAAATAGTCATAATGTACCATCGAAGTCTTGTAGCGCCTCTCTGCCGTGTCGGATCTCGTTACATTAAGGCCAGTTTCCAGCCAGTGGAATTTTCCGAGCGGGTGGACATTCTTTTGTTTACGACATAAAATGTCGCTTTGCAATTGAATAGAAATTTAAGGTTGAATGACTTTTGATTGTGTAAAATTCCGCCCGCTCGGAAGATTCCACTGACTGGAAATCAGCCTTTAGGAAGCTAATATTAGGTTGCAACAGGCTGTCTCTATGTTTGGTTTTTGAAATAAACTACTTGTTTGCCCAAAGTACGGCTTTTTTGTTTACAGATACTCTTAATAGGACTATAGAATGTCATTATTTGTCCTGTTTAATTCAGGTCCCTATATCATGTCCTTAGAAAAATGCTAACTTGCTGGAAATGTGATGGTTTGACTGTGTCTAAAGATACATTCTTTTTGATAAACGCTGTTTTGGAAAAATTTGATATTTTGGCTTCATTATGGAGTGGATTGATACAGAGATTAGAGTTCACTTGGCCCTGTTGGTGTGAAATTCCAAATTAATAACACACCAGTTTCACAGATGTTTAATATAAAATCTCATTTTTGTGGAGTTTTAAAATAATAGAAATTAAAGGCTTTAGGGGTTTAAAATTAGGCACATTCTCACCCTTATGTTCAATGTTCCAATAGTAAAGCATAATTCCCAACCTTTTCGTTCGTTTGATGGAACGGAAATTGTCAGATTTCAAAGGTTTACCTGACTAAATTTTAGGTTCTAAATTTTGTTTACAAATCTTACTTTCAGGTTCTTGTGATGATAGCAAAATTACACTGTCATCGATTGACCGACCAAATCAAGACAAAGTACAGAGAGAGGTAAGAAAATTATTTCTTTCAACCCTCGTTTAAGTTTGAATTTAGCATTCTATATCTTGCCAGGCAAGGGATGAGAGGTTTTCTAATTTTTACTTGTTTTGTTGACAGATTTCAAAATCAGAAAAAGGAACTACATTCGCCTTTGAGAAAATGTTGCCTGGAAAGTATAAACGTAAGTGATTGTTTTATATTCTATTTCTCCACAGTTCTTTGTTACCGAACCATTTATTGAATACTTTTGGCTAGCATTGGTCAGAGAAAATCTTGAAATAATCTTCAAAAAAGAGTGCATGGTTATCATTTTCATTTCACTTTTTAGGCATAATAGCCCCTTAAAAAAAACAATTCAGACAATTTAAAAAAACTGATTTACACGGGGCCATGCATAGTAGGTAATCTCAGTTCTTTTCTTATCTGGTGACTTGCCATCCACGAAACTGGTCGATTAGTTTGTGATTATTTAACTTCTAATTATACCACACTTAACTACCAAGTCCATTTTTTAAAAGTCCCGTTGCTTTTTCTGTGCAATGGCGAGGGGGTAGTCATAGTTTTTGCTCCCCGTTGTATCGTCCTTGTAGTGTTTGAAAAGTAGGTTGTAGTTTATGGTAAAAGTAATTTGTCTTGCAAATTTTTTTATGGAATATATAAAAAACCATATTTCCAAAATAAATAATGCCGAAAGAACTATCTAACAATATTTAAACAATATTTGACGCCCTTCGTTTAATTTTAAACAAGAACTGTACGTGTCAATGTAAATATTTCGAGCTACATTCTGTGACTAAATCTGTTCATTTCAGTATCGCCTGTTCGTGAAAAATGGTGTTGGGATCCGAGGAGTCTTGAAGTTGAAGTAAAAGATTTTGATGTGCAAAATATTCAGTTCAATCATGTCGGATTCCTTTTGAAATGCGTGATCTCGCACAACGTAACCTTGGTACGTAGTTTTTCCATTACAAGTGAGGTCTAGAGCTTGATTGATTGCCAAATACCGAAAGCGTCCGCAATTATCATGTTTGTGAATCAAATAGTAGCAGTTGGCTAGTATTATCGACATAATTCGAGCAAAGAAAGCAAGCTCCTCTGTAACTCTGTAGCACATGATTTCTGCTGATGAGGAAACTTATTACTTTCTGTAATTGTTGCTTCAATTGACTTGACGTCCCTTTATCAACTAAATGTTTTACTTGCTTACTTTGCAGAATTTCTCTCTGGAAGGCAGTTCTGAACAAGTTGGCTCATTTGGCCTAAAGATGGGCAAAAACAAGTTTTGCTTAAAAGCACCAGGTAAAAGCTGCTTAATAATTCGTAATAAACCCAAGAAAGGATCCCAAAGGAAGGACCGGAATATGAGCCATATTTTCACGAGTTCCATGCATTCCACGTGACTAGTCTATTCGAGTATTTCTAGTTGATCACAATTTGTTTTCTTTGTTTGCAGGAGTATGTCATCTAACTCCAATATCATGCTATAAGTTCGATCAAGATGTTTCTAGTTGATCACAATTTGTTTTCTTTGTAGGAGTATATCATCTAACTCCAATATCATGCTATAAGTTCGATCAAGATGTTTACATCTACGACACGTAAGTAAATCATCCTTGAATCGATAAAATCCTTTAGCTAAATTGTCATTGTGGTTGGAATACCAATCAGAGCAGCACAGGGCTCAAATCTTTAAAAAAGTGGATGTAAAATTCTTTTACATTTTTCTTTGAATTAAATGGCTTGAAAGGAACTTAGGGTACTTTACTGTAAATCTGCCGTGGAAATTTTTTTATTTTCAGCCAACTGGGACAAAAATGAACTTAATAAGGAAAATAAAAAAATTAGCTTTATCAGAAGAACATATTTTTCCATCAAACTGAAACAAGTTCTTCATTACGAGGTGCATAATTTAGGAAAAACAGCCTGTAGGTTCTTAGTTTTGTAGGTTCCTATATGTGGGGATTTACTGTACTACGTTGCTTCTTCATAGTATTTTTGTAACATTTTTCTTGAGAAAAAAGTGCTTAGCGTCGGCAAGCTTACCAGTAAAGTTAAATCTTTATTTTACAGATCGAACCCCAAAGAACTGTCACTGTCAGCTACTGCTTATCAATTAATCGTCATTGTAAAAACTCAAAAGAAACTCAATGATTTGACGCTGATGGTCCGGTAAGTTGATCGTATTAGCCGAATGCTTTTCATAATTCCGTAAAGTTTCACATATTTCATTCAAGATCTGTGTGAGACTGTTTCGCGCTCATCGCATCTCCATTCACATTCAACTTCAATACGGTAATAAAGTGACTCGTTACCAAGACTAGAGCCCAGACTCCTTTACTACCGAGTGAGTAAAAAAAAACAATCCCCGTTTGAAAGGCCACTGCTCCCTGGATCTCAAGACGATAATATTGGCAAATACGTTTTTCAATGATTGACATGTTGTCAAATATAATTTAAAATTTATCTGACTGAAATCGGCCACTCCGTTCTGAAATTATGAGCGATTTTCTGGAGAAAGCCCCTCCGAGAAACCTTCAAAATTGGCCTAAAATCACGAGTAAATTTTCCCAATATTTCTGCCTTACAGCAATGACTTGCACATGCTTAAGCATATCTTATCCTCTTGGGAGCATAAAATCATCCGGAATAACGTTGTTATGTTCCCAGGGATGGCACTTTCATCCTCTCAAAGGGATAACACGTGCAAAAGCATAGACAAGTCATTTCTGTAAGGCAGAAATATGAGGGAAATTTGGTCGTGATTTTATGCCGTTTTTGAAGGTTTCTTGGGGGGGGCTTTCTTGAGAAAATCCCTCATGATTTCAGAACGGAGTGGCCAATTTCAGTCAGGTAAAATTTAGAATTTATTTGAACATGTCCACTATTAAACAATATATTTCCCAATATTATTGCCTCGATATCCAGGGAGCAGTGGCCTTTCAAACGGGGATTGTTTTTCTGATTCACCCAGTATATATTTTCGATTGTTGCTGCGTGTCTGCTGTTCTCGTTTATGTTATTGTTGCACAGGCATATGGCCTAAGTATACGTGTTCTTTCTTAGTCCTTCATACGAAGTACCGGGTGTCCCAAAAAAGCACTCCTGCTTGAAAAATCACCAAAATTTGATTACATGGCCTATCTTTAAATTTCTTTCTTTGGCAAGTAGATCAAAGACCAAATTATTTTCCCAGGTATAGCTGATCTTGTGATTGGTTTTATAATAAGCAAAATTAGCTCTTTTTAAGGATGCTTGGTTTTGAAGCATGCTGCAAAAAGCACTGATAATTACCAGATTGCTTTCTTTTTGTACATTAAGCTTCTAGTTTGGTCATAAATGTCAGAAAGAAACGCAAACTATCATTGTAGACTTGAAGGACAATGAAAATCTCAAAATAACGGCTCTTAAGCAAGATTTACGATGTTGCTTAAAGAGTATAGCTCAGAATAAGGTTTTTTGAGCCAATCATTTTATACCCTTTAAGTTTTAAAAAGAAACATTTTATTATCTTTAAATATATTTGGGTCATTAACAAAAGAGATAAAAAAAATGTTATATGATAGGTTTAATAATCGAGATTTGCTGATTTTTTTGACGAGAGTTCTTTTTATTGGGACACACCCGGTAGTTTATAAATACAAACTGTCGTTTTATTGGGGCTATCGTCAGTTTTCATATTCGTAAGTGCATTGCCAATTTTATTCGAATAAAAAGAAAGGCCTTTGAGGTATGTTCTCTACACTCATGTTGTTACTTAGGATTATATTCACGTAAATGATGATCTCTTTGTAGATTTACACGAACACAAACAGACGAAATCATAAAGCCAGTGCTGTTGCCATCTTCGAAAGAAC
The DNA here is from genome assembly GCA_004194415.1 of Aurelia aurita. Taxonomy (NCBI): domain Eukaryota; kingdom Metazoa; phylum Cnidaria; class Scyphozoa; order Semaeostomeae; family Ulmaridae; genus Aurelia; species Aurelia aurita. Next base: position 585,751 of record REGM01000003.1, read on the forward strand.
CCGAAAAGATCCTTCAAGAAAACGAGACAAAACCAGAAACGACGCCAGAGATTTTTGAGTATCAAGGGATCGTATGGGCAAGGTAATTTCTTCCGTATTACTTTCAGCGAGAGACGCGATAAGAAAAGAAAAATTAGATTTGAAGTAAGAGTTGTGCTCGAAGAATTACAAGTTGCTAGTTTTAAACATTATATGTAGATCGATGCACTGTACTAATCAAACTACAGCTGTAAACTCACGAAGACTTTTTTGCTGAACAGATTAATTAAATGCCATAATCGATATATATATATATTTTTTTATTCTTCAAGTAATCATAGAGTTGTGCTCGGTATTCAGAAATTTGAATAACCTGATCGCACAGATAAATAATGTTCTCCATATCTTCTTCTATATTTTTTTATATTCATCTAAAATTTTTACACTACATGTTACAACCTACTATAATTTCTAATTACTATACAACTATACAACACTACAGGGACGATACCAGGGAGTGCAAAATACTATGACTACCCCCTGGCCATTACATAAAACATGCAACTAAATTACAACTAAGTGTACAACTACTAACAAGTTGCACCTAAACGAATAAATACCCATAAATGCTAAAACCTGTTTCACATTGGAGGTCAGGCCAGCATGGGCGATAATGCTGACCAGCAGAAACCCCGGCAGAGAGAACAATAACGACAACAACTGCCGCCGCCACTGTTCCCTCTCCAGAGTCCCCACCGCTCCAGAGTCTCCATGCTGTCGATTAGGGTTCCTAGTTCACAAATATTTTGGAGACATATAGGCCAAGTTTGCCCATTTCTTCATGGTTATGAAAACCACCTGGTTGCTGTGATATTCAAATTAGCTTCCTTTGTTTTCTATATCATCTTCTGCATAATTTTAGCACGAATGTTTTCTATTTTTTAGAGCGAACGAAGAAGTGCGAGTTACCGCAAAATCAAGTCAAGTTTTGTTTCATCCTGGCACTCAAGCAACTGTCGTCCAAGGTATTTGGCTGTTTCTTTGACACTTATTTGATCTAATATAGTTTTATTTAAAATGAAGATTTATTTGAATTTTATAGAATTGAGACATGATAGTAATGTTGCTCTGAATTTGATTTCATCTTCAAAATTAGTTGAGAAATAGGTGAGATAATTTTGAGCGTTGGAATAAGCTATTCCTAGTTGACTCCCTTCTTTTTATCTCCTTTGTTTTCCCTATTATAGTTTTCTTTTGTTTCTCTAGTGTCTTCGGTAACAGAATAACGAATTTTATTTGGCAAAATGTAAGCAGAACTTTACATTTGGAACAGGAATCTACTTTGACTTGCGAGTTACATGAAATATTTCACCGAGGGGACTGGGAAGATAATGTAAGGACTAGGAAAATAATGTCTAAATTATTTGTATTTCAAGTCAAAAAGGTTTCTGCAGAGCTCCGGAATGAAGTTCTGAATATCGACTTTCTTTCTAGATAAATGCCCAGGAGGAAGACTTGAGTTCGAAGGAAAAGAAGGAATCTTTATCACAGGAGCAATGGAACCAAAACTCAAAGATGTTATGATCACAGTGAAGACTTTGGAGACGGAGAAACACAAGGAAAGCAAGACTATTGTTACGCTTACAGATGAAAATGGTGCCTATAGGTAAGAACTTATTACGGATAGATGTGTGATACATAAAGATACCTAAGTATAAAGGTATAAATGATAGATGATCCATTTCGTAATTCCGTTCGCAAGAAAGCTGATTAAATCATTAATTAGGAAAAATTAGCGATAAATTAATCAAGATGCTTGTTGTTTTTCTCTTCTTTCTAAGGAAATTTTATAACAATTTATTCTCCCAATATGTTTGTGTTTTGCTTCATCATCAACATTTTGCCTTATGAAGCACCGTTTGACACTTGTTAGGATGGACTTTCAATCTGTTTGCCCATTGATGGCATGAAGAATTTTTTTAGATATTTGCTTATGTGAATGTTATCTCTTTGTAGTGTTGGACCAATGCACAGTGATATTCAATTCGAAGTTGTAAGTACCTCGATGTTTTGATGTATACTTCGTTAAAATTGAATTTTATGTACGCTCGTTTCATTATATGACCATCATGTAAAATTGCAGCAACGTTTTATCGCAGATGAAGTCCCTTGTCTTGTCATTTCCAGCATAGGTTCCACATCTTTGAATTGGCGTAAAAAGGTCGGTGTAAAATTCAGTGACCTATTTCTTTGAATCGAATGGCTTGAAAGAAACTTTACCTACTTTGCTATAACTCTACCGTTGGACTTTTCAGAAATCTTGAATATTTTCGAAATTACAGCGTATTTCATATTTCAACTCATTTGAAGATTTGACGTCATCAAATTTCTAAATTGCAAACCAGAAGAGTGAAAGACGTTTGCTTGATACCATATTGTAGACGTTCGTAAACTATGATTTTCTGGAAAATTATTCGATGTTTCCTCAAAAAGTTTAGAAATTACGATGGTTTTGAGTTTTTTTCAAAAGTTTTCTTGGATTCTTAAAAAAGAAGAAAAGCACTCTAATCCTGAAAATATTGAAGATTTCTGAAAAGTAAAACGGTTCAATGATTACAAAGTAGCTAAAGTTTCTTTCAAGCCATTCCATTCAAAGAAATAGGTCATATAATTTTACACCGACCTTTTTAAAGATTTGGAACCTATGCTGTCATTTCCTCGAGAATTGTTTTATGTTAAAAGATACCCACTTTCCCATTTAGACCAGTGTTGCAAATTTGACAATCATTCATTTTGTAGCCATCCTGTAAACACCTTCGACGTTTTCTTGACTTTTTTGCCCTTTTGTTAAATCTTACTGGTACAATTTCTGTTGCCATGTCCTGGATGCCGATCTTGCTTTGACAGACATTGTTGAACATAGGTCTTTGTAATCGTGTCGTCGTACGGTGAACGTATGCAAAGAAGCTTTTATTGGAAACCAACTATAGATTTGGTTTCATTTTCAGAGCGCAAAGAAAGAAGGTTACGTCATCAGTGAGAAATCAGAGAAAGGAAGTTTTACAGCGATGAAGCTTAGCCAAATATCTGTCAAGGTACAAAAAAGGTTTTCATATTGTGTCATTGTGGTCTGTATTTATTGATTGGTAGATTTTTAATGACATTACAGCCAAGGCCTTCATTTTGGATCGAAGAATGTTTGGCATATGGGCCGTCAAAATTTTTTTCAATTTTCCAGTCTTGTCTTTTCTGATCTTGGGGAGTATTTGAGCCTCGTTTTTAGAGGGGGCCTAGAGTTTCGGATAACCCACTAGTCTTTAGGTTGATGTTGACGTCGTAACTTGTATTTAGAATAGAGTTTCAAGGAATTTCAAATTTAAGTCCCAAAGTTGATAATGTTTTTGCAAAAAATGGATGAGCGTATTTAAAAGTTGTCCTCAGATACAACACGATAAAATTCAACTTTTTTCAAAAATCATTACTTCTTTGATTTCGCCAATACGTCAAATGGATACTTGTAACTTTGAAGAACTCTAGAAGAACGCAAAACTCAAGAAGGCACGGAAATACACCCGTTTTAGATGTCTTTCTCTGGAAGTGTACGTAATCGTCAAGTGTATATTTTGATAGTACCCCCTTAGTTACTATATGATAGGTTATGATTGTGTTATTGATTGATTGATTGATTGATTGATTGATTGATTGATTGATTGATTGATTGTGTTATTATTGTGTTATTGATTAAAAATGATTGTGTTATTGATTAATAATGATTTTTATGATTAGGTTGTGGACGAAGATGATCAAGTGATGCAAGGAGTTTTATTATCATTAAGTGGTGGACAATATAGAAGTAACACAATCACTCCTGAAACTGGAATGTGGACATTTTCAAATTTGGTATGCTATACGATTCTCAAGCTTTTTCTGAAGAAAAATGCGCACAGAACTTTTGTTGTTAAGAATTTTACAATACAAGGAGCCAAGTGGGAGATTGTTGTGGATTTTTTATTTGCAATATAAATTAGTTGAAATCATGAAGAGATTTAAGATTGAAAGGCAGATAGACTCTTAGATTAAAACAGAATCTTGCACATTTTTCTTAGATATGTTCGAGACGTGCAAACGATCGAAAAATTGATCTGTTCATGGAGCTCAGGGTCTTGGAATATTTATCGTAAGGTGGAAATGATTTTAGACATACAGAGAAAGAAGAAAGACCAAAACTCTATTTTATTGTATCTCATTTTTTAATTCTCACGTTAACATTTTTATTTTTATAGAGTCCGGGCCAGTTCTTCCTACGTCCAATGCAGAAAGAATACAGCTTTGAACCTAACTCACAGGTAAATATTTTGAAGTCTTATGAAGGCAGCACTTTGAACGAGATTTACGAGGACGCTCTAAATCATTCTTTTCGTCTAGGATTAATAATATCTTCGGTGGTTAATGATTCTGAATTCATCATTGTTCACTGTAGAGTGCTTAATCACTCTTTTCGTCTATGATTAATCATATCTTCGGTGGTTAATGATTCGGAATTCATCACTGTTCACTGTAGAGTGCTTAATCACTCTTTTCGTCTATGATTAATCATATCTTCGGTGGTTAATGATTCGGAATTCATCACTGTTCACTGTAGAGTGCTTAATCACTCTTTTCGTCTATGATTAATCATATCTTCGGTGGTTAATGATTCGGAATTCATCACTGTTCACTGTAGAGTGCTTAATCACTCTTTTCGTCTATGATTAATCATATCTTCGGTGGTTAATGATTCGGAATTCATCACTGTTCACTGTAGAGTGCTTAATCACTCTTTTCGTCTATGATTAATCATATCTTCGGTGGTTAATAATTCGGAAGTCATCACCGTTCACTGTAGAGTGATGCTCAATGACTGCTTCAACCGATCGATCACTTGATTTGTTTTGATGGATGATTAACACTTGTATTGTCTGATGATAGATATATCAATAAATTATCTAATCAGTGTTAATTTGATCTCTCCAGAAATGTCAGTCGAGTAATCATTATATCTGATATTGTTTGTTTATCCTTAGATGATTGATGTGAAAGAAGGAGAAGAAATGCAAGTTAATGTGAAAGGCAAGCGTGTAGCATTTAGGTAAGAAATCGTGTTAATTGGAAAACATCCTTTTCCATTAAGGTGCTGTTTACACGGAGAAGGGCTAGCTCTCCTATGAGGGCTAGCCCTCTTTGCCGAGATCTCGACCTTCTGGTCTAATCCCTTATAAAATTCTTTTTCGTTTACATGAGAGGATGGCTAGCCCTCCTAGGTGAGATCTCGCTATTGAGTACCCGAGGTCTCGCCTAGGAGGGCTGATAATTTCCCATGTAAGCGCAATCAAGAGGGCTAGCCATCCTAGGCGGCCTGGTGGAAACCACAGAATCAACGCAAACAATAGGATTCAAATGGTTGGCGTCATCATGTCTAGCCCTCCTAGAAGGGCGAGCCCTCTCCATGTAAACAGGCCCTAAGTCGTGATAGTGTCTGATAAAGGGAACATGTTGTGGTTTCTTTTAGATTTGAAATTTCTCATATGACAGCAAGGGGACGTTCTGCCATCAAACTATTTAAATTGAAACAAATCAGTTAAAGGTAAAGGTAGAAGTTAAATTATGAGTGTTTAAAGAACCATGTTGCAATAGTGACAGCAGGAGATCGTGAATTTGACACTCAAAAAGAATTTTTTTTATTGGCCTTATGTTAAGGATCAATTTTAATGAATTTACTGATCCCAGGAGACGTAAGGAGTGGAAAAGGTTCCCCCTAGAGCTTGGCTTAATGCAGTACTGCTTAGGAATGACCCAAGGGAATATGTAGTAAGGTTGACACGAGGCTAGGAATATCACAGTTCGATAGTGATTTTGTATTTCAGACCCCGCCCCCTCCCACCAATATCAGCCCATATCTTGAAAGTAAAAGTATGACGAGACTTTCGAATGGAACTCCACACTGCGTTCGTCGTGTTTTCACTAGACTGAGCCTACTATACTTTGAGTTTATATCTTGTGTTAGACTGTTAGCTTTTGTAACGTAATTAGAATATAGTATTGATCAGTAAATAAAGTTATTTTCGTTTGAGTGTAACGAATTAGAAAATAAAATAATAGATCTCTCCCAGGGAATGTTTTTAGTTAACTTGCTCTTATTTTCGATGTAGTTTCCTTGGATCTGTTACAACACTCGCTGGAGATCCAGAAAAAGGCGTTACAATCGAGGTGAGAAGTTCTTTCAGTAACTATGTTGTTTTATTTGCGCTGATATGCTGTTACGCATTCGGCTTTCATGTAACTTGTTGGTTAGTAAAAGAATCATGTCTTAAAAGCCATGCCATGTTTTCTTTTGCATGTTGTTCGTTCCATTTCATTCAGAAGCAAAGACCAAAAATTACTCATTTAGTTAGACTGTAAAACTTTAAAAAGAATGTGTTCATTACTACCCTGCTACGTGGTGGCGCAATAACTACGTACTAATCTTATAGTAAGGGCCTGTTTATATGGGTAAAATCATCCCACCTGCCAGGCTGTGAGCTGAGAGGTGAAATCCCACGATCCCTTGTAATTTTCATCTTGCGTTTATATGTAAAGAGAGCCATCCCGGTTAGGTGAGATCCCACTCTACGAGAGGCGGGATCTCACTGAAGTGGGATGAAATTTATCCATATAAACGCTGGAAGGTGGGGCGAAAAGCTGGAAGGTGGGATGAAATCATCTATTTTGCGCACGCGCCAAGATGAAAACAAAAGGGAACCTAATCGCTGCTGGTGCCAAACAGCAATTATGATTGTTATTGTCTGAAATCATAAGCTGGGAGTGGGATGAGATTTTACACATAAACATGCGCAGATTTCGTCCCACCTGACAGCTCATAGCCTGGAAGGTGGGATAGTTTTCCTCATACAAACAGGCCCTAAATCGAATTAATGTCTCGATTAATGACTCTTGCATCGTTTCTAGGCTGTTGGACTTGGTAACTGTTCAGAACTGCAAGAAGACGCTGTAACTGATGGGGATGGAACATACAGATTAAGAGGCCTTCAGGTTTGTTTCATTTGATTAAATCATTGTTTTTTGGGCCTATTCGTTCTTGTTCATTGCTATTCATTGCTGAACGACAGCTCCGAGTTAACTCAGGTTTCGTGTCTCCAAACGTGTATGTTTCGATTTAAAACACGAATAAAATGCTTCTCTGATAGACAATTTGTTTGGGGTCATACTTTCACTGTGTAGACAAGGGATAAACCATATCCACCAACTGGTTTGCATTTTTCCTAAGGAACATGGCAAGAAAATTAAAGGATGGTCTAGAGGCAAATAAAGAGCAAACCTGTGTAAACCAATTTTTGAAGAAATATCCATTCATTTTTTGGCAGTTTCTTATTTGCCCTAAACTTCTTTCTTGAATTTTCTTAAATGAATATATAATTTTTATTTCGCTGTTTGTTCTTCAGCCAAACTGTGAATATGACGTCAGAGTGAAAGTTGGTGAAACTAATCCTGAAATTGAACGAGCTGGCCCGACAAGTAGGAAAATCAAGGTATGTCTCCCAACATAGCTATGCTCTTTAGGTCGAAGGTTAGCGTAGTGGTTAGTGCGCTGTCCTTCTGTGTGGAAGGTCGTGCGTTAGAATCGCGTCGCTGCCACCTGGGGAAGTACCACCACTCATCTTACAAAGTTCTGTACGCTTGTCTCCTGGGAGAAAAGCTTAAAACCCCTTGAGATGAGGTGCCAGTAGGGGCAGTCTGCTGAACTTCGGCAATGGGCCCCTTGTGGGCGCTTCTAGCAGAAGATATAAGAAAAAGCTACCCCGAATATAAATCGTTTTAGTTTTGCTATGCACTGCTAGTACGAGAGTCATTCTGGTTATATTTCAAGTTAAATTTTGTTTGGTGCCCTTTCAGGTTTTTTAGAAATACCCCAGAAACTTCGTAAGTTAAGAGATCTAGTCATGAAAATAATGTCCTTGCTCTTTTTTCTGGTACAATAATTTTAGCTTTTCTATTCAATATTGATAATTAGTTTACTGCTGTTTGAAGGTTGGCTCATCAGATCACAGTCAAGTGAGCTTCATAGTCTTTTACAAGCCAAAGACATTCCAACTAACTGCAACTATAGATACAGAAATGGAATGGCTTCCAAATATCAAGGTATGCTATCCTGTTTACTTTTTAAAAATCGTATTCTAACTGGCCAACCACAATGTTGCGGGGTTTCTGTGCAGGCAAAGAATGTATTCTTAATGATAATTGCTGTGGTTGTGTTTGAAATAAATGCACATATATTCAGTATGTTATCAACAATTACGAACAAAGTTCAACACCAGTGTTCTCTGTTCCCTGGTACGTAGTAAGTTTCCAGCTGAGCACAAAGAACTGCAATAGACAATAACGCTAACTAAAGGTGGCAGCCGCGCAAAGCATGCTGGTATAAAGCTCCCTGGCGACCACCTAACGACATAAAAATTTAAGTCTGCCGTTTCGACTGGCTAGCTGTGGTAAAATTCGGAACAAGTAATCAATGTAAACAAATAGAATAATTTTGTAATTCGAACGCGAATCTTTAATGAAAACTTTAATTCGAATTAAACTTTACTTGTTCTGCTTTGGAAAGGTTTCCTTTCGAACCATCTTGCGTTCGAATTCAAGGTCGATTCGAATTCAAGCTAGCTAGTCGAAACGGCAGACCGAAATGTTTACGTCGTTAGATGGTCGTCAGGGAGCCTTTACCAGCATACTTTGCAGCAAAACACAACGGAGTCTTTGGAGCCGCCATCTTTAGCGTTATTGTCTATTGAAATGTCTCCAACAGAAGGCTTTTGAAATCACTGCAAATATACCGAGCAATATTAGTAACTCGGGATATCACGAAAGTAGCAGTCGATCACAAAACAGCACGAAAATAGAGAGACTTAAGAGGAAAAAGTTTCAACGTTTTACCTAAAGACAAACTGATGTTTTAAAGAATTTTTAGCTGATTTCCTGTTTGTCAATTCTTTTATCTTTTTATTTCTTTATATTACAGGTCCTGCTCTACAGAGAGGACAACTTCGATTCTCCAGTTCATTCAATGTCTCCTGGTCATACTAAGTTCGTGCATTTCCCACCTCTACCATTGGACAGTCAGGTAATTATGGGACGACTGCACTTTAGCGGACCAGCTTGATGTCATATCTCTCGGGAATGTATTTGACCAAATACCCTAGTAAACCTAACTAAACCCTACCTTACCCTAACTAACCCTAACTAAACCTAACTTACCCTACTAACCCTAACTAACCCTAAAGTACCATAAAAACCCCTTTTCCAAAGCTTAACCCTGACCCTAACCCTTACCCCATGACACATTACTTGCCGATATTGAAAGCTGGTCCGCTAAAGTGCAGACTAGCTAAAGGACGACTGCATTTTAGCAGACCAGCTTTATGTCATATCTCTCAGGAACGAATTCAACCAAATACCCTACTAACCCTAACTAAACCTACCTTACCCTAACTAAACCCTAACTGACTAGAATTAAAAATTAAAATGGGCCATTGAAAAATTCATATTTCACTGATTTTATGCTGTTTTCAAAAGATAAGTTTCTATCATAAAAAGGACAATTTTATTCCATGAGAAAGTGGCAAGTTTCCAAGCAAGGGCACTTGATTTGTCTAAATTTCAGAAGGCAAGAAGTCAAGTACCCACTCTGACCCATTTCCCCCTCTCCACTCCTGGTGGGGTACATGACTTGTAGATGGACGGGGATCTGCCATCTGGTTTTCAGAAAGCTAGCCTGACTTCTAATAGCTGAAATTAGCCTCCCACTTTTATTGTGAATTTTGCTGGAAAATTACCCATTTTAAATTAATCTTTGCCGATTTCGGCCAAACTGACCCATGTTTACGGAAAATCTGCCGGAAAATGAGCCTTATTTAGAGAATCTGGGCCCAAAAAACCCATCCATATGGGAGGCACATACCTGTACCCTCAACATGTTATGNCGCTAAAGTGCAGACTAGCTAAAGGACGACTGCATTTTAGCAGACCAGCTTTATGTCATATCTCTCAGGAACGAATTCAACCAAATACCCTACTAACCCTAACTAAACCTACCTTACCCTAACTAAACCCTAACTGACCCTAACTTACCCTAACCAACCCTAACTTAAACCCTAACTAACCCTAACTGAAACCCCTTTCCAAACCCAAACCCGAACCCTTACCCCATGACACATAACGTGCGATATTGGAAGCTGGTCCGCTAAAGTGCAGACTAGCCGCCGAGATTTGCTTGCCAAGCAAAATTTTTGTCCGTTTAGCCACCTCACAAAACATTGCTTGCCAAACAATTTTTTGCTTGTGACATGCAGAAAATGTTTTTGAACCTTTCCAAAAATTTTACCCAATATCAGGGCATGAAAACCCACCCGATCATGTGGCCGGCCGGTCGCAGGAAATTTTCCATTCATAATTCCCTGCAGGAACTTCTTGAAAGTATGTTTCTCTATTTCATTAGCGAACTACAATGGTGAACCTGAAACCCACAGTTTTTAACTTGTTTGTGTTTGATTGGAAAGTATGTTTCCGCCTCTCCGAAGTCTACTATTTTCAGAATTTGGTTGGTTGGGAATTACCAATCAAACTCACCCTTAGTAATGATCTTGAAGGTGCTCTAACATATATCCTTTTTTCTAGTTTTACGTTGTGCGTTTGGAATCTACGCTATTGAAGAAAACACATATCTTCGATGCAACATCAGCAAGTTTCACCACCGGAGCATCTTTCAAGAAACATGTCGAGTTGAAATTCTCCGTTAAGGTATCAATTTATAATATTTTCTTTCATATTTTCTATAATAAAGTTTGCTTTTAAGATCCTTTGTTGTCGTAGAGAATGATAAAGTTTGGTAAAACTTGTGTATTTTTATAGTGGGATTTTTTGTCCCAATTTTATATAAGATCTGTTTAGTTGAGTTCAGACTCTTTAAAGTGAACTTGAGTTTAAAGATGAGATCTCATAGGTTTATAAATAGCCCACTATATTTGATAATCCGAAGCGTACCCAAAGAAAGCAAAGCCAAAGAAAGGAATGGCGTGTTTAGGTTTTTATTTGTCTTATTTATAGAGCGCGCCATATAGCTCAGGTCATTCACTTAAATTTGGGGTGAAATCTGGGTATTTCCATGTACTGTAGGCTAAATTCATTTTATACATCTTATTCGACTGTAATATGTTATATCTTGATTAAACAAGAATAAATTGTCATGTTTATATTTACAGAAAAAGAAAGTTGAGTTAGAACCAACACAATCAGTTGTTGCTTTACCTTTTGCCGTCATTTTATTGATTCTTGGATACAACTATGAAATGGTAAGTTATACTGGATTTATTTACTTGACTCTCTCTTTTCACAAAAACGAAAATTGTCAGTTATCTTAAAGTAAATTAACGGAGTTAAAAGCAGCTTAGCTAGGGGGACTGGGGAAGTCTAAATATGGCCTATTGTATTTATTGTTCTCGATAGATGAAAACAATAGGGATATAAGTGGCGCGTGTACTTCTTCTGTTCTATTCTTAGACAAGATTTACTTTAAACTATGCTGAAGCCCTGACCAAACTGCACGCTGTTTGGTAAAATTTGAGATTTTGATATCAGCAATGTTTTCCCGTTGGGTGACGACATGAAAAGTTACCTTACAAACAAAATTTGGCGAAAACTATTCCATGCTTTTCGCAACGAAATAGTTTTTGTCAGTGGCCAACAAACAAACATTCGTTTGACACCAAAACTTGAAATTTGGCTAGGGCTGTAGAATATTATTGGCCTGTGCGCAGCCCCAACTTGCCGGCTATAGAATATTCAATCTATTTGCCAATAGCAGGTAACTTGCTCGTCTGATGTTTATTTTTCTGTATTGAACTAAATTGGTCTATTTGCAGGCCTAAATAGACGTTTTAGCTATTCTACAAGATTTCATTTCATTTTGATTTATTTTAACAGGGTTAAATACATTCAGTAAAAAAATAACTGATGTACAATGTGCCCTGCTTAAAAACAAACTAACCTTATACATGAATTGTTAATATAAATCAACTTTAATATCCTATATAAAAGAAAAATTTATAAAAAGAAAGGGACTCGGAAGTCATATGTATGTGCTGAACGTTGGTTTAGAAGATCAACCTCTTTGATCTTTCAAGAAGGATGTTATTCTCATTTTGAAAGTAGCTAGCGAAGGAGCAGTTTTGATTTCATAGCTCAACTGGTTCCCAACAGTAACTCCTCGATAGGAAAGAGTCCGAATCGAACTATACTTTTTAATTCATTTTGCAGAATTTTCAAATGTGCACAACAGTGATACTATAACGCCACTCAATCGAACCTTTCGTATAAAAATGTATGAAAATATAGCTCGATTCAGACTCTTTTCTAGAATAGCTAAAAGGTCTATTCGTCTTTAAAAGAGATGAATTTTTCATTTTATTTTGAAGGTAATGGCGATGCTATCGCGACTGAGTCAAACCTTAAAAGGACAGTCCCAAGAAAAGACGGACGGAAACGGCGAGGAAGTAAAAACAAAGAAGAAAAAGCGATGACAACTGTCGGACTATTTAGGAGTGATCAAACCATTTTGAAATTAGGAAAAGAGACTATGTTTCTGATTTTGTTTTAAAAGCTGTAATAATAAAGTTTAGATTGTGAAAACGTGAAAAGCGACTCGAAAAGACGAATTAGACTTTTTCCTCGACACGCCGAAAGTTTTAAGGAAAAATTTAGGAAAGTCTTCCGGTACAAAACTTCAGAATTCCTTTGAAAAGCAAGATAATATTAGAGCATGTTGAAAGCTCTGTCAGCACAGTGCCTGACGATAAAGCTTTCAATATTTGCTGTTATGGTTTTCTCTTCCACGAAATTTCACAACATAGACAGTGAATTTTTTAACAGTAAGAAATCCTGTCAAAGGTATGTATCATTGAGTAACTAAAAAAGAAGTTGTATTGGTTCAAAGTTGTGTTTTATTTTGCTTCCAAACCTTCCTAGGAATTACGAACATTCTCTATGAAATCAACTGATATCACCATTTCAAAATTTAGCTACATCTTTTTTACTTTTTGGTCCAAAGGTTTCGTTTCAAAATCAGCCAATTCTAACAAAAATGGTTACATTTTGGGCAACAATCAGCATTTCAAAAATCACACAATTTTAGCGAAAAAGCAAAGCCTATAGCCTTACTTTTTGATGAAAATTCAGCAATTCAAAAATCACACGATTTTAGCGAAAAAGCAAAGCCTATAGCCCTACTTTTTGATGAAAATGCAGCAATTCAAAAATCACCCAATTTTAGCGAAAAAGCAAAGCCTATAGCCTTACTTTTNCAGAAAAATGTTTACACGTTTAAAAGCCTGTAGCTTCCAAGCTATTCATTAGATTCTTGTAGATTCTTATAAACTGATACCATTTGTGTAGCTAACACGTCACTTTAGATAAGAAAATTTATTTGGTCAAAACGGTTGCATACTTTGTTACAAGCGTTTTATAAAATGTTTCATCTCAAAATCCTTCAAAACAGGCCCAAACTCCTTCATCAAATTTGCTAAAAATCCAACCTCGTGATAATTGAAAATAGAATGACAGTCCCAAGAAAATCGTATGTTGAAACTGAATTTTTTCAAGATTTAAAAAAGGGCTGATAGTGTTGTGCTATAAATAAATAACATTATTAACTCTTTTCAAATGTAGAAAAAGTCGAATGCTAGAACCTTTTCTTTCAAAATTTACTCAAGTTTGACATTATTGGCGAACAAAGCTGTTTTAGAAGCAACCACTTATTTTAGCTTTATTATGCCATAAATCAGCAACCACTTGTCAGAATGACTCAAACAAGGTCTCAAACTCTAAGTTGAAGCCTATCCTGTGCAAAAGTGTAAAAAACGAGACAATTGAAGTTACAGATTATTTTCAGCAGCCGGACAAACGGGTCACAATTTTTTAGGACACCCCGTACTTAAATTAGAGCACCGTCGCAAGGACTCTCGTTTCCAGACACTTCTTATAAACACGTTTCGCATGACAGAGAAACTGTAGTCGGAGCCTACTCTTTGAACTTTACCCTCTCGTTGAAGGAAGTTTCAGCTCGTTCTTGCCACTTCGTTTGCATGTGTGTTACAAAATTGTTCCAAATAGAAGCCTACTTTAGTTATAAAACCTAAATTAAATCAATTAAGAACAAAAATAATCAACATTCTTGTACTATACAGCTCAATTCTGTCCACCTATGCATATATTACGAAACCTTGGGTAGTCCATAGATCTATCAATTAGTATCAAACATTCTACAGGGCATTTTGGTCGTTAATCCAGCAAACTTTCGTTACACTATTGGTCGTTCCCTCTCACAGAATCGTCAGTCCATCAGAATCGGTATTCGTTCAGTCCTCGGCAACTTTTGTCGGCGCATCAAAAAACGCTAATACACTTTGCTCTCCTGCAAACATTTTCTTGATAACATCCTCCGATTCTACCGAATCATGATCGTCATGGGCATCCCCATTCGTCAAAACAACATCCTTCTTATCAACCTCACTGTTAATTGTCACATTTAGATTACTGTTCTCGTCAGCGAACGAAGCATCTCTCTCGTCTACTCGGACCGACAATTTCTTGGCATCCCCATTTGGAGATATATCAAATTTCTGCGCAGCTTTCTCATCCACATTTTCCATGAAATGAAATTCATCGTTTGACATCTTGCAATGCACGTCACTGACATGTGACTCTTTGAAGGAATCCTCTTCGCATTGTTCTCTGTTCAAATTGATGGAAATCCCCTCATCAGGAGTGAATCCGTCGGGGGAGTCGCTTTGGAGATCCTCTTCTCTCGGGGAAAATTCGGTCTTGTGGGTGACTTCCTCCGAATTTTGTGGCTCATAGCTATCGAAAAATTCTTCTTCCTCGGATGTGTGGTTTCTTAATTCATCTAAATTCATTTCAATGTTTTTGTCAAAAAACGATTGCTCAGCGATAGGTTCTTCATTATCGTTCGTATTTACCGACGCTTCACCAACAAGGGACCTGCCCTCGAATGTATCTTGGGACGGGATGTCGTCAACAGGGGATTCCACAAGCAAATCAAAATCAACCGGCGGTATGACTCTTTCCATGCTGGATAATTTCAGTTTCGGTTCGTTTCTCGTATTATCGACTGTTTCTGTGTCGGGGAATTCAAAATGAACGATATCTGACGACTTTTCTCGTTTCTCGGAAGTAAGAACATCATTAAAGTTGATTTCTTCGTCGGTCAATTTCTCGATAGATCCGTGATGGCTGCCTCGAGGCGATAATGTAGTCGGTGATCGGGTTTCAATTAATTCGCAAAGATCTCCCCTTCCAACCATTTCGACTGCATTTCGTAAATTCTCGAAATTCGCATTTTCACCTTTTTTTGATCTCCATAATTCAAGCATGGTCAATGCAGCAAGAACGTGTTGGTCAGAGCTGTGGAGAAAAAGATTTTTTCAGGACAAAATGATCATATCAAGAAGTCACATTAAAACAATTAAGTAATAGTCAAATGGTATTATGACCATCAGATCGAACATGAAATGAAATGAAATTTAAAGCAGCATTTGGTTTACAGATATTCTTCGACAGAATTCAGTAAATTTCAGAATTCAAGAGCAAAATCAACATCAAACATTTTTTGAATCTCCAGACAATTTCTGGAACAAATCTGCTTTTGAAACCGACAACCTGAAAAGTTCAGATGTTGTTCTTTTTCTCCTTCCCAAGTTTTGCACTACCAAAACGCATTTTCAAGACTTCGAATGGACTGGAAGAAAGTTTGATTTGAAATTTGTAATGATAGTTCTTCCAAGTTTCTACGTAACATACCTCAAATCAACTGGAAGGAAGTTTGATTTGAAATTTGTAATGATAATTCTCCCAAGTTTCTACGTAACATACCTCAAATCAACCACTCCTTGAATATCAGAATCACTCATGTGCAATCGCTTAGCCAAGTCTTTCCATGAATCGCCGATGTTATTAGAGATGATTTGTAAGAGGTCGTCGCTCACTGTGGGGAGAAAGATAGCTTAGTTCCGCAAGCACTGTTGCAACAAACTGCCTAAAAGAAGCATACAAATCAACAAAACAATCTACATTCTACAATCTACAAAATACAATCAATCATCCACAACCAAAGAACCCAGATTTTGTCAAATTCCATAGCAAAACATTCTCCCAAAAATATATGTATACAAAAAATCTGGGGGCAGATAATGACTTTTAACTAAAAGCGACAGCAATACGATATTGAAAGGGTGTTACGTACCAATTCATTACCCTCGCTGTCCAGAAGATGAATCGATATCTACTCTCCACAACATTGAGCAAAATTGAGTTCAGATGACTGTGAAGGTGAAGGTGAGGTGAAGTTGCGGTTTTAGTGCCAAGGGCTGGAATCGCAGAAGTAGAGAAGACCTAATCGAGTCCGCGACCCCTTGTCATGACGCTCAAATGGTGGGCTCTAACTGGGATCGAACCCTGTCCGCCTGACTATTTTGGCTGCAAAGTCAGAGGATTACACCACTGCGCCACAACACCTTCAACTGTGATAAATAATGGGTATGTCGAGGGTAAGAATTGCTCCACACATATACAACGACAAACAAAAGTTTTTAGTTACAAACTGTTAAGAATTGTTTTAAAATGCGCTCACCTTGATATCTAGAAAAGCCAGTCGGAACGGCCACTTTGTTTTTCACCATCTGTAAGAAAACAGAAGATAAGAACATCAGGCGAATCTTTGGCAGCAAACCATTTGTTCTATATCAATCAGACATGATTCTTGCAATACTTAAGATACAATCGTATTTTTTCTACATTCTTTGTTAAATTCTACAAATAATCATCCCACCAATACGAATTTTGCAGACGCGAATCCCGCAAACCCACAGAATCCCGCAAAACAATTAAAAACGACTGGAAGCTCATGACCAACAAAAAATGTCTAAAAGAGAAATCCAATCTGTTGATGTTGTTTGGATATATTTTCATGTGCCATAACATTTTAGGATAAAATTAGGGATAACATAAGAAGACCACGCCCAATACCGACAACACCATTCTCGAGATTTTTCAGCCTCGTTATGGTTCCCTATAGAAATGTATAGGAAAATGCCGTGTCACTTAAATCCTTTCTTTTAAATTTAAAATATGCCTAATTTATCTAAGAAATTATTAAAACTAAATTAAGCTTGATTTGAGCCCCCTGAAAAAACTTCCAATTTGTTTTAAGATATGGTCAATTTCTGAAAGGATAATTTGCCATATTTGGCAATCTATTGTCTTCAGAGAGGAGATACGTCCAGGAGTACAGCGAGACGCTACAAGACGCTACCGCAGTAGAAATAATGACAAATATGAGGATGCCTTCTACCCCCGGTGGGGGGGGGGTACTTAGCATATTTTGCTGACGGGATGTGCACTCCTTTCCGGGTGTCGTTTTCGCCTCTTTTTTCTAGAGCCGGGTATCAAAAGAAGGCAATTTTTCTAAAGCCAGTTGTCAAAAGGGATATTTTGTTAGAGCGGGCTGTTATTTCAATACTGCGCAGTGAATTTTTTACGATTTGGAGTATACTTTTCGCCGATTTTTTCTAAAGCCGGGTATCATTTTGAGGGTAAAATTCTAGAGCCAGGTCGAAAAAAATTTTCTTGGAGTGCACACCCCCGTACTAATTAAAGTCAAGTACCCCCTCCCGGGCTTCTATCCTTTAAATCAGAATTTGCNAATACTTAAGATACAATCGTATTTTTTCTACATTCTTTGTTAAATTCTACAAATAATCATCCCACCAATACGAATTTTGCAGACGCGAATCCCGCAAACCCACAGAATCCCGCAAAACAATTAAAAACGACTGGAAGCTCATGACCAACAAAAAATGTCTAAAAGAGAAATCCAATCTGTTGATGTTGTTTGGATATATTTTCATGTGCCATAACATTTTAGGATAAAATTAGGGATAACATAAGAAGACCACGCCCAATACCGACAACACCATTCTCGAGATTTTTCAGCCTCGTTATGGTTCCCTATAGAAATGTATAGGAAAATGCCGTGTCACTTAAATCCTTTCTTTTAAATTTAAAATATGCCTAATTTATCTAAGAAATTATTAAAACTAAATTAAGCTTGATTTGAGCCCCCTGAAAAAACTTCCAATTTGTTTTAAGATATGGTCAATTTCTGAAAGGATAATTTGCCATATTTGGCAATCTATTGTCTTCAGAGAGGAGATACGTCCAGGAGTACAGCGAGACGCTACAAGACGCTACCGCAGTAGAAATAATGACAAATATGAGGATGCCTTCTACCCCCGGTGGGGGGGGGGGTACTTAGCATATTTTGCTGACGGGATGTGCACTCCTTTCCGGGTGTCGTTTTCGCCTCTTTTTTCTAGAGCCGGGTATCAAAAGAAGGCAATTTTTCTAAAGCCAGTTGTCAAAAGGGATATTTTGTTAGAGCGGGCTGTTATTTCAATACTGCGCAGTGAATTTTTTACGATTTGGAGTATACTTTTCGCCGATTTTTTCTAAAGCCGGGTATCATTTTGAGGGTAAAATTCTAGAGCCAGGTCGAAAAAAATTTTCTTGGAGTGCACACCCCCGTACTAATTAAAGTCAAGTACCCCCTCCCGGGCTTCTATCCTTTAAATCAGAATTTGCATACTTACATTTTCAGGGAGCACCGCATCCAGACTGCACAATAACGGCACTCTGCCATTTGGATCTTGCTTCAAACTACCAATAAATGCAACTCGATACGACCAAGGGCCGGTTGAATTGACCCCACCAACTTTGAACGCTAGTCTGTTTTCTCTAAACGGCTTAAACGTCATTTTCAAAGCCTTGCTACCAGATAGCGATGCTCCTGCACACTGGAGAAGTAATTCTTGGTCTCCATATACTTCGATGTCACGTGATCTTGCTATTTCAATGAACCCCTGGTCTTTCTCGAGTGATTTCTCAGTTTTGTCGTCTGACACGCAGAACACGCGTAATTCTGCGGTATTGATACTCACAACTCTGCCAAAGATGAGGAACTTCACGAGGAATGGTAACGAGCTAAGTAGTGGATATAGAGTTTCAGCTTTATCTGGAATCTTTTCCGGATGCTCATTTTCCACGACCCAATATCTAAAGAAGAAAGAATGATACTTTTTAAGGCATTTGAACAAACCCCTAAGGTTGGAAAGCCTTCTCGAGCCACAAATCTTACTGAAATCTTTTGCATGTAGTCTGTTGGTCAAAGTATGCAATATCAAAGATAATCGCAAGAAGGAAAACATTATATTATCGTTTCATTTTTCGGTTATCTAAAACTCTGACATGCTTTGCCTATTTCGGTACGCCAAAATACTTGTGTTGATTCTTTAAAAGGCAATTTAAAGTTTACCTTGTGAACAGTGTATAATCAGACTCTTTTATTAATCACAGAGGGATTTTGAAAGAGATTTTAAATATTGCTTTTATATACTTATTACTATTAACTTTTCTATGTTATTTGTTTTTGTACCGGGTGTCCCAAAAAAAGTACTCCCGTTTAAAAAAGCACAAAAATTCGATTATCAAGCCTATCATAAAATTTTCTTTTTGATCTCTTTTGTCAATGATCCAAATATTTTCAAAGATGATACAATGTTTGTTTTCGTTACTGAAAGGGTATAAAATAAAAGGTTGAAAAACCCTTATTTTGAGCTATACTCTTTAAGAAACATCGTAAATCTTGCCTAAGAGGCATTATTTTCAGATTATTCATTATCCTTCTAGCCTACAATGATAGTTATGCTTTTCTTTCTGTCATTTATGACAAAATTAGAAGCTTAATATACAAAAATAATTAATCTGGTAT